>CM023483.1:70839139-71226013 GCA_013339685.2 Hyalomma asiaticum
TGGTCTCACTCGATCACAACCTGATACAACGTTCTGCCGCCCATGTTAGAGCTAGAGTCTCCACGTTTAAACCCCACAAATCAATCAATCAATCAATCATCAATCAATCAATCAATCAATCAATCAATCAATCAATCAATCAATCAATCAATCAATCAATCAATCAATCAATCAATCAATCAATCAATCAATCAAGTGAAGATAGGAGGAGAGAGTGAGGAAAGTAAATAGAAAAACAGAAAAAGGGGGAAGAAAGGACGAATAGACGCACGCAACCTAAAGTAAAAAAAAAAGTAACAGAACGACCATACTATAACCGGGAGGCCAAATAAGTACTGTTCAAAAAGCTTAAAGGGACACAATAGAGCAAAACGATTTTTCGCTTGTCAGTAAATACGTCTTTCACAATTCCAAAAGCACCACATTAACAGCGAGAAGATGCTTCGTAAGTGAAAACGCACAACAGGGAAATTACAGGTGGCGACGCCACGTTGAGGCTTCCGCACTAAGTCGCTGTGGCGTCATATATATTATGAAGGCGCCTGCTGGGGCCCAGAATTATCTGCTGGAAACAGAATCGCATTGCGTGTGTATGTAGCAAGAGAGTTCACGAAGCAAGTTTCATGGTATCACATGGATGCACCAAAGAAGATTGAAATCTGTGACGTCATGCTTTCGTTGACGTGCAGAGGTCTCGGCGCGCAATGCGAAATTGTAACTGCGACCGTCATTTTTCCTTTAATATTGAAACCATGATGACGAAATCAACTACAATAGAACTCTCGAAGAAAATTCTGTCATAAGAAACTGATTTACTTTTTCACTTCACTATCCCATTAAGATTGCTGGATTGACTTGGTCACGGTGACCAGCTCTTCCGCTGGAGAAAAGGCAATCATGAGGTGATTGGCACACAGCCGTCCAATCAGTCTGTATTCCTTCACTGGCAATGCGCGCTGCGTGGCATATGCAGGACACTTGAAGATTAAATATTCAGGCGTGTCACTGGAACTACGAGACGCACACAACGGGCCGTCCGCGCGTCCATCACGGTGTAACCTTTCGCGCACTAACACAGAGCCAACCTCTTTAACTTACATAGTAGTGCTCTAGCACGACGAGGCAAGCCACGACCACGGGAGGAAATGATCCAGCTTCAACACGCGATCTGGATACTGTTTCAGGAGGTGCCGATAGATCAGTAAACGAGCGTTGTCAAAGGTATACAGGTGAAGTCCGGGCGATCATACTCCTTGCGAGGACAACTTGAAATGGACGAGCGGCTTATACAAGTCGAGAAGCCCACGCAACTCTAACAATGAAGACAGCCTGCTATCGCAAGTAAATGTCACGTGATTACGCATTTCGAATGTGCATGTGACAAGCACGATGCTTCAAAGAAGATGGCGACCGGTAGCGCTACCGAAATGCTTCACTCGGTATTCGAAGCTCTTGCGCGTTTATACATCTTGCCGGCGCCAATGGCTGACAAGAGGCTTCACGGACCTTTGGAAAACATTAAGCACGTCAAGCATTGACTCGACACCTCAAATTAAGAGAGAATAAACAAATCAGGTGATATACAGATACACGTCGAGCTGCGCTGCGAATAGAACCGCACGCGGCACAGGAAATGTTGAAAATGAAGAATTGCGGGAATGTTTTACAGAAAAAAAAAAGACACGAGGCACTGAACAAGCTTTGAGATTCCAGACGTGTCTCATGGCATATAGCTCTGACGTACGATGCAATCATGAACGGGACTCCCTTTCTAGCGCTCTGTCTTCACCGAGTCGTCATTTTTGCTGCACACTTGCTTCTGGCAGTCCTGAGGCGAATAACTTTTCTCTGTACTTTGCTCTCTAATTCTCCCTGCACGGGCTCTCAAACATTGGCTTCGTTTGTGTATGTCTGGCAAGGGCAGTTTCGTTTTTTTCATGCGTTCCTCGTCGCTAATGTGATGGGGGAGGATGAGGAGGATGAGACGTGTTTTCGCTTTTCGCGGCGCATCTCCGGGGCTTCGCCCTTTTATCTCAACACTCCCTATTCGCCAACGAGCGCCCGGAGCTAAGCAGTCAAACAAAAAAAGGAAGAAATGATCGATGACTTTTCGGTTTTTCTCGGGCTTAATGCGAACTTTAGCGTAAAAGGAAAAAAAAAATAAAGTACGGAGTTCTGCGAGAACGAAAGGACAAGATAGCGAAAACCCTAAACATTCAACACCTAAGCAAGAACATGCAGGCATTATAGAGACGAGCTACAGCCAAGTAGAACCAAAGGAACGTAAAAAAAAAAAAATGATTGAAGCACGAATCGAAATGAGAATTCGCCAGAGCCTTTCTAGCTCTGTGTTGCGAAATAAAATTGAAGACAACGGAATGAGACAAGGAACAAAAGAAGATAAAGCAGAAATACAAGTTTGGCTTGGACTTCTTGGAAGATGATATTCTATACATTGGGAATGTATGAAGAGCGTGCCTTTCAGGGTACAGGAATGTGGGGCACCAACTTTAGACGAGAGAGCCATATCTCCGTGCGACCGTTATTATCTTGGAAAGTTCCCAGAGGGCACGTTTTAGTATTCGAAGGCCGTCGCTAGAGATGCGTACACGTTGAAGGAATACGCCTTTCGAGAACTTCTCGCCTCAGTAATTGAACGTTGAGAAAATAAAAACACTGCCACGCCTGTATAGAGGCGCAGGATGGAAATACACAGCTCTTCAACGAGAACTTCTATCGTTGACGAAATGTGCACATGCATATGCATGCCCCGAAGAATGCTTTACACGCGAAAAGCACCAAAGGGTCGTATCGCAAATTTCCCACATCTCCACTTTTTAGATAGAGATGTGGGGCCAACACCACATATTCTGGATCCTGTGCTGCATGAACACCTTTACTTAACGTCTCCTGTATGCATCGTACAAAGGTCGTCATTCCCACATCTCCATTCTGCTTATTCATACTTACACCAAGCAGCTTTGACGTGTTGGCCTTATTCAAAGCCTTGACACATTTGGAACAAGTGGAGGGACCTGTAGGAGCCTTACTTATGCATCGATGAGATGAGTCACATAAGTTAGCAACAGATGACACCTACAACGCCTGGCGTTGAAATACTCACATTAATGAACAATACAATCGAAGTCTATCAACAGTCAGCTATGGCAGGTCATATAGGTGGCAGACGACGACGTTGCACTTCCGAGGTTAGTTTCAAGGCGTCGACGTTCGATATACGCTTACGCAATAAGCAACCGCATTATAACCTGTCATCTTGACAAGTGATTAGAGTTGCTGGAGTTGATTCCCATCATTCACGTAGCTTCGGCCTTTCGCTTTCGCAGCAGCATTTATACTCTATAGAGAAGCGTTGTGATTCGGACAAAAAATATTGCGACGATAAAGATCAAACCAGTAGCGGTGATCTCAGAGTCCTCCGCCACTGTCCCTACGACGTGATTCCTCGCGAAAGCCTCCGAGAGCCGCATGCGCTCAGTAACTGCGCACTGACCGAGTCCCCAATTCAAAACGAAGCGGTCTCTCCGGCGCTCGCCATCACTTTGTAAGGTAGGCGCGACGACCGCTCCTGTCTCAACTGCCTAGTGTCTTTCGTAGAAAAAATAAATAAATAAAGACGTAACGAAGCAAGAAAAATAATAAGAATGGAAGTGGGGGGCGAGAGAGAGAAAAAAATGGTCGCCCGGCTTCCATTAGGCATCATTACCCGCTGGCCGCGAGGACAGGATGGGAGGGGGATCCGGGCGAGATTGAGCGAAATTGAATAAGAACGGTCGACGAGGACGCTGAATTCCGTCCGGCACACGCCCCTGCAGTCAGTGTGTCTCCGGGTACGGCCCACCGCGAGCTACAAGCAGCGTCCCGATCACTATTACGGCTAATGCGACCTGGCATTCGAAAGCCAGACGCCGTTTAGCGTTTAGCGGCGCTGAACGGCGCTGGGACCGAGGGGTGAAAGAGGGCAAGGGTCAGCGAAAGCGCATATAGGGTCCTCGAACGTACCGTGTACATATTTTGTGCTCCGGCATTAAATATGCCACGATTTAAGACTAATACGATGAGGCAAGCGGCTCTGCTCGTCTTCGCCGCTGCGTGGCTCGCTCGCTCGTCTCATGACTCAGCGGGAAATGGGCTTGTGTTTTTATAAATGGCAAACTTATGACGAAAGCTTTTAGAAGGGCCGACGCTGCTCGCGGTTCAGCAGCGGCTTTTAAGAGTCGAGCGAAAGTTGTTTTCTTTTTATTCGTTGAAGTGGAAACGGCAGTCGGGAAGACGGAGGGTGATTCGGTTTTCGAGCAGTAAATATAGAGGGGCGTATGCCGTACATATATCGTGCGGGTCATGCGTAGATGAATGCTGAGCCTGGTGATGTACTCTGGGCAAAAGCTCATGGACGTGTGTGGAGGAGCATTTGCAGATGAGTCTTCAGAATTTGGAGGGGGAAAATAACGTCGGGGCTTGAGTCCCGTATACGAGTTCTTTGTTCCGAGTTAAGCTTATGTGCGCCGAGGAACCGTACTTGCGCTGTAAAATGATAATAATAAGAAAGAACACCCAACGAAAAAAGAAAACGAGGAAATACAGAAAAAAGTCGACAGTACAATAAACGAGTCTGAACAGCAGAAGCCTCCGTAAGTGAATTACAGTTACGCGCAAAAAGTAGCACAAATAAAGAAAACGCCCTGGGTAACGGAATAGCTTCCGCACAGTCGTAAAAAGAGAAACAGTACATTTATCCGTGAAGAAGAAAAGGAAACTGCTTTCTCTGTGTTTCTTTCTCACGCTTCGATGTATATAGCATACGCATGCGGTCTTTTTCCTTTGTGTGGCACTCTCTTTTGTTTCCCTCTCATATATATGACACGCACATATAAAAGTGCATGTACACGGTAGGCAAGCCCGCTATCAGCGGCGGCGGAAGTAAAGCCGCGGAGCGATATGCCGACCGCGTAACAAGCTCGGACAACAGGTTCCCATACCGTTGATCCCGCGAAGCTCGCGTAAGAGCATACCAAATGAAAGAGCTTGTGCTGCGAACACACCGCGGCATAGAAGACATTCGAAAGGGAAAAGACCCTCCCCCCTCTCCTTTCCCCCTATTTCCTCCCCTTTTCCTAGAGGCTCAGGTACAGGCAAAGGAAACACAGTAGCCGTACGTGGTGGCGTCGTCGGGCGGTCTCGATTCCCCCGACGCCAGCATTTATTGACCTCCAGCGAAACACTTTTACAACCGAGGATATACTTCCTCCGTATAGTAAGTCCGGCCAGTAATCCACGCCTCCGCGCCCGGGGCAGTACAGTGCCGCCAAACACTATTGCGATTCTCTCCTGGCTTTCCTTCCCCACCCCGGCAAACTCCTGTACATTCTCCAGCAGGCTTTTGCGTGCAAACCTTCGTGACCTGCTGCTTCCTCAAGCGTGCCTTGGTCGTTGGGCACCCGTACCCCTCCTCATCGGCTCGAAGCACCCCCCCCCGCCTTTCCTCCCAGCTTTTTGCGGCTCGCTTTGTATCCGAAACACAATGAATTACTTTTCGTTGCGGGGTCTGCCAGCGGCTTTGACCTCCGGCTCACCGCTATGCTGTATATACACACGGCGAGCAGTAGGAAGAAGACCAATGTGGCTTGCAAAGCTTGGGATGAGATGAACCTGCTTGCTGAAAAGAACTCATCTAAATATCTTTATGTATGCGCGGTTCCGTATTTCGAATGGAGGAATATTGCAAATATCCTAACCATTACACCGCCGGGTACCTTATTAGTGACTTGAAGATCTGGTAGATTGAAATCGGGAAGAAATTTGAAAGTTCCCCACATACATCTGCGGCAAAGTTTGACTCTATAAGAGTAAAGGCCAACAGCCATCCTGCAGGAATACTCTATGTGTAGCTTTGGGGGTTTTCGAATTAAGTGGCTTGGTGCGCTCATTTCTCGCCGGAAAGTGATAATCCTATTTATATATCGCATCAATGTAGGGAACGGAGGCTCGCGTTTTCAAATATGCGTACTTCTTTTGAAGGTCAGAATTAACGAGAATTGGAATTGAGCTCGGCCGCCTTTATGCATTATCCTGAATAATTGACTGACTCGTGCCGTTAACAAACGAGGGAGTGCGAAACCCTTGTCAAGGTGAAACAAAATTGGCAGGTCGGTTATATTAAGAGCGAATGTTCTGGAGCTCGATCGCAATAACACTAATAAGGCAGCAAGGGTAAGCAGAAATAACAGGATAACGCCATAAAGAAAAAAATACTACCCTTACAAAAATGCCATATATGGCGATATCAGGAATTGGGCATATCAGGCTATTCGTATATGGCACGTGTCCGTATGTGGCTGTATTTGCCCAAATCGTGATAGAAGCATATACGGCAACAAAACACCTACACGAGGAATGTCATGTACGACTCAGACACGTATCGGGCAAATATGACCACATACGGACACACGCCATATATAGGCAGATATGTGCATGTGACCATACATGCATACTTGGCTATATATGGCACGCGTCTGTATGTGGCCGTATTTGCTTGCTCAAAACGTATCAGAATCATACATGACATTCGTCAGTTCTGTTATTGCCGTATGTGTCTCTATCACGACTTGGGCAAACACAGCCACATACGGACACGTGCCATATACGTATAACCTGATATGCCCAATTCCTGATATCGCCATATATGGCATTTTTGTGAGGACAACGTGAACACGAGTATATTCTAGTTGTGTCGAACATAATGCGGCGGAAATATTCGCCAATACCTCCTCTTTCTTCTTTTAGCGTCGCCCAAGCTGTTGTCATCCGCATACGACGTATGTGCTCAAAAAGACACCAAAGTAAAAAATGTCAAGTGCTTTAGAATGATAACTCATATTTGTAGAAGTCGACTGTCGTTAACAGAGAAATTTTATGTTCACTACTAAAGAGAAAAATGAATGTAAAAGTTTCAGTTTTAAAATCGCACCGGAACTTCGGCCTTGTGACATCAGACGACCAATTTCTTTTCTCTCTCTTTCTCTCTTTTTTGTATTCTCGCCAAATTCGCTTCGTTGAATGATCTGAAACTCCCTGTGTTAAGCCTCTCAAGCTTCCCTATCGAACCCAATGTATGTCTTTCTCACTGATAAATGGTTGTGTACGGCTTAGAAGACGCCGTTAAAGATCTGTGACGCCACACGTATTAGTGACGAAACTTCAAAGCGCTGTCGCCACCAGTTTCTCTTTCCTCTCTCTTTTCTTTTTGCTCGTTTTCTATAGCTTACCGAGAGCCTTCTTCTCACAAGATTGGTGTTTTCGGTATTGTGAAAAGTTAACCCACTAATGCGAGAAAAATTGTCTTTTTACTTTAGTGTCGCTTAAATTTATGATATGACTGCTTATCCAACTGTCCCATAACCGTGTTGTGGCACTGATGACGACTTGAATAAAACTGTCATAATTTCGGCTCTTGCGGGTGGAATCGATTTTGGGGTCGTCATGTTCGGAAAAAAAAGAAAAGTTCTGCAGGACATGGTGGAAGTTGTTGATATTGTTGCCGCTTCAAAAGCTTTAGTGGCACAGCCATTCAGATGCGTCTGACGAGCCGCTGTTGAAAGAAGAATTTACGAAGTAGTGCCACCGATGGGTTCGCCAATCGCTGGTGTCACTTGTACATGTCCTTTGTCGACTGCGCCGCCGCCACGACCACCACCACCACCACCATGATCATCATCATCATCATAACCATCATCATCATCACGACCCCCTCCCCCACTTCCCCCTTTCAATAGCACCACTATTATAAATTTTAAAGGAGGGAAAGTCGTTGGCACTTTCTGAAGACAGCGTAACAATTAAATGAATAAATAAACATATATTTGGTCTCAACTTAAACTGCGCAGAATCGATAGACGGGCACACTGATGACGGATAACCTCAACGTGTGAAGCAGCGCATACACAGTACACGAAAGCAAGAATTGGTCCATTCGACAAGACAACAGCTCGAATCGTATTTCTTTTGTTAATGTATTGTTTCTGGGCGCTGCGTCACACATCTGCACTGACTACTTAGCCATTGTAGCCCCTCAACAAAGAAAAATATAAGCATCTGACTTCAACGGTCGGGCTGCGGTTACTCCAGTCACTGTATATCATCCACACGAATCACACTTTTGCGTGAGCCAAGAAACACTTGTAAACAATGCTATCTGTTGTTACCAGATATGTGACGGAAATAAGTCTCCGACAGCTGCCCCACTCAGTCATTTATGAATATCGTGTACGTAGACAAAGTAGCGTCACAAGAAGGAAGAATCGACGCTTACGACCACTATACCGCAAGCGTCGAAACTGCCCGCGCTGCTATTCATTCACTCAAACGATGCACCCGAGAAAGTGGCAGCACTTTGTTTTTCCTCTCCCAAACAAGCTAAACGCTAACATACCGAGCATCCGAGCAACATCGGCCCGCCGCCAACAACTTCGCGCCGGAGAAGGCGGTGATGCAATAGTTTCTCCATTAACGCTACGAGTGATCACTCGGCATAGAGCTAGAGCTCTCCGCGCTTCCGGGTGGCCCGGCGGCCGTCCCACCCACACTCCTTCTCGCCCTGCGTCTCCGCACTAATATGGCACGGCCTCGTACGCACCACCGTGGCGCGCGGTCAAGCGTGCAGCACCACGAGAGAAGACGACTGCGATGCCTCGGGAGAAATGCGTGGAGCCCCTCTCGCCGTCCCACTGCGGCGGCGGCGGCGGCTCGGAAGAGGCGGCGATGACCGTTGCCTGCGCCGATGACGCGAACCGCTCGCTCGCATTAGGAGGAGCCCGCCGGCTTCTTCTTTTGCAGCGATGCGAGCCGATCTCGCGATCCACCCTCTCGCCTTCCCGTCGCATCGATCCCTATACGAGGTCAACGCGCTAATCAGCTTAAACAGAAAAGTGTCCGGGACCCCAGAAGAGGCTCTGGCTGTCGATCCACTATAGCTACAGCTCTCACGGGGGTGGGCCTCTCGTTCTCGCGTGACCAAATTGTGTTTGTTGATTGGGCAACTTTTTTGCTCGCGCCCTCTGACCTCCTCGACGACTTCGTATCGTGGCCGCGGGTTTTTGCCGACGCGGCCGCGGGGACCTCGGAGCCCTCACGCAACACGCATATACACTTCCTGCTGGTGTTCCGGTGATATATATCTTTTACCGCACGTTTTCCCCTTTTTCTTCGGTTCGTTGAGAATATCTTTACCTCCCGCTGCCGGCCGTATTGTTTTCTGCTTTATTTCTCCCAACAGCGACTGCATGGGCGCGTGTGCAACGCGGATGAGAGAGCCGGCCTGCTTGCTCGGTGGCCACGCCGTGCCGGCGTTAATGAATCGGATCGATCCTCTTCTCTCTTGCCGGCCGAGCCGCTCGAGCGTTCACGCGAGCGTGAGCGGTCCGGCTCCGCTGTTGCGTAGGGGGCACCGTCGTGCGTAGGGCTCGTGTGTAGAGCCGACGCCTTCATTAGGCGTCAGCGTCGCTCGTAAACAAAAGACTCGCCACCACGATACGTGCGCAGTTAGGCGCCCGTGTGCCGAGTCGCGCTAGCGGGAACTTTCAAGTTTCCACTGTGGCTTTCGCTGCAGGGGGATTATTCGGTAGGCCTAGCGTCGCGCAGTTCACGTGGACTCGAGCACGATGGTAGAACTATACTATGGGCGCTATGCTTCGCACTGTTAGCGTGCGGTTTGTCTGCGTGACTGGATTGCTCGACTGGTTGTGACTGGTTAAGTGCGATTGGTTAGGATGAGTGAGTGAACAAGCTTGTTTGGAGTCCTGCAGATTGTTTCCTGGGCATAGCAGGAGCAAGCGTTGCGAAGGAGAGGGGGTAGGGGGGGGGGGGGGGGAGAGACTTGCCGCCTCCCGGTCTTGCTAGAAGGACCAAAGTTGTTCTGTATATAGAACTGAGCTGGACGTCGCGGTCTTCCACCATGCCCATCTTGTTTCTGAAAATACTGCACTTTCAGCATGGCTGTATAGTCATTCGCCTGCGTTCACTTACATAATCCTCCTGCGTCATCTGGGTGGGCACTTTAAACGTATGCACTCGATTATCTGACCGCATGAAACACAAACAACGGTAAGTGACGGACATGCCATCGCTGTCAGTCTCTTTGATAATTCAACGCGACAAAACGCAGTGCTGGACATTGGAGGTTACGTTTCTTCCCAGCATATAATGCGATTTGCATATGACGTGTATTGATTAAATGTACAGCGATCCAAATTAGATAACGGAAAGCGATCATCTCTCTCACTTACAGTTGTCATAATCAAATAGAATGTACATAACCATCTGTTAGTACTGACGTAATGGTGTGAAGTAATTACTCGTATATGCTCGACATAAAGAGCGTTAGCAGGACTTGAAGTAATCAGATTGCACTCTGCGAGAACGCGGTGGTATAAAATGAGGTGACACTGATAACTGATAATTGCATTTCTCGCACAAGCAGGGGCCTCACATTTCTTTTCTAAGTAGTTTACTGCGTCAGGTGGAATCAGGTGAATAAGCATACGCGGCGCTCTAACTGATGAGTGCAGGGAAACATTCGCACCGCCAAGTTATCCTTAAAATCTTGAAGCTTTAATATCATTCATAAGTGCATAATATGAATGAAGTTAGCTCACGTTCATAGAGTCACGAACGACTGAAACGCCGAAGAGCACAGAGCAGGTCTCTAGTACGACCTATTGCGTCACAGCAGCCAACGTCATGAAAGGAATTTGATTATGCAAAGCTGCTTGCACCAGTGTGGCCGTTCTCTAGGTGTAAACAATTTCCGGAACACGTGCGGACGTGATATTCTAACGCTTATTTAATAACCGTATTTCGCACTATCCAGCCGTTGCGACGTAAGCGACCGTGATGTAAGAGCGAAAAGTGCCATATTATGGTAGAAAATGAAAAAGGAAAAACAAAAAATGAACAAGGAATGTAAAATACCGAGTGGCTTTGAAGCCCCGTAATTAGTATTGGGCTTATAAATGCGTCACCAAAGCTCCTTAAGGACGTGGGGGCAGCGTGCTGTTCATTAACGTCATCGGCGCAGCATTCGTTCTCGTTACTAGGCAAGATTGTTGAACATTGTTGCCATTGAGATTTAAATAATGAGTTTTGGATATACGTATTTTAAAGGGCATACCTGGCACCGACGGGGGGGGGGGGGGGGTTCGGGGGTTATAACCCCCCCCCCCCGCCCGCTGTAGCCGACCTAACCCCCCTCTCACTCCGTAACTGCTCCTATGTCCTAGAAGAATGTGGAGCTAATGTCTGCAAAACGCCGAAAAAGATAATAAAAATCATCACCATCATTGATGTCACTATTATTTGGCATTTTGTTTACTTTTTTTTACACTCGCAACAACTGTGTAATCGCTTGCCCGGCCCCTCGTGAAAAATTTACCCCCCCCCCCCCCTTGCAGAGATCCTGGGTGCGCTACTGAGCTGCACATAATCGTGCGTAACTTTGCGGCAGCCAACGATTAATAATAATAATTACCAGTGCTTTACGCGGCAATATTAAGATGCGATAATGAGACACGCCGTGGTGGAGAGCAGCGGGAACTTATACCACATCAGATTCTTTGATACGCACTTAAGCCTAAATTAGAAGAGAAGCTCAGGGGAAGATGGAGGCTTGAATCGATGAACAGATCGCGAAAAACGATTGAGACCTCGAACCTCACAGGACTGGAACAATCTTCCAGGTTCAATCACGTCCATCGTTCTCATTTTCATAACGTTTTAAATTCAAGTGTACTGTTGTGCAACCAACCAATTATGTAATTACGTTTTTTGACAAACTGCTTAAGACTTGTACTGTTACTTGTTATTTATGTAATTATGCTTTTTTCGTAAACTCTGATTCTTGTTTGTTTAGTTACGACTAGTACTGTTACTTAATTTTGCAGCTAGCATTGTACTTACAGAAGAACGTGTGTACTAGCTGTATTTTTTTAAATGTACCACTCCCCTCTATAATGCCTCTGGCCCTGAGGGTAATTCCAATAAATAAATAAATAAATAAATAAATAAATAAATAAATAAATAAATAAATGTCGCTGGAGCCAACGTTTCGACAAGTGGACTTGTCTTCGTCAGGACTCAGGACAGCCTCAGCGACTCAGGACAGCCTCAGGGAATGTCGCTGTCCTGAGTCGCTGCGACAGGGAATGAGAGTCAGCGGCAGGGAATGTCGCTGTCCTGACGAAGACAAGTCCACTTGTCGAAACGTTGGCTCCTGCGACATTCCCTGTTCCCAATCGTTTCTAGCACTTAAGTCTAAGTACACGATCCTCAAGCATTTCTCCATCCAAAATGCGACCCTCGCGGCTGGGATTAAATTCGCGTCTTCGGGTCAGCAGCCAAGTACCGTAGACGCTGTATACCTCCGCGGCGGCTACCCAACTGCAGGAATAGACTACGCCCAAAACTGAAATCCCACTCAAGTCACAAACTCACTAGCGCTTGTACTTCAATGACGAAAACACAGCGCCTTTTGTGTCTTTTTAATAGCGTGCGTATATAGTCTCATAACTAGCTCATGTGTATTGTAGTGTTGAGCAAAATACAATGCCAAGACAGCAATTTTTTTTCGTACGTACTAAATAAACATAGCTAGATCGGTCGCTGATCAATCGATTGATTCTTATGGTCACAAAAACTACGTCTTTATTTTCCTTTTTGATAAAGCCAGCTAGCCGGCAAAAAGTTTTGACGTTTGCTTATCCTTCGATGTCACAAATTTTGCTACACATGGTTTTGAAACCCGCTCTTCCAAAAGAAGTGCAAAAAGAGAGAGCTGAAATGTCGTCCGGTGACAGCTGTAGAACAGTAGACGTGGTGGAATGACGACCTCAATACGACGCAGGTGACGTCAACTGACGGAGTGCACGCAGCACAGCATCTCGGCCAGCCGCTGGCGGTCTTCCTTCGGCAGAAGCTTCACTCTAAAGAATCTGGGCAGCTTGCACTAAGGTGCAAAGGTGGACTGAAAGCGGAGCTTGCGACCGACCTTGCTTCTTCCGGCTTCTACAAGCTCGACTAGGTCATGTGGCTCATCACGTGACCAGCTGTCACGCGATTTTGGCGGGAACATGGCACGTAGCTAGGTGTGGTGTCATGTTACGTGATTTGGGTCCCGTCTCCAGGTTCAAATAGGCTTGCGGGAAAAGTCGGGTTGGGACGCCTTCTTACGAGTTTCTGGCAGAAACTCCTTGCGTGACTAGTTGTGACGTCATTTTACGCGATTTGGGCCACGTGACTACATGTGACGTCATTTTACGTGGTAACGCTGCCTGTTAATAAGCTAGGCTATGCAAGCGCAGCTATCCTAGGTAGTTTCTAGGTGGTGTGACTAGATGCACCGTCATATCACGTGACCTAAATCTCGTAACTATCTGCGACGCCATCTTACGCGGTCACATTAGCTGTAACTAAGCTATGCTAAGCGAGCGCGGTTATGTCAGGTGGTTGCTAGGTAACGCGAGCTAGAGCGCAACCTCTGACTGCAATTCCTCCAGGATCGGCCCACCATTTTCGAAAGCTTGACAGCTCAGTTGCAAGAAAGGCTCCCTCTCAGGAGATTCTAATACGAAGGCATGGAACTTGAACATCTACTGTGCGATGGCAAATAAAAGAACGACAATAACAAAAGCAAGAGTCTTTTATGGGTGGGACAGAGCAAGGGCATCAGAAATTGATGACAGCAAACGTTTTAAACAACAACAACGATTTTTTAAAGAGCATATCCTCTTACTACTTCTCATTGCAACATGTACGCCACCGTTACGCAGCACCTGGCCATCCGCCCAGCCACCGTGCAAATGACACTCGTACAAACTGACACACACGAAGAGCACGCCCCACCCCGTTAACGCATTGCACAGATGGGTGAGCTGGGAAACAGCAGGCGATGGAAAGTAGCCAGGCAGAAGGTCAAATAAGGTGGGCCTGCAACTGCATGTGTACTGGATGGACTCAATGCCTATAGCCTTACTGACGGTCGGCAAACACGATAAACCGGCCCTGCAATCCATCGGCCTTCTCGTACCAAAAAGGACTATACAGTTTGCCCTGTAAGGCTGGCGCAGTGTAACTAGTGACGAGGCGGAACGGCGTTGGCCCATTCGCTGCCGTTGCTCCGTTTGTAAAAGACAAACGACCAAATAAAAAGGAAAACGGAAGAGCACCGCACGCTCCACAGAGCGCGTGAACACGGGGGGAAGTGCAAACAGCGGTAAGCCATTGCTTCGACGGGTCCTTCTCATAGTAGGCCCCCACTGCCCCGATCCCATACTGCAGCCGTCCCAATTCCTCTGTGAGGACCATGCGGTACCTTAGCACGGGCGAAGACAATAGTAATGACGCGAGCCATGAATTAATAATGGAATCTCTCCCGCACTCGGGGGGTCCGTTCCCCCGCCGACGTCTGTGGGCGCCGAAAACAGCCGGCGCGGTTCCCGGAGCTTCACCGGAAATGAGCATCCGGAATCACTGCATTCAACTTTTAAAACACGTTCTTTCCTTCCTTCCTTCCTTTGCCGTTTCACGTGGCGGCCCTCATCCGGAAGATGGAAGAGCTTGGTGAACGTGGGCAGCTCTCTAGATAGCCAAGCACAAAGCGAGGCAGAAAAAAAGAATGGAAAGGAAAGCAAACAGAAAAGGGAGGCAGTGGTTTAAGCTCGAGTTCTATATGCGGGCGTTGCGTTGGTTGTGGCGGCGTCGCTTTGAACGGATCTCAAAAGCGGAGCGGCGCTCTCAAACGCGCACGGCGGTGGTGGTCCTGGCGCGTGCGGTGGTGTCGCACTGGGACCGACGCGTTTTACAAATGGGCGCAGAATTGAGGCGGGAGGAAGCGCTGGGGACCTCGGCAGTGCACGGGTCGCATTTGTCATCGAGGATGCTCTTCCCCTCCTTTTCTCTCCTTCGATGCTGCCGGTTGGTATTCGTCCTGTTGCCTCGTGAAACTGGAAGAGGACTCCGTGCTCGATATACGCCCACCGTGCATCGGCTGCAGTGGTTGCTGGCGCGACACGTTACACCACCACCGCCGAACGGTGGTCGGGTATTATTGAGGCAAATAGAGTGACGCATTTGGATGGGGCAATAGATATATCTCGGTATTGAATCCGGAGGGTAGGTGGAGGTTGGTGGCTCGCGTCGTGATGTAAAGCATTTTTCTTTATTATCCGGAATTTTTCACAAAACCTCTGTCCGGATGATATGCAGCTGCTTGAAATCCTGCCTACGCTACCACCATATTCTGTCTGATTTTTCCATTGCTGTTTCCCCAGCAACGTGTAGCAAGCAAATTCATCTTTAAAACGCAAGACTAGAGGGGAAGCAAGATACAACGGGACTTGCCCTGTTGTTTCTTGTGCCTCGTTTTTTTTAAAATACAATTGCGTACCAACTAGCCCATGTATTTGTACTTCTAGACAAATTTACCACGAATTTTCTTCCACTCTTTCTCTTTCTTCCCCTCCTTTTATTCTTAGTTTATATGACACGCGTGCATAAAAAACAGCGCGCTTTACATGAACACACTGTTGGCCAGCTATGGCCGTCAAATATATCGTTGAAACTGTTCGATAATCGCGAGTTTAATCACACTGCAGCTGCTGTAGATTTCTAGTATGACCCCTTTCAAAACGGGGATAGTGAGGAAGAGTAACCTACTGGGCTCGATGTAATTTGTTTTGCTACATTTACTGCAGTCTGGCATTTGCTTCTCCCTTTATTCAATGGTCTTCAATTAAGGAACACTGGAAATTCTGAAGATGTATTTCTGCTGTTGTATACAGAATATAATAGAAAAGGGGGAATTTCTAATAATAATAATAATAATAATAATAATAATAATAATAATAATAATAATAATAATAATAATAATAATAATAATAATAATAATAATAATAATAATAATAATGCTTCATGCGACGGGAAAAGTCTGTTTGGGAATGAAGATTTATTTTGCTTTATGCAAAGGCGGAATAAGTGTTTTTGCCTCCAATTAGTAGCACGTCGGTGGGATAACATTGCGTGGTGTAGTTTGTAGCAACAAACGCTGAAGTCTTACACAGCAGTTTATTGTAGTTGCCTTCATTATAGGAGAGAGAAAAAGATATACAGTAAGCAGGGATGCTTATTTTTTGGTTAGTGTTTTCACTGCGTTGCATCTGAGAAGGCGGTGAAGTCGTTGTGACGGATGATAGAAGAACAAGTGCGCGCATTCGGGCCTTAGGTGAACACCGTGGTACAACTGCTAGTTCTCTTTCATAGATGCACGCGAGTCTAGCATTATATGCGGCTGTACCAGTTTACATAGAGGTGCACTGATAAATTTTGTCCTCGCGGTCTGCCTATTCCCGCGCTGCCTAGGCTACCGGTGGACTTCTTTCTTTCTTTCTTTCTTTCTTTCTTTCTTTCTTTCTTTCTTTCTTTCTTTCTTTCTTTCTTTCTTTCTTTCTTTCTTTCTTTCTTTCTTTCTTTCTTTCTTTCTTTCTTTCTTTCTTTCTTTCTTTCTTTCTCGGTCTACGAGAGCGATCATTAACTGACATCGGTCAGTGCTGCGAACTGTTCTAGCTAAATGTAATAATTAACAGCAAAGGAAAAACAACAAGACGCGTTTGTTTCCTATGTGCTACGTTTCCTCAATCATCTTTGTCACTTCCGTGACGGAAATGACATCGATAAGACCTTCACATGGAGTCCGTCTTGAAACACCTTCGTGCTAAATGGTTCTTGAGAAACGAAAGACAAACGAACGCGCATGTATGTAGCTGTGTGTCTGTTATAGCTTTAAACAAGATAGAAGCTCAGGGGGTGGAAAATTGAAGTGGTGAGAAATTCTTCAATAGGGGGGAACGACGTTCCATGGCTTCAGCACATTCCCTGTACGCCGTTTTTTTTTTTTTTATCAGTATGATAGCTATATATTTAAAGTTCTCATTGCATAACTTTAACGAAATGTTTTCATGAAGTGCAAACTAAAGAGCAGAGTATATTATGCTCCGCAATTACAGCCTGTAAAGCTAGCGCGTCGTATGCTTTCCTATATCACAATTTCTCCCTTTCGCCAAACTTCTGGGGAGCGAGGCAGACATATATTCTGTGCTGCAGGCACACGAAATGAGAGAATCGGAAAACGAGGCCTTCAAACAATAATACAAGACGCGCTGCAATCTCAGTTGGTGTTCAAATCCCTCATGCAGCACCACTCGGACCCGCATCCCCAATGGCAGGGCCTAGCGAATGCGGCGCTTTCGTTTACTGCTGTTATTTGCGCGAGAAACTGCGCTCAAAGCCTTACTTACGTTCGCCGAAAACTCCTCGCGCGAAAAACTAATTCCCATGTGCCCCCGACTCCGAAGCTTTGGTGGGGATTAAACCCGATACCGCACGCGACAGAGGCGGCAACTCGAATGCGACCGAGCATAGCTCTCCGCAATGGGATGCTATAGCCTGGTGACGCCCTCTCCGAATCTGTCCGCGCCAAAGGGATTCGACTCTCGAATTTGGCACCCGCATTACGTTGGTGGACAAAGCTCTTTGGTCCGTCCGCTTCCATTGTTGTCGCTATGGCGCGCTTTACGTAACTATAACGAAATGGCCGTAAAAGTACAGTTGCGTTGTAGGGCGAATCTGACCAACGACGTGGTGTCCCCTGTCATGTAGATTTGTTGCGAATGTTTTACAGGTGGATGAAATGTTGGTGACCGCCGTTGGAGATAAGTGGTGCATGTTGGTAATGTAGCAATGCTTTCGCGGGGTGCGTGTGCGACCCTTGTTGCATGAAGCATCGACCTTGATAGCAGCAGTTGCAGTTAGCAGTTCGACGTCACTGCGTTCAAGGTGCGTTAGGTCTCTCCGTGCCACTCGTATTTCGAGAGTGATGACGGCGTAGCGAGTCGTGCCGCTAAGTATACGTTGCGTACTTAATTGCGCTAAGTATGCGTTGCGGTACTTAATTCGCAGCGTTGTGTACAAGGACTCTTGCAGAGCACAGCTGGAAAGCTTTGTTAACACTTGGGTCACTTTGGTTGCAGTCACACTGCGTCTATGTACTCTACCAATGGCATAGATGCAGCGGTAGCACGTACCCTGAACACGTAGCACCCCGAACGCCGTGACATAACTTTAACGCGAAAGCATTATACCCTTTCTTGGACCAAAAACCCGGCGTTGCCCGACGCGGACGGTACTAAAGGCCACGTATCAAAAAGAAAACGTCATGATGACGCCACAGTATGCAACTACGTGCCGACCTCCATGCATGGTGACATCATCATACGTCACCATCTTGTGACGTCACTGATGATATCGGGGTGGCATAATCGCATGACGTCGCGTGGTGATGTCTCTGATGACTTCATGTCTATGTCATCAAACGATGTCTTGCGATGACGTGAATGATGGCGTCACTAGAAAATATCACATACAGAGACGTCGCTGCGATCGTCACGCACACACATGCCGTGCTTTCACATACAAGGCACCTAAGGAGACATAAGTGCCTCCGTCATCTTTATATCGCGCCCATATTCGAGAAGGTAAGCCTCAAGCAATAGTACGAAACTTTAAACTGTAGCATTATTACCTTAGCTGCCATTCAAAACGCCGGAGAACGTGTTCAGAGACACACCACGCAGCCGTTTACGACGCGGTGGCTTGACTTGAGGTCAAATGACCGATTCCCAGACAATTCGCCTCTTCTAAGTTTTCTGCCTCCACACATCTTTCGACCAGCGTATCTTATAAGCGACACATTGGTTCGCGGCATTACGCCCATATTATCAAACGAGCACTATCAGCCTACGTAGACTGAGAAGTATATGAGAACAAAGTGATGATGATGGTTGTGGTTCGGTTAGGAAAGGACCCTAATTTCCGCAGCCCATTAGGGAGCACGGCTAAGCGTCCGTGGGGGAAGGGGAAAGGGCGTGAAAGAGATAGAGAGGAGAGAAACGCCGTAGTGGAGGGCTCCGGAAATTTAGACCACCTGGGGTTCTTTAACGCGCACTGACAACGCACAGTACACGGGCCTCTGGCATTTTCGCCTCCATCGAAAATGCGACGGGAACATAACGATCGCTTGCGCAGACGTCCTGCAACGGTGTAGAGAGGGTTCGAAAAGAAACGCCGCACGTGCAAGAGAAAGCGCGGTGAACACCGCATCGAGCTTAAACTATATGGCCCAGTCAGCACCTTCTTTTTTTTTTTTTCTGCGAAATGGGACGGCGCCATGGTCGCAAATGAAAAGCGATAGGTAGACGTCGAAAGGCGATCGAAACACTTTGGTGCGCTTGCTTCGCGGCCGAAAGTGAGCGTCTTCCTTTGAAAACACACACGATAACATTGAATTCGCGGCACGCAAGCCAATAGCGAGGTCATTTTTTCATATTTCGTGGTCTTTTCTGGGAACTGAAAACAACTACATACCACGCAGAAGGACTTATTTAGGAAAAAGCTGTTCACCCAATCTTTTAAAGCGTGTTCCAGAAAAATATCGAAGTATAAGGTGTTCTTCAATAGAAAAAAAATTTGGCAGAATTCAACTTTTATAGTTAGCTAACTAAACAAAGAACATCTCTTATCTCAGACGTGCGAGTACATTTCAGTATTTAAATATTTAAACCTTACTGGTTATACTGAATATATTCTTAATCTTCTTGCTACTTTTTAATCCGCACATGTATATTGCTTCACTGATTGCTACTTTGACATGTACATGCACTTTTTCACTGTTTACCATTTCTGGTCTACAAGCGTTCCTTTTCACTGTTTGCTGACACAATGTATCAAAATATCAGGGTCACAAATTCGTGCAAAAATTCCAGCAAATTTTAATTCATGACATTGAATCTCTGTCACTCTTTCGTCTTTCTGTAAGCAGTATCACTGCATATGAATTCTAAGTTACCAACCTCATTTTCTGTGGAAAATAAGCGCTGAATAAACTGAACCTGAAGCCGACTTCGTCGAAGACATTTGCGATGTACCTTTTGCAAAACAGAGACACCCGATACCCTGCCCGCGTGTTCCTCATTATTTGTGTGGTCCGGTTTTCCATGAAAGTGTCTATATTTGATCGAACATTGCTAAATACCATCATTTCGATGTAACGCTGTTCCATAGGTCCTTCTGTCGCCTCTTCGCCTCCTGCAGGTCGGATTCTCATGTCTCCCTACTCAGAGTTTAAAAATATTAGTGGCTTGGTATGGTAAGATTTAAATACGAGACACGATGAAGCCGGGTTTGGCGGAAAGGGGAAAACGCTACAAGGAAAACGTGACGTAGTCCAATTTCACGACTTGTGTATTTCTTGCCGTCGTGTTGAAATCGCAATGAAATTGGAGCCGAGCTTCAGGAGAGATACAGACTCGTATAACTAATGGCTATCGAAATAGGGAAAGCAGAGGACTGGACAATGTTCACGGCGTAATAACCCATAAAGACGTAGTTTAAGGAAATATGAGAGCACGACCAAGTCTTCCAAATGAGGCTGCAGTGTACTCTTTGTTTGGGTTGTTTGACCCTGGCTAACTTTATTTTACTCTCATTTCAGCATGTCGCTATATTTTCCTTCTTTCTTCTGTAACGCATGTAGAAGCCCTACTTATCTCACACAAGACTAAAATATAGTTTTCAGTAGGCAGTTGATCTGAAGCTCGAGGACGTGGGTTCGATTGCCGGCCATAATCACACAATTTAGATAATGGTGAATGCGAGAACGCCCATGCGTCTAAATTTTGGAGAATCTTAAATAACACCTCATGATCAAACTTATCCCGGTGTACCTTGATAATCATATCGTATATTGTAGGTCTCACACGTTAACATCCCATCGTAATTGTTAAGAGCAGCGCTTTTTTAAGCCGAGCGTTAGTTGCTACCGACGAACGGAAAACTGTCGTCAGCATGAAATGTGTGCCCGTGCACACATTTCACTTGTATGAAATGCACAGCATTTGAGCACGCGCTTCTTTCTTCTCTTGCACTCATGCCCACAGCCAACTGCTACATGATGGCGGATGCGCTTCATAATAAAGTACATGTAAGTGAGATGGAAAAGGAGGGGACAGAGAAAATTTTAGCACAGCCTTGTGTAGCATAACGAGGGGTGGAAAAGCGAAGTGAGGGTGAGAGGGAAGGTAGAGGGCGAAGCATATCGAAGGCATGCACAGTACAGTATAGGAAAGGGTTGCGTTAAAGCGGGGTAATAGGAAAATAGTTAAAGATTATAAGAAAATGGTGCTCCTTCCCGTGGCTCTAGGTATAATGGGATATAGCAAAGGGTGGGAAAGCTCCCCACTCTGATGTCATTCCTCCTCCCACTCACTGGGATATAGCGAATGGTGGGAAAACTAAGTGAGTGTGAGGGGGAGTGACGTGAGAGCGAGGAGGAAAGGAAGGAGGAGGACGTCACAACCAAACATTGGCCACCAAGGAAATTCGGGCCTGGACACGTGGCCTAAATCACGTAACCTGACGTCAGGGCTTCTCAAGTGGCATGTTCGCTCAGAAACCATGCAACAGCTAGTCCCGCGACAAATCACGTGACTTAGTCGACCTAGTAGAAGCCGGAAGAAGTTTGGTGGGCCACAAGCTACGCTCCTGTTCAGCTTTGAACCACTGTGCAAGCAGCCCCCTCCCCGCCTATTTTTCATTCCCGCTTTAGTTTCGCCGATGCGACATATCACAATGACAGAACTGTTTCTCTAAGGCGTCGTTCGAGAACGTCATCATACAAATATTGCCACAAACATCTCGGCTAACGCAAGAAGACGAACGCGTTTTAATACTTCATTGCACAACTCCATGACCAATAACTGTGCCTCGCTAGCCTACACAGAGGCGGAATACAGCCACAGTTTTATAATTAGGCAGGAAAGGTTGCTTCGCTCAAATTTCACGGTATCTGTCATCATCGTGATCACTCATCATTCTGAGCAGTAGTATATCTATCATCATAATCATCGCTGCCATCCGCACATTCTTCTTCTGTAGTGACGAAGATGATCGTGATGCGAAAAAACTTATCACAGCAGACGCATCGTCTTCTTTCCTTGGTGATCGTTTTCCCAATCATTTTCATTATGATGACACTTAAAAAAAAGTAAGCACAAGAAAGAAAGCGGTTTCTTTTAACAAAACCTGCTACTCAAGTTCTACTACACGCCATTCGCTACCTCGTTTGTAAAACTCCTTGCTGTCATTTTGACGTCAGAACCTCCGCGATAGGGCCTTTTTTGTTGCCGCAATCGCCGTTCATGATCTATGAAGAAAATTGCATGCCATAGATCAAAGTTCAATTTCACAAACATGGCCTGTAAGCCATTGTCCTGTGTTCGCATTTATCGTATACTTTCTCATTGCGATTTTAACAATAATTATCACCATCATAACCTTATCTTCACCGCAGTCATTTCCACGAGTTTCGTTGTGTTACCGCGGTAGTTTTTGCAGTGAACATTATTATAGGTGCCGCGCCGTCGCCATCTGCGCAGATGTCTCACAGGGCGTAAGGTTCAGTGAGCGCATAACTCTGCTTTTTTAAATCACACGTTCCGGAGATATGAGTACTTGTTGAATATTGTAAAGCGCGTGCGCATGGATGCATGACAAAGAAAACGGAAACGATATCACTCGTGAAAGCCTTCGCAAAGTAGGCAAGCATCCTTCGCGCTTCATAAATTTGCGAGATCATGTAAAACCAGGCAGCAGCCTGGAGGAAGATACTTGCCAGTGTGCGAGGATAGGGTTTATGTGTTAAATCCTGGCAATCACACTGTCACAAGCCCTCACGGGTTTCAGGTAAATACTTTTACGGTGCGAAGGGGACCAAACTGCGCGTTTTGTCTGTTTGACCTCCTTGATTTTTTTTTCCTTTTTCTCCTCCTCCATCTTCAGCGGCTTCACAATTCAAGCTCGACGTTAGCGCTGTACATAAAACCCCTTACCTTTAAAGTGCTGTGTAAAACCCCGAACCTTAGGTTTGCGGCGCCTGGCTTATTTGCTGACGAGATTCCATGCAAAGCTTTCACACTCGGCTCGGATTCACTCGGTTAGGCGCTTACGCCCGCATTCAGAACACAAGAGTTGGCACATCACCCACGAAAGATAGGTGAAACGATAGGCTGCGTAAACCAGGAAACGACGCCTGGTCGCCAGGTATTTCCCCTAGCAACAGAGTGTATTCTGGCCTCCCAACATGCACGACTATACGCGCTCCTTTTAAACGCATTGCTGCCTCGACAGATCCGTTCTGTAATCCAAGATGCGTCAACAAACTCTCGCGCAACACCACGGCACACACCGCGACGATGTCCTGATTTCCGTTTCGCCCCATAATCGGGCGTGTTCGCACAGAAGTGAAACGCCTGCTAGGTGCGAATACAATTTTTTGTCTTTCCGAAACATCCGCAAACGATTTCCTTTCCTTCGTCTCGCGTTTCCGATAAACAAAAACAAACCAAAACAAAATACGCCCAATGCTGCGGCACTGAGGTCGTACGACAGCATTCCCGTCTGTTTGTTTGTGTCCAGGGTTACTCGGATTTCGCGGGGCTGTACACCACTCGACGAGAGAAAGAAAAACGTAAGCTTAAGTACACCAGAAGAAAGGGCGGGACCCAACCGACAACCAGAAAGGTACAGCACAGAAACGTATTCCATGCCGGTCTACTGTTTTTCTCCCCGAAAGACAGATACACATATAAGCGTTGGCCCAGAGCCTCGATAAGTGCACGCAGATCCGGCCCGCTCACGGGCGGCCGCAGAGCCCACGCTTACTCTTATGTTTCAGGTTGGGATCCCGGCATCCATTTCGAAGATTTAAGGTTTTCCTCGGCGGCCGCAGCAGCGTCTGCGGCGATGGTGGCGGTTGCAACGTGCGCGCCGTGGCAGTCGGCGCGCGCGAGGGTCAATTCTCTTCCCACTGGTGGCGTTGGAACTCGCCCTCTTCTCGACGGCGAAGCGATTTTTCTTGAGAGCCGGTTTTTTTTTTTTGCAACTAGAACAAACCGCGCGATGCTTAGGCAAGCGAACCGAGCGAACAAGCAAGCGTCTTGCTGAGGAACCTATGCTGAAGCTCTTCGTTTTAAGGTGCACAGCATATACCCTATATCATACGCTCATTCCTGGCTTCCGCAGTACGCGTATACCTGCGGTGGCAGCGGTGCGCGCGGAGCTAGGAGCCCTCGGTTCGGAAACGTTGCTTGAGAGGTCGCGATGAACGCTCGTAGTTTGCGGATCACAGAGTGCATTTCGATGTCGGCGATTCTTTCTTTCGCCACCCGAAAGGAAATAGGCTAAACCGCTATTGATTTCCTCTTTTTCCTCCTCGGCTTGTACCGCTCTACACTTTGACGGCAACCGGATCGGTGCGTCGAATATCGGCAGTATTTTTGTTAGCGCTTCATTTTTACGTTGTTTTGGACATTTTTCAAGGCGCCTCTTCTCTTTTGTTTGCCTTTCCTTTTTGTTGCGAGTGTTTTCTTTCTTCCAGTTTTGCGGACAGGCATTTATGCCGCCGACTGAGCAGATAATCGACCAGCGAAAAACTCACGTACGTCCTTCCTTCTTTTCTCTCTTTCCCTTTTCATCGAAGGAAGGCGGAAGGAGTTTGTTATTGTCTGTCCGTGTGGCGACATTATGGCATCCGCGAGCGCGTAAACAGAGCACTAAGTCTGCGGCAAACAGGGTGAGGCATTAACGGCATCTTAGCGTACTAATTCCTGCGCCGCGTAAATTCTTGCTCGTGTACAGAGTCTAGAAGGAGCAGTGTTTACGAAGGCTTTCATTCAAGAATATGGGCAGAAAATGGCAGGAAATTCCGCCACATTCGCGGCACTGATGAGAATATTTAACGTTGCCGGTTGAGAAGGTACAAGGAGCAAGCGGCTAAGAACATGAATACCAGCTCAGGTGTCGTACTAGTGATTTACGTGCAGGCGAAATATTACGACATGAAGGACCGGACTTACAGAAGGAGAGCAGTAAGAGTAATAAGAATGCAAACGTGCGCTGAGCGTACGTATGTCTTATTTGTTTTTCTTATACGTTGATGTTCTTTTGCGCGCACGTTTGGAACTATTAGGAATCGCGGAGTAATCCAAACAATATGAAGCAAACAAACCATGTTATGGCTTCGCAGCTAAATGACGTCCAAACTCGTCACTCACTCACTCACTCACTCACTCACTCACTCACTCACTCACTCACTCACTCACTCACTCACTCACTCACTCACTCACTCACTCACTCACTCACTCACTCACTCACTCACTCACTCATCACTCACTCACTCACTCACTCACTCACTCACTCACTCACTCACTCACTCACTCCACTCACTCACTCACTCATCACTCACTCACTCACTCACTCACTCACTCACTCACTCACTCACTCACTCACTCACTCACTCACTCACTCACTCACTCACTCACTCACTCACTCAATAACTCACTCACTCACTCACTCACTCACTCACTCACTCACTCACTCACTCACTCACTCACTCACTCACTCACTCACTCACTCACTCACTCACTCACATCATATAGTTATGTAACCGGATGCAGTACCCCAAAGCATTCATCCACAATTGCTTCCTTGACGTTGGTTACGTTGCAGGAACACCGGACCAACGTTCATCATAGTTTTGTGCCTGAAGAGGCTGCTTCGCCCTAGGCAATGCAGTGTAGTGGGGCAACATCTCTGAGAAACATATTTTGCTTGCGAAAAATTACCTGGGCGGGAAGTTTCAAATCCATGCCGTAAAGTTGTCGTGATGCTGCATTTGCAAGCTTCCTCCTTGGGAGGGCCGCTATTGACAGGAAAATAAACAACAATGACATATGTGTGCAGCTCACTTCTATCAGCTCTGCTTCGAAATATCTCTTATGTTTTCTTTTGTTTTTTTTTTCAAATGCGAAGCTGTATATCGCCGGTTCTGGCGGATCCCGTCCGCGGGCCGAGCGACATGTAGAAGAACGATTTTGCGGCTGTAAGCCGAAACAGGTAGCTGTACAGGGCGTGAATCAGTGGCTGATACGGGATGCTACATGTTCACTATGTGAACAAACTGAGAATTAAGGTGAATGAAATACCCAATAGGTGAACAAAAGGTGGTTTGATGTTAATCAAACGGGAACTAAGATAATTAAATGTTAATCAATGTTATTCACAAGTGAGCTAAGTGAACGAAAGGTATAACGCGTTTAACTAAGCTGTATGTGGGTAGGTTTCGACCAAAAGTACCTTCTTCTATGGAGATACGTAGACAGAATTTCAGAGAGGTGGGTTATTCCTATACCACCACGGCTTCGCTAATCATCCATTGTGACAGAATGGAAGGACGCTGGAATATTTTGAATCGAAGTGGTATATAATAATGCACGCATTGTAACTGCAAGTAGCATAACGCCATTTAGAAATATAAGTTAAAAGAAAGTGTCATTTAAAAGCACACACACACACACACACACAGAGACAAACGACTGCCAATTTCGAGTATATATATATATATATATATATATATATATATATATATATATATATATATATATATATATATATATATATATATATATATCATACAGCCCGTCGGCCAACATTGTCAAGTACTTCCTCGTTCCAAAAAGACTCAAAGTCAACAATGACTTGAAGTAAATATCAGTTTCGACGCTCCGCGTAATGACTTCTTGTTTGTTTGGCCACTTTTCCCTGACCTCATATTTCCCCTACTCCTCCCTGTTCACTAATAACATGAGAGATAACTTTAAACTTGAATGCGTCGCCATGTTTTCATCATGGAGTTTAATGAATCTGACGCCGTGGAATAACTCTAAGCAACGGATGTGAATGCAGACATCATTCGTAGTAACCACTCCGTCGAGCCATGTAGCCATTGTCTCGTCTACCGCGCATTTAACACTCTATAGGGAAATTAGTTTCCATCCGCGATCTCGGCTCTTCCAGTCCCTTGCTAACTTTTGTGAGCATTGTCGCATGTTTGAGTGCACGAGATATTTCGTGGGAGTTGCCGCACACTCGATAACAACTTCACGCTCGTCAGTGCTGAAAAGGTTTAATTACCTACACGCGAGGCCGTGTCCGATAAGGTGACACATCGTGATTGCATAGGACACGTGCTACTATTTCTGCTACTTTTGTGGATATTTTGTTCACCCATTGGTGACAACACATAGAAAATGAGGAAGCTACAGGTGGCCAGAGAATTTCCGGATTTGAGATAGGACACGGCGGCGACGGCCTAGAGTGAGCCGTATTTGACGATCCGCTTTTCAGGTTATTAATAGGAAGCTGTCAGCTGCTCGAGAGGCCAACACGACGGCGCCCTTGTTTCTTCGCGGTGCTGACAAAGCATTCTTTAAGGAGGTGTACGGCGACGCATCCTCCGGTGTTATCGTTACCCATGCGGCCTCTTCTCCGTCACAGTGTCGCCTCGTTAATACGGTTTCCCCTATTCAGAGCACCCGACTGACTTCCGCACGGGCTACGTGCATCCGCTAATGAACTTATAGCGGCGCCCATACACGAGACAACGGTAGCCTAGGGCATCCTTAGATCCTGCTTGGTCATAGTTTACAGTATCCTTTAGAGAAGGAACGAGTAACTCAACGTGAGTTAACAAATTAATTACGGTCTATAAGAAATCGCGGAGTGTAGCGATCTTGTAAAGCAAGAAGGTCTAAGCCGGGTCGCGCATCCGCAATGCGTCATGTTTACCTTTGTCATTCATTCACGACTCTTTCTTAGGCATTTTTTGCGACGTTCTTCCTGCGGCATCCATTTTGGCTGTCCCGTGGTTTAAATGGGCCGTGAAGGTTAGAATTCAATCAAGTCCGTCTCCCATCCTCATATTGCAGGCCAAATATTGCAGGTATGAACCACACGTGATCGTACTGTCGTTAATCGCGACGTAAGTGGCAAGCGTGTCATGTTATTGACGTCATGACCTACCAGTCCGGACCGTTCAGTCTATCAGTCTTACATTCGCACCCTTCCATACCAGTTTTGGTGTATACCAACTGAACGGGACGTAAGTGAGAGATTTTCGTACCACCGTTTCGGTACTGATGGGACAAGGCCATGCGATCAACTAGACGGCCACACTCCGCTTCTCGGGTACTAGTTAAGGCTTCTTCCTAATGTACAGAAAAAGCAGAATACTCCGAAGTTCGAACTGAGTACTAGATAAAGCACAATCGCTACTAGTAGTCCTGTACATCTGTGGTCTACGAAATTTGCGTGAGACTGAGTATGCTTTGTCCTGGAAACGAAAAGTTGTAGTAACCTTTCTCTAAGATAAAGGTGCACTGTTACTTCGAACATACTGGGAGTCGGCGTACTAAAGAGAATACGTGCCCAAGGAGGCAGAGAAACATAGAGTGGTGGCATAAAAAAAAAAACAACAAGACTGCACGCCAAATGACGAATCTTCACACTGTTCCTAGAGATAGCATACATTCGAAAAAAAAAAGAAAATCAAATGCTACTCTGTTACCAACTATGGCTCCATATTCCTTTTTCATTCACCTCCATTGCAATTGCCTCAGCGAACGGGAAGACGTAAGGAAGGAATAAAACGCAAAAGAAAGCGACATTGGACGGTTAAGGCACGCGCAGTGCTGTGAGGGAGCAAGAGACAAGAGGGGGACGTGTTCTATTTTTATACTCCCTTCTTCACCCTGCGCCGTCGATAGAATAAAACAAAGTAGAAGAAAAGAACAAGCTAACATTTGTCACACCGCGCTTGCGAATTCCATCAGTTATGCTAATGCACTCAGGCTGCGTTATACCCTCGACTTACGGCGAGCAAGGCGGCGACTAACACAGCTTCTTGCTCGGGAGCATCCCCCCCCTACCATCCACCTCTGCTACGCACTCTTTTACTATGCGCTGTACCTTCTACGTTCTCCGCGTGATTTTGTTTTCTGTGACACCTGCGCACAAACACGAGGGCTGCTTCTATGCATACGAAATACCTGAGAGAGAGAGAGAGAAGAGAGGAAGAGATGCATAGATTTATAAAGAGCATAAGAACAAGACAGCGCGAAATATAGATAGATAGAACGTAGAAAGAAGTAGATTTAGAGTAATGCAAAGTGTTCGAGAGGAAGTGACGAGATGATCGGACACAAAGGAAGCGTTCGTCCTTTCCACGGCGAAAAGAGAGAGAAAGATTGTTGTAGATGGAGAGACGGTAAGAAAGAACTTTTGAACGCTGAAGGTTGTTGGAAAGTGATTTCAAACGCTTCTCATCTTTCTCGAAGATTTTATTTTCTTCTCTTCGTTTTCTTTTAGAAGCTAGTCTGCAGCCAGAGAGTAAGTAGGAGCAAAACATCTATTAAGACGAGGCAAGCGCGCGTAGTGCGTGAAAGCACGTCTTGGAATCGATCAACTTAGCGGAGTCGCGAGTTCTGCCGGCAGGAAGCTCTCTGGCAGCGAAAGGCAAAGGCAAGCAATCCAGCTTTTGAATCCACGGGATCCACTCGTGTCTCTCTTTCTTTTTTTTTCTTTCTGTCCTTTTCAGAGCTGACTTGTTCGAGTCCGCAGCGTGGCGGATAGCGCGAACAGGGGTCGCCGTCGCCCCATAAACGCAACCGTAAGCAATATGCAAAACACTCCCATTCATCGTCGGGGCTTCGACACACATCACGGCAGAGAAGAAAGGTGGACAGGAGGAGGAAGATGCCTTGCTTTTCGATCGAGTCGAGAGAGGACTTTCGGAGCATTAAAAAGAAAAAAAGAAAGAAAAAAAAATTAAAGAAGACGAGGAGTTGGACGCGGTTATGGTGCCTTTCGAAAAGAACCTCTTGACTGACACTCCAGGGTTGCTCATCGTTTTTATATTCTTTTTTTTTTCTGCTTTGGGAGTTTGCTCGGAGAAGTATTATAGACGGACAAGCAATGGTGTGCTATTCAAAAGGATCGTCCTTATAGGAGCAGCAGCAGCCGGAGACGACGATGTTGAATTCCCGGAGACCCTGTGACTCGATTATACGCAAGCAATTTCTTTTCACTCCCCTTCTATCACCAGGCGGTAGCTCTGTTGTCGCTTTTTTTTTAAATGCTTATAAAGTGACTCGACAGTCTCACCGTTGTCTCAGCTGTCATCTATCGTAAACGCGTTTCGACGGTTTCCTACACAATATCTACTTGGGATATAAGACAGTTGAATTCTGTTGTTTTAGATTTCACGTGCACGATATGATTCTGAAGAATGCCGTTGCGGTGATCCCTGGATTAATTGTGATAAGTTTGCTTCCCTTAACGGGCACCTAAATCTAAGCACAGAAGCGTTTTGCATATCGAAACCATCGAAAAGCCACCAACCCGACCGGAAATGTAGCCCGTGTCATTTGGTTTAACGGTATAACACCTCATCCACTAAGTTACTCCTGCGGTTAATACCTCTAATGCTGATCAATAACGTCGCGTCAATGTCATGAGTAATCGGTGTGCTTTGAGGTATGTCGTCATGCCGACTTTTCATACGATGTTGGATGAACATAACAAAATTGTAAACAAAGTATGAAATAAAAAAGGGTCGCGGCAGCGCTATGATGAATGTGACGTGGCTTAAAAGAAATAAATTACTTCGCACAACCTGCACAGCGCAAAATCAGAAGGTGTCGGTGCCACTACACTTGCACATTTTTCTTGAAGGTGGGAAGGTTATATATAGCTAATGGTGTGAGCCTTCTCTAAGTTAACAATGGTACTTGTTGCCAAGGCGTATGCGTAGTTACTTGGAGAGAGAGAGTTGATGATGATGATGGGCGGAAGGCAGGGAGTTCACCGGAAGGAAAAATATCCAGTTGATTGGAAAATGTTATGTTCAAGGCGACAAGCTATGAAGGAAGATAGTGCCACAGCACTATATAGCCACCTCGGTTTTTTTTTTCTGCATTGTCACATCTTTGTTATCTTGTTTTCGCATGCATAAGGCTTCGCTGCATATCAATCTAATCTAGAGATCATCGGGCGTTAGCCATAACGTATTTTGAGTTTCGAGGAATCCAGGTTGATAAGATAAAGGAATTGAACAATCGTAAATAGTTGGCAACAATCGGCAATGGGCGCTCAGCTCGGCGCCATCAAACGCGCGAGAATGTGGCGGCCAGGTACGACCTGAAAGCCACCTTCTCGCCGGGAACGTTGTGTAGCACGACTCACTCTTTTTAAGCTCGCACGCAACAAAGGAAAAGCCGTGCTCTATACCACAAAGGAAAATGTAAAGCATAGATAGATAGATAGATAGATAGATAGATAGATAGATAGATAGATAGATAGATAGATAGATAGATAGATAGATAGATAGATAGATAGATAGATAGATAGATAGATACCTTAAAGGCAGTGTAATTATACGACCAGGAGTAAACACTAGCTATCAGTGTGTACAATGTGATTTGTTTCTCATTGTCGTTACATTGTAGTTCACAATAGCGTTGCAGTGTTCACGCCTGCAGGGAAGATGGGCGAAACGACAAAGTGCCACCAATCAAAAGCGCAAGTACCAGTAAGAGAAAAGGAGAACATAGCAGAAAGAAAAAAGACGTCATCTATTTGTAAGCTGAGATTCACGAGAATTGCTTTACAAAACAAAAAACAGAAGACAAAACTAACGAAAAACAAAAGAACCTAGAAACTTTTTTTTTATCTGCGACGTTATAAGACCTGTAATCTATATCAATATTTCGCAGGTGCTGATAATAAAGACAGCACGCCGGAATACGATGCGTAACGGTGCCGTGGATACGAGAAAAACCTACTGAACGTCAGTATCAGGACTTCTAGGTTTAGTTACGCCCGCACATTTTACGCACCCCCATCTTCACCGCTTCACTTACTTTTCGTTCTCGAACTTCGACAGAACTCGCCATAACAACTGCGGGCGTCTGGTGGCAACGAAGGGGAAGAGATCTGAGCGGTGAGTACGGGGCCTCAGTAAAAGCGTGCAGTGAGCTGATCGCGCTTTATAGCGCAGATAGGGATCAGCAGAGCGCGACAGAAAATATTCTGGTTGTTCCATGACATAGATGACTTAAGTGTAGATGCACGCGCGTTGGCGCGTAGTAAAATATGGTCTGGACCTTGTCTAAATAAAAACAATGCATAAGCGATTTCCAAACAACCACTGTCAGAACAGCGGCTGCGGATGAAGTTCTGTTATAGCCACTGTCACAACCGAGCGCTTTGTAGTTACATCGCCGCAGGTAGTGTTCAGCCAAGACGAGCGTCCTTTGTATTGACACACGCATCACTGAGAATGCGTTTCGCCTTAAGAAGTGAAGGCAGCGTATGAAAGCTTCAAGCTGTGCGCCTCAGTCGTTACGAAATTCGGTGTTTTCGGGACAGCCGGTTGTTAACAAGCACTCGAAGCCAGATGCGCGCCTATACGAGTGAAACGGCAGTCGTTACGTGAGATGAGCGCAGGTTTTCTCGACACTGCAGCTTTATACCTCATCCTGCATTGTTGCACGCGCCTTTTTTTTTTGTTTTTTGTTCGACGGCATTTCGCCTGTAGGAACCACATTGCTGTCTGCACGCTGTCTTCATATCGTGTGTATGACATCTTGTGGGTCGTCTGTACTTTTCTGCATATTTCGTCTGTACGTTGTTTGAGATTCTCCTCTGAATTTAAACTCAGTGGTTCATCGTCTGTAGGGGACGTAGTGAGCGCGTTACACTTTGCTTTCGATACGTTGTACATAGTTAGCGGACAGAAATGATACCGCGCATAATTTGAACTATAAACAGGCGACATTGTCGTGGGATGCGTGTACAGTCCTAGAACTTCAGCCTGATTGAGTAGCTAAGGATCTGTCGCACCTTCGTTCACACTGCATACATTTACTCAAGCGGCGTATAAAAGCAGGAAACGAGAGTGGCGGCAGCGGCGCCACGTTCGACTTCTCCCGTCCTGCGGTGCCTGTCCGGACCCGTTCTCGCTGAACGGCCGAGCAGTAAAGTCCAGCCGATACTAAGGCGGGGTTTAAACGAGGATATTAAAAGCAGGAGCTCCGGGAAGTCCGAAAGATCAGAAAGAAAAAGATAACAAACTTCATTGTCGGCCCGCCTGCGGAAGTCGCGTCAATTCGGCGCCAAATGCGTGCCTTAGCGCTGCCATGTTTAGCACATTCAGGCTCCCCAGGTCTGGCAGAGACCCCCCTCCCTTCGCTTGAATAAAGGGAACAAAGAAAAAAGAAACGGAGTGAGAGAGATATAGACGGCAAGGAACAGAGAGATCGGACCTGCTTCCGAAAGCAATTGCGACGTGTCTTTTTACAGGCGCGCAAATTAAAATAAAATGGATCTAAGTCCAATCGCAAAGCCTTTGGAATGTATTGCGTTTTATCTGCGTCATCCGGTGAGCGCCAACTGTGTGGATATTTATGCCCGTTTCAGTTTTCGGTTCGAATATTGGTTCGGGCTAATAACGCGCGAAGTTTTAATTGCCGCGTCGAACCGTTCGAGATATATTGTTACATGCGTGCTTTCTACATAAACTTGTCAGAAACGCAGTATGCATGCTCACATTCGCTAGAAGATTAACGTGCAGGTGAACGCTTCATTAAAGGCTTCGTCGCACGGAACAAAAAACAAGGTATTCGATATGGCACACTGAAAAGGGGTTGGTACATTCTAGTATGGTACACTATGTATATGTATATGGATCCACAGGGATGAACATATACGAGAAACCTGCATGCTTTCAATTTGAAATGGTTCAGGTCTTGTGTTTCAGTGAAGTCATCTAGGCGCGGCCCACTGATGAAAGGATGTGTAGTCATGCGGGTGTATTGTAAACTAAGGCCACACTGAAATGCTGCCAGCGCAACGGACACAACGTGAGTATTTCCGAAGGCATCACTGTCTTAGACCTACATGCCTGAGTGACTGAGGCTAATACGATGGTTGCGATGACGGACGACGGCTCTTCTTCAAAACACTGAAAATGATCGGCTAAAGGTTGCGAGGTCCGTAAAGGCGCGACGACAAATTGAGGAAACAGCTGTCTGTATAGAAGCCCTACACTTAGCCTTCAAGATCGGCGACACACTTATGCTCAGCATATTCGCTAACAGTTAGCCGTAGCCACTTACGGTGCTTGCATGGTTAATGAGCTGTTAACAACGAGGTTATTGCAGTCAAGAGGTTGTTGCAACCTGCTAAAGATAAGTGCAAAAATACAAAGAAAAAAATGTCGACAGCTTGCACTAGTGGTGGAAGGCTGGACTAGCAGCTACAAGCTCCTTCGGGCTTGTGCAGCCTCGACTGAGTCACGTGATTTGTCCCGTGGCTAGGTGTTACATGGTTTTGGCGGGAAGGTGTCATGTGATTAGCTGTGACGTTATATTACATGATTTGGGTTACGTGACAACATGTGACGTCATTTTACGTGGTCACGCTACCGGTCACTAAGCTGGTCTATGCAAGAGCGGCTATGCTAGGTAGTTACTAGGTAACGCGACATGTAAGGTGATATTACGCGACCTAAATCTCGTAGGTATACCTGCGACGTCATCTTAAGCGGTCACACTAGCTGTAGCTAAGCTAGGCTAAGTGAACGCAGCTATACCAGGTGGTTGCTAGGCGACGCGAGCTGGAGCGGTAGTGTCTGACTGCACTGCCTCCAAGATCGGCCCACCATTTTCTGTCGGCAAGAAACGGCATAACGAAAAGCTTAACGGCTACGCTGTAAAATGCTAATAGTTTTTCTGTATGACAAAAAATGACAGTTGAAGAACATTTCGTCCTTATAGGCCTTGAATTGAAGATTATCGCCTTCCCTGTGTTATCGCTAAAGGAACTGAGTCACCAAGATGCGCCATTGTTGTCAAGGCGATGGCGAATCGCATATCGACCAATAATTAACAACGGTAGATTGATGGCAGATTGATGTGTGGCAATACGCTAGGTGCTGGAACCCATTAAAGGGATAGAAATAGACGTAGCGCAGTAGGTGGGACGTTCAAGGTAGTGGATATGCTAGCTTCACATATCATACATGATGGCATTTGTTGAACCGAAGCAGTGTAGCGAATGCGAGGCATCGTCTGTCATGGTAAAAACTGTCATTAAGGGTGTCACGTCATTTTCGAGGAAGTGCGTTGCGCCAAAAGGGCCATTTGAATGCACGACGACCGTAGCAACAGCGTTGCACACCGGTATTTGTATTCATAACGTCTATCGGTACGCTTTTCTGATACTTTATACAGAAAAATAAAAATGAGGCTGTACATATTGTTATGATCCGATAGCGCTATCGACCTGCAAGTTATATCGGCGCTATTTGGCCAGAGTCAAACCCAGGTGCCCAGGTTTCGTCAAACCATGGGTAAGAGTACGTTGCGCATATACGTCTACGCCATGAGCTCTTACAAAATGGTTCCGGTTATATTTAGTGGTTCCAAAGATTGGGAAAGGCGACTGTTGCGAAGTCGAAGCGCACTGAGCACCCTCGTCACGTATGCGATCGAATATGAACGGCGACTCAGAGGTCGAAGAATTCCAAGAAAGAAAACGCCTGTATCGACTTGCCGCGTTTCTGTAGAACGAGATCGTTTTCGATAACATATGGCCACTCAATTGCCAATGTGCTTTTCTATTTCTCCAGCAAGTTTTGCCTTTCTCTTTTGGCGTTGATACGTGCTACTACCAGGTTTATGGACTAGTGACAACATAAGACTTCGATATAGTTATTTCTGGCCTGCCGTAAGCGATGAGACCCATTGTAAGCGATGTGAAAAGGGCAACTTACTAATACGACGCACCAATTTTAAGTACAGTTTCGTTACGCAACGCGGTCTGCCGTTTCTATATATGTCAGTCCTATAGAGTGCGCAAAGGTTACTGGCGGGGAATACTGAACCGTTATAGCTGAATATCGGAAGCAATTGCTGGCAGCAAATAGCGGTCTCTTTTTATTTATTTTTTTATGGTTCAGCCGTCGGTATCACATTTTGTCGATATCATATGGCGGTGGTATAACCGTCGTTATCATCGTCGGTATCATACGCACCGTGGTTCGCGTACTGGAAAACAGATGAGCCGTGCGTAACCTCTCGCAAACAAGTTTCTCAGTAGCTTGGCCTTTCCTTAGGCCTTCGTTAATTAGCGCCTTGACTGTCTTCTATACAATGTGCAGAGACAGCCACTGGCCGCCGCCGTAGCTCACCATGACCCCGCGACGGTTGCCATTCTATAGAATGTCAACCACACAGGACATCGCAGCTGAAGGCGGCGAAGGCAGTGCTGAAGTTTTTCAAAACCAGCGACTTGCACATGTGACTGTAACAGTGATGTCGCATATTATACAGGAGCGACGGACTTGACATTTCGCTATGTGCTTCCTTTCTCTTTCTCTCTCTCTCTCTCTCTCTTTTCTCTAAATTGGAATCTCCCCCATACCATTCCCCTCGTGCGGGGTAGCATATCAGGTTGTCTTGCACTGGTTAACTTCCCTGCCTTTCCCTCTCCTTCCTTCCCTAGCCACAAAACATGATTCAGTCAAATTAAGCTGCGGCTTCATAAGCGTTCAATTCTCTCCACAGGATGCACCGAAAACGAATTCGCGCATGTAGCACAGCACTCAAAACAGCAGCAGCAGGTCGCTCTGAAACTAGCTTCATTTCTGTCCCCACCGTCGCAATTCCTGAAAAAGGAACGATTTAAAAAGGTATAGAAAGGGGAGGAACACCGGCAAACAACTTCAAAGAAAACAACTACGCAGCAACAAGCGGGTTTGAAGAGGCAACATTTCAACGAGTCGCAAAACGCGCCAGAGCGGGGCTCGCATTTGTCAAGAGTGTTAGCTGCACACTAAGCGGACTTACGCAGATTTGTGCTTTCTTTTTTTTTTCCCGGAGCACCCTAACGGGCATTTCACGCGCACGCATGCCCGCGCATGCGCCACACTGGATTAGTCGCGCTCCAAGAGCGGCCAGCGACGCATGGCGAAGACTATGCAGCAGGTTGGGACGCGCCAGATAAGGGAATTCAACCGCGAGCGCTTGTCGTTCTAGCACTGCGAGAGCTTTTGGACCGAGGGGCCTCTCTTATTCACATTGTTATCATTCGGGGTTTTCGTTCTCAGTGCTGTACACGTTTCTTTTTTATTTTTCCTTGTCCCAGAGAAAATAGCGGGATACAAAGTGTTGGCCGGTACGCGCGGGCTTCGTTCGAGCCGGAGAAAGAAAAGTTAGAGAAATAATTTGTTGTCTTCTGCCTCCCCACACTCTTGCGTATCGCGTGTTCAGCGCGCTCTTGTTTTCCCTTTCGTTTCTGTAATCCTTTCTTGTTACTCTTTCTCTTCGAGGCTTACAACGAATTGTGCGCGTGGCCGGCAAATATAAGCCCCTCCGATAGCGCTAAACCTCGTTGCCTGCTGGAACGCGGCTTGCACCGCCGAGCTGGCGAGACAGGGACGCGTTAAAAGATTCACACGCGTGGCTCACTGGGAATTGAAAGCGCCAAGCAGCGAGGACGGTGTGGCTGCGGTGAGGGCAAGGGCGTTTACCCGTCTCCTTGTTTTCAAGAAAGAAAGAAAGAAGGAAAGAAAGACAGAGCAAATCTCGATGCAGTGCTCTTGCTGTTGTCTCGTATTGCGTATAACGAGCATGTAGACATGTGGAGGGTGCTTCAGGGGTTTTGATTGATTGATTTTGTGGGGTTTAACGTCCCAAAACCAGTTCTGATTATGAGAGACGCCGTAGTGGAGGTCTCCGGAACTTTCGACCACCTGGGGTTCTTTAACGTGCGCTGACATCGCACAGCACACGGGCCTCAACATTTCGCCTCCATCGAAATGCAGCCGCCGCGGCCGGGATTCGATCCCGCGAGGTGCTTCAGGGGGGTGAATCGCAGTGTGCCAGGCGACGTCTTAAAATGCGGTCATGAAAGTCGTAAGCACATTCTCGACAGTTCTTTGTGTACTCCCAGGAGGGAGGGTGGGACAGACAGACAGACAGACAGACAGACAGATAGATAGATAGATAGATAGATAGATAGATAGATAGATAGATAGATAGATAGATAGATAGATAGATAGATAGATAGATAGATAGATAGATAGATTTTTATGGGGTTTAACGTCTCAGAAACCAGCTATGATGATGAGAGACGCCGTAGTGGAGGGCTCCGGAAATTTGAGGTAAGACAGGGATGCTCACAAGGTTAAGCATACCGCGCGAGAGAGGAACGGAGTAGACAAAAAACGGTAAGGAGCAGAAAAGGAAAGAGAAATTCATACGCGTTCACGTAATAGAGTTCACAGCACAGTCAAAAGAAGCAAACTTCCAAAACATCGCCACTTACCATCATGTCTAGCCACAACACGCCCAAGCTTCATTTATTGCTTCTATCGCACAACGAACTGCATCGAATAGAATTTGTATCGCTGAACAAACTCAAGTTCACGACGAAGCAAAGGTCACGGAATGCCACTAAAGCCTGGCAACACATCGAATTATGACATCGTTTGGTCTGTATTAGTAAAGCGGCGGTCTCAGAGGGTAAAACCGTAGCAATTTCTGGTGACTTTCCTCGCCCTTCCAGTTAGTTACAGCTCAGCTACATTGAAATGCCGACATACTGACCACATTAGGTACGGAACAACAGCGTTTGTTTTTTCATATTTGCGTTTTGTTCAAGAATTTCCTGTGTGTACAGTTTCGGAAGTGACTAGTGAAGCGGGAAACTTGACTGTACATTTCCGCCAACAAGTTTCTAAGCCGAGCTTTCACGAAAAACGGAGGAGATTCGATCCCACGCTATATCAGAAGAAAACTTTGTGTTTCGTTCCTGTTTTTCATTTCTTTTTCTTCCCTCGACCGTACTGCCGAAGTAGCCACTTGTGTCCTCCCCCACAGCGGACTGATTAAACACGCCGAGAAGGCGGCACGAAACTCGCGCTTTGTCACTGCAGCAGCTCGCGCACACTACCTCTCCGACGCCGTTCCTCCATCGGCGGCCATGATTCATTAACGGCGCTTCGCGGCAGCTTTGCTCCGAGTTGCTGGCGCTAATGGTTATGGGGTATTAATTATAATGGCTTGTACACGGCCACGACCGACGGCGTGCGTACACTTTTCTTTCTTTCTTTGCGCTCTCGTTCGTGCGTGTGTGTTTGTGCTGAAGCTGGTGGCGCGGGCTCCGATGATACGTGCTTTCGCTCAGTCAAGCAGGCAAGGAAGCCTTCAGCCAGCGAAGCAGTCCGTTGTAATGCGCTGCCTCTATAGCGCGATGCCTGATAAGGGCGGCGAGCTCTGGTGCTGGGCGCCAAATTAAGTTCGTTCTGCGGCAGCGACAGCAGCAACACGTGCCGTAGCGTGGGCGTTGCTCGTTCACCGTGTCTACAAATAGAACTAATCACTATACCCTCCGGGTCCCTGTTTCTTTTTCTTACTTCATTAAAGAAGAGAAACAAAGGGAAATTGCCGTTGATGACGATGACTACGCGTGTTTTACTGCCTCTTGTATAGACAAAAAAAGTAATAGGAAAAGAAATACAACAACCCGCTGCGAACTCACTAGCGAATAAGCTAATTAGCGTTGTTGAGCTCGAGTGCCGACCCTAGTTTTTTTTTTTTTTCCTTTTAGGTTTGCGCGACACTGGTAAAAGTGTAAGTATCGTACGCTCCATAAATGATGTTCCGGCTGTAGGCAGTGCGGTGGGAGGGGTTGCTTTCCCGTCGCTTTCGGTGCGGGGTAACATGAACCATTTTGTTATCCAAGAATCGGCAGGGGTGCGGATATCTGCCACGTGACGCAAGGACAACAAAGTGTCAGGTTTCGGTACAGGACGTTAACGGGAAAACTACGCAGTCGTGCTGGGCACTGTAGGGTTCAGACGAATGGTGGGGCTTCGGAACAGAACTGCCGTACCAGTGCTTTCACTATTTGCCTGCGCGCTATCAATATCCCAAATCTATCGCTTCGTTATGCAAACAAAAGTAGTGCAAACACGGACACAGGAGTATAAATAGAGAAGGCAACAATGACGGCATTGAACACTTACCAACTCGCTCATCCTTCTGTCATTCTAAGCTTTATTTCTAGTACACTGAACCCTTGTGCATGTTTTCCTACTTATCTGCACAATCACGAGAACGCCGTTCGTGCTATCTACATTTCTTATCTTGCGTCCGTCTTAGCACACCTTTTCCATGTGAAATGAACGCTTACTAAATCGCTCTGCTTTCTGTCGTCCTGTCGGTCCATTTTGTTTCGACACGTTGTTTATACAGACACGCTCCGTTTTATACAGACGTTCTCCGTTTTATACAGACGCGCTCGCCTGTGCACTTACGACAAGTTGCAATTTTTTCAACTTCTTATGTGAACTTCTTGTCATTATTATATCGTCGATATACGTCACTGTGGAACATCCTTCTTTTCCCCATTAATCCCCATTCATTGGTTGAGTGGTGCATACTTTTTCGCGTAGTGTGTAAGAAATACGATTAGAAGTTTGCGACTTCTTCTTCTAAAGGTCTTCAAATATTCTTATTCGAACATCACTAAGCGCTGCGGAGTGGGAGGGTACAACTGTAGACCTAATGAAAGAAACAACATAGCAGGCAATAGGAGACAGCGAAGAAAAAAAATAGAGTTGGAATACCTCACAGCTGCGCATAAGTCATTACTGCAACATAAAGAAAAACGAAAAGGAAAAGTGACACACCGCTCCGTGTAGAAGAAGGCGATCAATACAGCGTCTGCAGATAGTTCGAGTGTGCACAGCCCTGTAGAGGCCAGGGAACTTGCTAGGCGACCAGTACGCTGCAAATACACACTGCTGCCGCGTTGGCGACTGCCCATTGCGTCAAATAAAACGGTTCTCTTCCTTCGTCGGGCCACTCCGACTCCAATGAAAACGTCGGGGGGTCCGCCGTGCCGGTGACAAATCGCCCGGCCGGTCCTGTGTCACTTAGGAGGAGTCGCCTCCCCCAACTTCGTGCGCCCAGAAAACGAAAGCGTCGCCGTCTCATGGACAGATCGCTTTAATTGTGCGCCACTGCCCGCCGGCCGCGCAATCGATTGCGCGTGAGCCATTGCTGCCGGACCGAAGCGTTCGGGTGCGTGAGTCACATGCGGAGTACGCATTCCTGCCTGCTTACTTGCCGGTTGGGTACGTCAAAACACGGGCGATTGCTCTCGCTATATTATATACGCGCAGCACCAACGAACGCCTTATCAATGTTTCCCGTCTCTTTCTTGCTTCTTTCGTTCCTGTTTATAGAGCCACATTCCGCAATTGACATCATTCAGAACAGGCGATGCAAACCGAATTGGCGCTCTTCTTCTCTCGAAGGCGGCGCTAAGCGCGCTTGTCGGACCTAATCGGCAGAGTGCTGCACGCATGTTTCGGCAAGTGTGTAGATTGCGACGACATCGGGGGAGAGACACGAAGCATGGGTGGTTTCTCAATGCGCGCAGAGGGAAAGAAAAGCGAGTTCGCCCTTGACCGCTGTTATCGCCGATATATCTAAGATCGTTTCACTCGGATCTCCGCGAGCTCTTCAAGTCGTTTAGACCAGACAGGCAATGCGTCTGAGATGTCAGATGTTAACACAAGTGCGCACGCGCTGCTTGTCCTATTGACGCTGAGATGGACATGAATCGCCCATAGCTCTCACGCATGCCACAACGCCATATATATGGCCTGGAGGGGACGTACCACCAGAACAGATAAAACTGTACTCTCCCCTATCTCTTTCGGCTCGACCCTGTTAAAGGACGACGAGAAAGAGGCAAGCCACAAACAAGCAATCCGGTCTACGGGCGACGAGCGGCTGCAGTGGTCAAGAGAGGGCGCAGGCGTAGCCGGTACGTCACCAGGGCGACGAGGGCAGACGGTAAGGGAGCGACGGCCGGGACGATCTCCAAGTTCGTCCGCAGGACCGCTTCCGGAAGATATAGTGGCGGGGCGCGAGCCGGAGCTAAACGATCATGCAGCCGCCCTGTTTCGGCCTTTTATGGTCAGGCAGGTCACAGGGTCACGTGACGAGTATCGCGAGCAACAAATGACCATTAAGGACAGGGCGGGTCATTTATTGCCCGCTCTACGGGTGATGGGTCGGCGGGGCTGTTCGGCATTTCGTGGTGTGCGGCGGTCAATTTTTTTCCCTGTGGCACTGGGACGCATGCATACCACGGCGGAAAGTGGAGCGGCGAGCATATATATATATGGGCGGCATGAAAGGAGAGAGAGAGTAACATGGGGCAAAGAAACTATCGGTGTCGCCGAAACTGAATTTGGCCTCGAGAGCATGGGCGTGTGTGGTATACTCCACTTAGGGCTGCCCGTTCATGAGCCTCTGACGTGGTTTAAGCCAACAAACCTAGAAAAGATTCCCAGGCGGCACTTCGTTACGATAAATGCAATATTTTAACGCAACTGCCGCGGTATGTGTATTAGGGGCAACTGATATATGTTTTTTTTATGACTTAATACTAAAATTTCGTGAAAAATAAAGGAAACGCCTCCAGACAGACATACAAACCTCGCTGCACTACAAAAATGCTCTGTTGTAAACTGAGAGTAAGCTAGGGAAACTTCGATATTACTTGATAACTTTCATTTTCATCTATAAATAAATGATGTAATAATAATTTCTGGGGTCCTAGGTCCTAAAATCACGATATGATTATGAGAGACGCCGTAGTGGACGGCTCCGTAAATTTCGGCCGCCTGGGGTTCTTTAACGTGAACGGACCTCAACATTTCGCCGCCATGGAAATGCAGCCGCGGTGGCCGGGATTCGATCCTGCGACCTTCGAATCAGCAGCCGAGTGCCATGGCCACTAGAACACCGTTGCGGGCTCGAATAAATGCTGTAACACAAAGGAAGCAAAGATTGGTTACGATAAGGCTATTGACCATTAAATACACACACACACACACACACAGACACACACACACACAGACACACACACACACACACACACACACACACACACACACACACACGCGCGCGCGCGCGCGCGCGCGCACCCACGCACGTCATGACGGCAAAGCGAAGCTCTTTTAAGCTCAGGTTGACACAGCCATCGACAAGGTTTCTCTGGTCTCGTCAGTTGGCTGCGTTCAAAATGCGAATGAATTTTACAGTTTCATTAATTTCAGGCAAACGTAAAGGGAAATCGACTCTATGGTTGGCCATCCTCTACTGCATAATACGCTACTCAAATAGTGTCGATGTGTACTCTCGAACGTGGCGGCACTCAGCGCCTTTTCTCATTTCCTTCTTTGCATCCCGTATTACCTCTTCTCCATGTGTAGGGTCGCAAACCGGACGCGTGTTTGGCTATCCCAATGCATTTCGCTTTCCTTGTTTGTCTCTCCCTCCCTCATGTGATAATAATGTGGAAAGAAAAGGGCAAATAATAAATAAATTAAACTTGTCGTGCACTATAGAAACACCAACAGAAGTCGCAAACACACACAGTGCTATCCTACAGACACCATGCAGCACCGTAAGCGAAATTCCACTACACGAGTAAGTGATCGATAACCCAGGAAACCGGAGTGATATATATACCTGCTTACGACATGGATGCATGACGCACAAGCTTGCGAACGCGCAGAAACCTAAGGCTAACAAATATGACATGTCGGACGCCATGGGGTTAAAGCGGAGCTTATTTTTATTCTTCGGCAAGGACTTCGAAACGACACCGATACATGTCCTCCTTCAAGCAAGTCGCTATACGTTATGCATCCCTGAATACCATACCATAACGCTTTCTGGAATCGGTATCTGGGAAGAAACCAAACAACTCCGTCCCGTGCCTTCCACGACGGTGAATAAATACTGCATCCAGGTTCACCGCAGGAGCAGGTAATCGTTCATCGTTACGGGATGGACGGGTAACATGAAAAACGACGTACTATCTTTTGCCCGAAGTCGGATGTACACGCCAGCCACGACAGTTTTCCTAAGTTATCGTCCGTCTGCCCGTGTGTTATTACTGCTAATGCCAGATTTGCTGGCGGGTAGCATGAGTAAACGCTGTCCCACGCCAAGAAGTATGGCGAGGGATATATCCCGATACAGCACGTACTTAAAAATTGAGAGCCGTTGTTGCAGTGTCTTGGACCGTTTTCGATATCTTGTCAAGCATCTTTAACGTCTGCACCAGTAAGGCACAAGAGCCTGCCACGATTTGGACTTATCGGTGTACGCATCGCAAAGTAAGCAGCATGGCAAAGGGACGTGGTAAATTCTATATGACCGCATATTCGTGTCTTTGAAATATCAAGTCTCTGCAGTTGCGACTTTTTGAAAGAGGTGGCATGAACTCGCATTTGTGACTGACTTGTGCTGCACTAACGCCTTATTCCTCTGTACGTATCAGCACGCGCGTGTATGTACGTGTATGTGCATGTATACACATAGACACTCATATACCATAAAAACAGCTGCAGCGGAGAGGGTAAGGGGGAGGGGCTGACCTCTACCCTTTCCTTTAAAGCACTAATGCTCTAAGACTATGAATGAATGAATACAGATTATGTTCTCTGCGGCATATATACACCGGTCGTATACGTCTTACCCCAAATCCGAAACGTGCTCGCGATTGGATCCTCACGCACACATGCTTGCACACCCTAACACGCAAGTCAAAACAGCGGTTTGCGCTTGATTAAAAACACTGCAGACTGCTTTCCGCGTACAGCGAAAATAAGTCGCTACGTCACTCGCAAGTGGCGTGTAGTACTTCAGGACAGCGGACGCAGCGTTCTGTATCGCGCGAGGCAGATAAACGAGCAGGTGTTGGCAGCCTTACCGATGGAATGCAGGCCCTTCTTCGACAATCCCGCCATGCAAAAGTTATTGAGCGCAGGTGCTTACACGGCAGAAGATGCACGGGAAGCTGCGTGAATTTCTCATGAGGTCCAGTGCACGCAGCGAGATTCCCATCGCTGAGCAAACCCTGTGTAGGAAGCTGGCTAACCAGTACAATGCGAAAGCACGCAAGCCCAGGATCAACATCGCGATGTCTCGTGCGTATCACCTCGCGAAGAATAATGCTACATGAACCTTTAATCGAGCGTAGTACGAAGAGCTGCGTCAATTGTTTTTTTTTATTGTTGATTTCAGTGCCTGACAAGAGCTTAAGAATCTTAATGACCAATTACTAGCGAAGACAACGACACGAACATAATTTACATTCACATGGCGCTTTTTCTTTTTTTTTTACAATAGAACATGTCAATGTAAATATATGGAACAAAGGTTTTTATAAGGAAGGCAACAGAGTGGAGGTAATAAACCAATTAGCAGGAAATATCTTGCGCGCCTTTTTTGGTCATACACTGAAACGAAGACATCTATGAAATCAGGAGCTTTCGACGAAAACTCGTTAGATCGGGAATGCTCATCGATAAAGGACAAAGAAGACGCCTAACAGATGGACTAAGCAGAATTTTAAAATTGTTCTTTGTATACTTTGTCGGCGTCCTTTGACCGTGAACACATTCACACCAGATGAATTGGCATCGTATACCAGCTGCGCCTGTGTCATTAGACGAGTAAAAGACCAATTCGTGGAAAAGACGCCGGAACAGCGCCCGGTTTTAATGCTGTCACGGTACGCGAAAGTGCAGCAATGCTAATACCGACAGTCAATCGACCCACGAACTACAATTCGCAATAACTTCAAGTCACGCGCTATTGTCTCCTGGCATCTAGCATGTTGAAATCAATTAACAAGCTTGTGCAGTCGTAGTATCGGCGGCGGCAAACGTATCTGTCGTAGTAAGGGCTTGTTCACAAAATTACCTCGCGCTGGTTGCGTGACGAAGCTCCTGGTCACTGCAACCGGCCGCATATGGCCAGTTTTGTTTAAAAGCGACCGCATTTGCTAATTCACTTTCTGCTCGACCTTTAAGTTGTGTGACTACAGTCGCAAACCTCTGAACCAATTGAGATGCAGGGGGCTGGACACTGTGTCTGTTTAACAACAACAATTGCTGGGGTTTTTACGTGCCAAAACTACAATACGGTTATGAGGGACGCCGCAGTGGAGGGCTCCGGAAATTTTGATGAACCTACAGGGCTCTTTAACGTGCAGTAGTAAAGCACAGTAAACTGACATTTAGCATTTTCCTCCATCTAAAATACGACCACCAGGGCCGGGATCCAACCCGGGTCCTTCAGATCAGCAGCCGCACACCATAACCAATGTACAACCGCGGCGGACTGCTTGATTAACCAAGAACTGGAGGTGAGAGCAGTCGCTGATTCCCCGTGGCGACGGGAACTGGGAACACTGACCGCTGTGTGTCCGCGGCTTCATGGCCGATAGTCGGAGATGGTTGCGCGACCAGTGCTGGTCGTTGGTGTGTATGAGTCCTGTGTGTGCACGAGTCGACGCTGGATGGCTCGCTTCTATTAACCTGATATGATGGATACTGAAGTTAAATATAGTCAGTGCGATATGGGTTTTCTAGGCCATAGGTAGTTCTCCGGCTGGTTACCAGGAAACAGTGTGTAATTTGTCGTGGCCTCTTGTGGTACTCGTCTTCTCCTCAAGAGAATACAACAGACAATGCTTGACTTTCATAGTTACCTAATGACGTGAGGCCAGTCAAATAATGTCTGTCTGATGTTTCAAAAAATCCGGGACAAAAATTTCAGTGCGAATACTGAATGTTTGCACCGGAAAGTGCGTCTCGAACATTCGCTGATGTTACGGTCTTTGCGTGTAAATAAAACTTCGTTAGAACGTTCATAGTCAGAGAGAGGGAGAGATTGCCAGGCGGGTGTCATGCAGCAAAGCGTACATAACAATGCCAGCGGGGCGATAACTTATTGCACCGAGGAAGACAAGTCCACGTGTCGAAACCTTGGCTCAAGCGACATTCCCTGCTTTTCATCCTGCACATGTGTAACATGTTCTTTGTGATCACTGTGATGAGAAATGAAATGATATGCATTTACTCTCAGAGTGTTTATCAAGGCGCACACTACTACTCGCACTTGTGTCGAGTGAGCGGCATCAACAACAAGGAACAAATAAAGACCCGGGCCCTAATGCATTCCATGCATCGCCTCCAGTCGTCAGACGGCGTGTGTGCAGTGACGTGACAAACGTGCCAGCACTAGTCGAAGGTGCATTAGTGTCTGCAAAACCTGACGCGTAACTATTTCGTGAGCCAAGGATTCAATTTATGGAACAGGGAAGAAGAAAATAATAAATAGGCAGGCGCGCATTGTGCGTTCGTTTACTCAGATACGGACAACAGCCCCACGCTAAAATGTCGGCATTATTGGCGTTCTGTTAGAAGTTAGGCAAAACTAAAATTGGCCGAAAATTTCATTAGAATAACGAGCTTCGCTTGTCACGCGTTCCTGCATACGCGCGCGGCCCATTGGTATACATTTTTTTTCCTCTGGAAAAGTGAAGTACAATCTGCACAAAGCCGTACTTTTCTTTCTCGACAGACTCGCCAGACATGCGCAAACAAATGGTCTTTCTTTTCATTACGCTGTGTCCACTCATCGAGAGGACTGAGAGCCGACAGTGAAAGGAGGTCCAGTTATTTTCATAGGACGCCCGCCGAAGTATCAGTAGTATCAACGTATGGTAAAGAGAAACGGGACGTTGTGACACATTCGTCTCGCGAATATAATCGAATTGCGAGAAAAAAAAAAACAGAAAGAAAAAGAAGATGTCGTCTTTAGAAAGCCTTTAGTGCTCCACATTCTTCGTTGACGTGTCTCATTTATTTCTTCTCATTATTCCTCTTCCACGCCGTGTCCATTAAAATGAGAGAGCATAAGGGTAGAAAAAAAGAAAGAAGCATTTAAACAGTAGTAGAAGCGATGCTAGCACGATATACTGACAGGGCTGGATAACAGATACGCTGCGAAGATCCAGTGACAGCATCGAGCCGCCGTACACACAATAGACACGACAGGCACAAAGTCAACAGCGAGGCGGAAAAGTAGCCGGTGAAAATTAACATCATAATGGAGGGTATAGAAGCCATGTACTTCCTTTCTTTCCCCTGCTTTCGTCCCGTTTCGAACCCCTTGACGTGAAAGCGACGATGCTGCGAGAAAATGCGAGAAGCTCTAGCCTCGGGCCAAAATAATCGAGCTGCTGGGTGAAGAGCCTCGCCTTGTTGACAGTGCGCAAAGAACGCGCCGTGCCTCTCAGGCGCGTTTATACGATACAGCGAGCTCGCTGTAACGAAGAAAAGCGGAAGATATAGGAAGAGGAGGAGGTGAGGGAGGGGGTGCAATGGTCTATCCAAGAGCCCGTTGAAAACGTCAAGGGCCGCTGTATCGCCAGTCAGAATTCTTGTACATCGCCGCCTATCGTACATCAGTTTATCACTGAGTGGAGGGATGAGATGAGACGTAGACGCGGGTAACTCTGGATAGAAAAGCGGCGTGAAATCACGAAAAAAAAACAAAAAAAACGTAGACACACTGGAAAGCTTTAAGAAAGGCGAAACGGATCTTGAGACTCGGCCGTGGCGTTTTAAATAAATGGAAAGAAAAAAAAAGAACAAAATGCTAAGTGGTCCGCTGGGCGGGTAGCTTTGTACACTCGGCGTGTCTCCTGATTGGTTACTTTGAAGACGTCCCGACATCTTCGGTTTGAGTCAATGCCTACAACGAACGACGTTTCGATTTGAGACGGGGAAACGGATCTCTTTTCGTGCGTCTTCGTTGTTCTCGACCCCCCCCCCCCCCCTTTTTTTTTTTTTCTGTGTCGTGTTGAGTGCTGCAGCAACGTGTCTGCCAACACGGACGAGCACAAACACAGCATGGCTGTCACTGGGATTTCGTATGGGCCCTAAGTGAACTGTCACTGGATTTCTACGGACGCATTACATTCGATCGCGCAAGAAGAACAAAAAAAACTTTGTTGCCTTTGGAAATGATGGAGTCGAGCCTACAGTTCTATCATGTGAGCTTCAACGTGGCAAGCAGACGTCGTTAAAGGGAGTAAGGTTTAACTCCGTTCCTGTCACGACGAAAGTAAATTTGTACACGCGTATATGCCTGTACGTTCGTATATCAGAGCAAGTAAAAGATGTCGGCGTGGTGCCGCAGCGTCTCAGCATTTGTAGGCATGTCACATTCACATTTGGGGAGCTCACGTTCTGCTTTCATTACTGGTCAAACGACGTTAAAGGAATGGGAATCTCCTAATTCTTTTGGAAGAAATTTTACGGATAAACTTCGCTTAAACACGCGTGATCGCTGTCACAGGCTTCTGAGCGTCTGTCAGGATGTTGGAGGCAAGGGGTTAGGCAACACGGCTGTCCTACTAGCAATGTAATCGTAGCGCTGTCTTATTTCATTTACGGCTCTCTTTTGATGCGTTTTTTTAAACACGTCCCCGTCATAGAAATGCGTGGTGCCTGCGAATAATGTCAGGCCTATAGATCAGGTATAAACATCGGCATACATTTGCAGTATAGCTGACGGGAGGACATCAGTCGTGTAGTTCAATATTTTAGCGTGTCGCGCGTGATGCACAAGTTGTGGGCTCGGCCACTACCCGAAGCAAGCTGTACTTTTGCACAACTTTATTTATCTGCCCATAAATGTCTTCACAGACACTACGTAGAGGGTTACGGTTTACATGTGGCTCACTTTCGTCCACCCTCATATGTCTTTTCGTTGCTGTTTTACTATTCCAGATTGCAATGTCCTGCTCATTGCAAAAACACTCGACTGCGGAGCAGTTTAACGAACGTCGTTCATTAAAATTATTCCGGAAACTCCCACTATGGGGCTGTGTGCCTTATTGTCGAACCGCGTTTCTACACTGTGAAGCCCGAGAAGTACATTTTACTTCCCTTCTTAAAACTTGTTCTGTGTAACTGATACTGGTATTTGTCAGAGAGACACTTAAACTGGACATGCAGCGCGGCCCATGGCAAAGCACCACGCCTGCTTAACGTCCCACGAAAGTGCCATTGCTGACGTTGACAGGACGGAACGATACACTCTGAATAACTCTCTTTAGAGAGAGAGAGAGAGAGAGAGTTTGTGTGGCACTATTCTACACATCACAATAATTACGTAGCACCTGCGGTAGAAAGCGATATTCGTAATGAAAGAAAAATCATGAGTTACTCGTTTGTTCGTTCTTACGATGTGCAGTGCCTCGCGGGGCCTGCCCGGCATATTACCATGGGCTGCTAGCCATGCAAACGCTGATTTACGCTTACGTACTTTCGTCGTTACTTTGTTTTACACTATTCCATCGTGGCCCGTTTCCAGCCACTCCTGTAGACGACCCATTTTTCATGATTTTTATCTTCGACAGCGGTGCATCGTGAGTTAGAGTTCTCCGTTTTATCCCTTCTCAACGCTCTAGGAGCTCGGAGGTCGCCATTATAGTGTGGTTGCGCATACAGGTCAAAGGACGGCAACGACAGAGTGAGTGCGCTAAAATGGTCGCAGCGACGTGCGCTGCCCCGCTGAGATCAGGGCGCGAAAACTCGTCGTCCCACCCGCAGTGACTCGGCTGGTGGTATACGATCATCATGAGCTCAAGCATTGGAGGGTAAACAGACAGGTTACCGCATACATGAGCTTCTTTACGCTTGTCGTACCGAAAGGGGTAATTTTTGCAGCGAACGTCTATGTGCCTGGCGTTCCGTGCATTATTAGCCACTTAGAAATATTTGCAGCCGTTCGCCAGCCCAGAAAGCGGGGCAAAGCGAAGATTGGCGTGTGTTTGCCTGAGCTGCATTTTCTTTCTTTCTTTCTTTCTTTCTTTCTTTCTTTCTTTCTTTCTTTCTTTCTTTCTTTCTTTCTTTCTTTCTTTCTTTCTTTCTTTCTTTCTTTCTTTCTTTCTTTCTTTCTTTCTTTCTTTCTAGCTAGCTAGCTAGCTAGCTGGATATGTTTACATTTTTCAAACATCGTGTGTAGTCTTGTGTGCCCATCGGAAGGTGGGGGCCTGTGTTCAAACCCCAGCACCTGTGACAAATTGCTTTTTTACACTCTAATGCATCCTCTATGACGTGGCGGAAGAAATTAATGCACTAGTTTCTCCTGCAAATCCAAAAATGGGGCCACGGGTTCCTATTTTGTGAGAGTTTTGGCGTTATGAGCGCAACAGCGCCGACAACGCCGAGACAGGCTAGACTATGCAGGCTTCGCCTGAAAAATAACTTTATGAAATGACGCCCCGCGTGTAGAGGTATACATATACCTCTTCACGTGTGGCGCAAATCCGCATACTCCAGCCCCCCGATAAGCGGGCATGCGCTTCACGTGGTGGAATGTTAACCTTTACAGCCAATACCAGTCAAGAAAAACCTCCCAGGCCTGCGCAGAAGACGAAGCACAGCGGAAGCGTAAGCTAGATTTTGTTGCAAGGTCTGTCAATCTTTCAGTCTTTATTCCTCTTAGCGGCGGCGCCGGCTGACACCGTCGCCATCAATTTCGCCCGCTGTCATGCCAATAACAGCTTACCCTGTAAAAGTCTAACCATACAATCAGTACCGGTACGTGATACAACAGCTAGGTGAGCGTGCAATACGCGAAACAACCGCTATGCGAGCCGTGAAAGATGACGAACGTCACTGAGTGCACAACGCTGCCGACAAGACGGAAGTTTCGTGTCGCCAAACTGGAAAACCTTAGCGGAGCCTCCGTGAAATTGAAGAGAGACTCTGACACAGCTTCGCTGGTCGTCGACATTTACAGAGTGGAATAACTACTGTATTTTCCTTTTAACCATTCCACTTACAATTTTGTCACTGTAGCGCATCTTCGGTATGTCATTAAATGTACACTAAGGGTACGGAGTGCATTAAGGAGAACAAAGTACTTCGCCTGTGTTAGTAACTGTGGTGTGTTTGTTTTCGTTCCCAAGACAACCTAGTGCGCATAGGGGACACCACACGAAATGTATATAATCGCTTGTTATGTGACTAAAACGCGGTCTTCGTTCTCTTTGCTGAGTGCGACGTATGTACCGTTCTTCGGCGTCCTGAATGGCCACGGCGCCGACACAGCACTAACGAATCGCATTGGCGCACTAAATCGGGCTGGTTGGTTCATTGCTAAATCTGAAGAAAGAACGAGACCAAGACAACAGGAGACAGACAAGGAACGACTGACAACGAAGGTTATTGTGTACTTGTCAGTACATATTGTAGTGAAAACACCATAAGAAATTGGTTGTCAGCGCCGTGCTTGTATCCTGTCGTCTTCTAATTCTTACATACACTTTATATTGGTTGTATATAGCTAAAACAAAGCGAGAATGTACAATATAAATGATGGACATCTTCGCAAAAGCTACATTTTTGGGACAGCATTGCTAATTAAGAGGCTCGTCCGAAGGAGGCCTCTTAAGAAGATGAAAAAGGGCAAGAAAGGGTGTACTTGATAATGAAGCTTTAAGGCTACTCTGATACAGCGCTAAGCCAACGGTTCTGTGTTCCATGAAACATCAAGATTGACAGTGTCACCTGCGTTATGAATGCAGAATACTTCATTGTTAGATTAAGATGAATGGCCTGAGGCAGCATGTAGGTTAAGAGAGAGGGCCAATTACCTGTGTTTTTTACGACCTGCGGGCCCTTATCCAAACCACGGTTCATTAGAGTTATTGCCGCAAATATCTCCACAGAGAGATCGCCTCGAAATCACCGGCTGAACCCGCGGATACTGAGTGCATCGTAAGTCTTTAACTAGTACCCAAGTTTCCGATGGTTTGTCAGTTAGCCCATTGTGCTTGTCAGTTGCGCGGGCAAGTAATGTAACTATAAGCTCGAAAAATGAGTGTGTTCGACGACAATCGATCTTCAAATTTTCTGTACAAACTGTACAATGAAAAAAGCAAAGAGAGAGAGAGAAACACGCGCCCATTGAACCAACGTTGCTAAACAACGTAAAATTTTAAACCCTAGCTTGAGGGTCCCGGTCAAATAGAACAACAAAATCAAGGCCCGCCACTTTGCCCTCACAGATCGGACGTTTGCGTAACGCCAGAATCTCTACTGATGGAACATAAACTGAAAGGTTGCTCATCTCCATCCATTTATTTATCCTGCCAATTTATCTTCTAGTTATTTCTAAGCTACCTAATATTATTAATGGACCTGTCGTGCGCTCAACAAACCTCCTATTGTTCCGCTTCGCCTCCGAAATGCGCCGCAGGATACACTCCATTTTCTATCCCAACCTTGTTCCAGTTCCGCTCTGAACAACGCACGTTGCCGCAAAATTTATTCAAAAGCCCCCCGACAATCAGCTTAGACAGGAAACCCCAGACCTTCGTCGGTTCTCTGCAAACTTTGCGGGGTCGACGACCCAGCTCACCGATCCTCGAACGTCGGTTGCTACAAAACTTCAGGTCCTTGCAGCTACCGCGAACGTACAAACGCCGCCGTGTCGCCCCTGTGTGTAACGAGAGGCCTTCACCGTTATACAATTCTACCTTCTCTCTCGCCGCCTTGTTCCGCTTTCCCTCGCCAGCTTCTTCCTGAGCGCCATTATGTTCCGGTCGCTTCCTGAGCGTCTCGGGTTTTCACCTAATGAACTACTCCTGCGTGCCGGCGGCCCTGTTTGAAGGAACGAAGCTGCCCTTCTGCACAACAGTTTCTACCCCCTTCACTCACCGCAGCCTTCCTTCCGTGTGTGCGTGTAGACCGCATTTTGAGAATACACTTTTGGGAGCACAGCCAGCGAACACGCCGAGAACAGGAGCCTGTCGTCGACTTCGCCAAATTTACGTCACGTGCGCGAGCCCAGTTTTGTTAGGGCCTCCGCTGCTTTCCGGCGAAGAAAGCCCTTCGCTGAAATTAAAGGCGGGGCTGGTAGATCTATCTATCTATCTATCTATCTATCTATCTATCTATCTATCTATCTATCTATCTATCTATCTATCTATCTATCTATCTATCTATCTATCTATCTATCTATCTATCTATCTATCTATCTATCTATCTATCTATCTATCTTGTTAAGATAAGTGTGCTTGTTTCAAGAGGTCAGGCTTACCCTTATCATCTGCGTCACTTTTCTTCAGGGGTACCTCGTAGTACTCGTCGAACTCCATCGTTTCGTAGAGCCTGCTGTCGCTGTCCCAAGAGCCAGGCATTTTTCAGTCTCCTCCGACCGCCCACTTTCAGAGCAACGCTGCGAGAGAAGCGCACGTGATGCGTTATGATATTCGCAGAGAGAACTAAACAGTGTCTAAAGTGAATGGTTTCAAGAACCATTCAGTTTAGACTATGTGTAATTCCTTGTTTCGTTTCGAGCTTCCTTGTTTTTCTCCAAGTTACTGTCCCGTAAGTTAACATTCTAAGAATGAGTCGTTTCGTGTTTCACTTTCCGCTTACGGTAATAGTGTTAAGCTGCAATTGATCAGTCGGGCATGCCTACCATATGTGGAGTAAGCGATCCTTAGTCTTCAGCGAGTTTCGTTAAGATGGATGGTCCCCTCTGTTAGTAACTGGCCTATGAACAGCACGTGTGAAGACAGATATCTTTTATTTAGCAGGGGAAAAGCAAGCGAAACACAAATAGTAAACGCAGTTCAGTGGATGCAGCGCCCCTGCTATTTCGAACAATTATGTGCTTCTTTAAGAAATTCGCAGGTCAGTTGAAACTTATCCTTAAGGCCACAACTTCGTCATGGTGAAAGTATTGCATCGAGAGACAATGAATAATTGTTCAGCATGTCAGCTTTTCCGCGTGGCTTTGCTGGAAGTATAACAAGCATCGTATAGATAATGAATTTCGCAAAAAAAGGTGCTCATAGTGGGCAACAGCAAAGCCGAAACGGTGAGACAAGCTTCCTGCCCTTAATAGCTGAGCTCCTTAAGGTCGAGGTTGATTCCTGTGGAGCATCGTGCAAAGTTAACACTCGAGCTGTCATGCAGAAGGGAAAAGCTTTTGCCCTTGATCGACTAGCCACGCTGCTACATGACAGTGATTATGGGAAAGACAATGTAGAAAGAGTGAAAGCAAGAAAGACGAAGGAAGGAAGGTCTCGGGTTGCGAGAAGGGTAGAGAGGAACGCGCTTGCGGACGACCCAAAACACACACCCTCGCTCTCAGCCCCCTGCTACACGAGAGACTGATAGTGACAGTGTTACATGGCAGTGAGAGTACAGAGAAATAATGAAAGAACGAACGAAAGAGAAGTCTCAGGATGCGCAAAAGGGTAAAGTGGACCTGGGCTTGCGCTCTATCCACTACCCAATCCTTGCACTGCGCCCACTGCTACATGACAACGACAGCGATAATGATAGTGCTACATAATAATGATAGTGGACTCGACATCCTTGCCCCAGCTCAGCTGCTTAACCAGTCTTCGGGACGTTGTGCCAGTAAAGCTGCTTCAAGATTTTCGCATTGACATTGCACGAACAGATAACTTGAGTCTACGGTCTGCAGTATAAAATTGCTTTTTTCTTTAGGCATGGAAAGCTTGTCTTGTAAAAAGGTGCAGTAGAAAAATTAAGGTTTCAGGTCTGCGAATATGGAGTTACGCAACCGCTGGTTTTCACTTCGAAATAAAAACTCTACGCGTCTTGAAACATTATTGAAACGAAGAGTAACTTTTCTTTTGTCGACTGACCCGTCAAATTCGCTTTTCGCCATCTAAAGTTTCGCGTTTCACTTCTCTGTGATCGCATGCCTGCTTACGTTGCACACAAAGTTGATCACTTACTAACGTTAGATGTTTCAAAGCAGGAATTATTTGTGATCAGGAAGGCATGGGGTTAATACAGTCAGTACATCAGTATTAATGTTGTCTAACGAAGTATCTGCACGTGATGCAGTATGTGCGCATTATGTTCACCCCTTAATAAAACAAGGACCATCTTCGGCCGCAAATCTATAAGCTGCTGCCTAACACTTGCCGCAGGAGCGACCAGCCATCACGCTACCCTGGACTATAGCTGACACTTATGTTGTATTGAGGAAGAAAGTTACATCACGGCGCGGTCACTTCCTGCGTGACCTTATCTTGTTACATCGGCAGAGCTGCTCCAGTCCATCGTGCAGAGCCTTCTCTTTGGTCTGCCATGATTCCTAATGAAAAGGCGATCTCCAGACAACAACGTTAGCAAAAGCACGGGGAGAGTCTCGTCCTGTGCGAGTGCTTCATTTACTACCTGATCATTTACTCTAGAAGGCCGTTTTTACTCGTTTCGGAGGGAGTCCCATCTACGGCTGCGCACTTAGCGTTACGATCGGCCGTAAAGAAGAAAGAGGGGCGTGATCGCCAGGCCTCGATCGACGGCCGCGCAGCGAACATCCCTCTCGAAGACAAAGACGAGGAGCAGCATCGCGAAGAGAAATGCCCGACCATCGCTGCTCCCTCGATCGCCGCTACCACTCAAAAAGGAACGCCGAATTCGCCGTGTACGACCGAAGGGCCACTGCAACGCGAGGCACCTTCCCGAATTAAGCGGTGCGTCCGACCGACCATGGGGAACAACACAGAACGCGCGTCGCGATAAACTGGAACTGCTATACCGCTCGGCCCGAATGCGAGGCGGGCCTTTAATTGCGCGTGTAAAAGAACGCGCGTGCTATAAGTCTGCCTCGGCAAAGGAGGGGGGCGGAATAATGGTGCTAGGCGGGCGTTGGACGCTGGGACGGCGAGTCGGTGGCTGCGGCGGAGTGTGCGTGTCCCCGGCACGCTCATTGCGTTCGTCTTCATCACGGCACGAATAAAGACCGGATCAGGAAAGCGAAGTGGAAGAAGGTACTCCGGAGGCGGGACGGCTCGTCCCGCGCGTGTTGTCCGGTCCCTTTTTTCGCAAGCGGCACGATTGGAGATGCACGTGCTCGCAGGGCAGTTTAGTCGGCATCTTTCGCCCCGCTAACATTCCCTTTCATTCCGAGCGCCATCCCTCGATCCGTGAACCGTCCTCGATAGCTCCAGGGACCCGGCGAAAGTTAGTTAGAGGAACGAGGCCCTCTGCAATCAGCTTTAGCAGCAACACCGCTCGTAGTATAGACGCGAGCATGGGGCAGCACCAGCAGAAGCAGCAGCAGTCGAGACTGTCCTCCTTTGTGTGATGCAGGTCCCTTGATGGAGCGGATGGGCATCGATAAAGTCCTATAGAGCAGGGGCGTGAGGGGACGCTCGGGGCTTGTGTCCATTTGCTGCGTGACCCTCATTATTCTATTGTTCATTAGATTTGTTTCTTTTGCCGTCGTTTCGAGGGTCTGTTTGCGTGGCGAGTGCGAGTCTCGGACAGGGCGGTGGACAATAGGTGCGCGTAGCGTAGATGATGAGGTGGGGTACGCGTTCCTTTGTGCGAATGTCCGGGCAAACAGATTGCGAGTGTACTACGGGGCGGCGTTCGAAAGCGGGTGGCCGAGGAGGCGTTGTCGATGTTTTCTCGTCAAATTTGGGGAGACGTGAAATAGGCTAGAGGTCCACCCAACCGGTGAATACCTAACGAACACGATGCGAATGAAGCAGCTAGCATCGCGGCCTGTCAGCGTTGTGAGTCCCATGATGAGGTTATACGGTGCTGCAGATCACAGGTGTAACACAATATACGGGTCCCTCCAGAAACTCAATAATGACCGTCCGTGTCGGAGGTCGCCAAATTCGCCTATTTTTGTGAGTAACAGGAGACGCTGTCATGAATGCTATATTTCATGCGCAGAAAATCGAGACTACTTTAGTACAACAGCATACTATCTGTGCAAGCGCTGCCTTTTCACACGAACTTTGGCGAGCGCCTATACATTCTGTGCATTTTTTTTATTTTATGCATACGTCGTGAACTCACTGAAAGTCTTGTGGTTCCTCTCTTTCCGAATGTTAATTTTTTTCCTTTCTCCAGTTGAGCATAGCAGAGCGAATATTGTATAACCTGTACTGGGCTAATTGGTATTTCCTTTTCAGTGTAAACAGCGCAGAAACAGACGCAATATACAAAGGACCGACAAATCACTATGCTGTGCTTCAGAGATCGAGTAGAATGCTATGCGGCCTAGCGAGACTCCGTGCAGTGTACCTGTTCGCATCAGGAAATAGTTCATTTGTTTTTCGCATCCGGTAATGTGACTCACTTCTCTTTTATGACGAGTAATAAATAATTTTTTTTGTGCCTTAGAAATAAACAACTACGTTATACAGCTGTGAATATGTCGTTCTGTACATCTTAGCGTCTCCTTGTCTTCGTTTCTTTCGTTTTCTTCATTTGCAGCGAGTCGCGACACTTGACGCGCAGGCCCTTACCCTGCTCTCACGGGCACTTACTGCGATGAAAGGTGGCTATGAGACGCGCGGAATTACACACACTGCTGACCTACCTTCTTGCGTAACATCCGGAGTGTTGCACTTATGCATGAAACAGAGTATAGTTCTCGTCGGTGCATGGTATTCTATGTTCGCTTTTGCGCTGTCCATATTATAATTGGTTAATCTATCTATCTATCTATCTATCTATCTATCTATCTATCTATCTATCTATCTATCTATCTATCTATCTATCTATCTATCTATCTATCTATCTATCTATCTATCTATCTATCTATCTATCTATCTATCTATCTATCTATCTGTCGTTTTGAACACCTTCCTTTTTATTTTTTATTTTTTTGTAAGTATACAGCAGAGTACGTTTTCATGTCGCCCCGCATATCCGTCTCGTTTCGCATTTACAAAAACTATAACCGCGTGTTCCACTTAAAGCTACGTATGCTCGCATTGTTTACAAGCTTCGCAAATCTTGCAGCCGCGCCGTTTGTTTACCATCCGACCGAGTGAAGCCCGTTCTGGAAGAAGATGCCCTCACTGCTGCGCTCACAAACTGAGAATGTTTGCTTTCGTTAAACTCATTTCTTGTCGAGAGAATTTCAAGTGAAGTTTCGAAAAACTTTGCGCGAGACTAAGCTCGTCTTCGCCCACATGATTTTCCGCGTCTTGAAACAAGACGCCGTCGCGGGCGAGCGGAGACGCATCCTCAGGTACAGCCGCAGCAACATATAAAGCGGTGTGCGCGTCGCTGCCATGATTCCTTGCGAAAACGACGCCCTGTTTGCGCAGAGATAGTCGTCGCCGACGTCTTCGTCGTCGTCGCGTGTTGTGTGCTATCCTCGTTAGGCTTAGCGAGGGTCGCTCGGCAGGAAACCTCCGAAAGGGGAGACGGTGGCGGACGAAACGCGACCGTCTAGGACAAACAGCACGCGGAGCGAATGCGCGTGTTCCGAGGTGCACACACACAGAGAACGGCACACGGTGTTCTGCTGCGCTGGCCCAAGAAAGGCGATATGGGACGGCCAGGCGCGTTTCCAGTCCGATCTTGTTGGGAAGAAAAAGCGCTGCGCTAATATTGGCCTTGGCTTCGCGCTACGCTGCCTCGCTGACAACGTCTCCTTCTCTTTTTCTCCTGTCCGTCTCCTGTTACGGGTCCTTCTCGTGGTCATGGCGGCAGAAGAGTGACGGCCAAGTCTCTCAGATGTACCGTCATGGCCTTTGCTATGGTGGCGCTTCGAGATCAACGCCCCGCGAACTTCTGCACGCTTGCGAGCACAAGGAAAACCGCCGCTGTTTGTCTAACGTTCGGTACACGAAAAACAAAGGATACCGTGCATAGCAGATACAGTATCGTTTTTCTTTGCATTCACAGACGTCATCTGATACCCATTCTAATGCACAATAGCATGCACGTGCTTGTATACAAGGCGTTTCAGCTAACTTGCGCACCCCTTTAAAAGAATTGACGCAAGCGTTAAGGGGTTGCAACGAACTTATAGCGTTATTCATTGCCGTATCGACCAACTCAGACTATTTCTTAAGATGTCCTGAGGTAGTCCAAACAGTTGATTGAGTTGTATACTTGATTGATTTCTGGGATAATATGTCCCCAAAATATAATTCTGAAATATGTCATTGGGAAAGGCTTCGGAAATATCGGCAAATTAATATTAATTATACAGCCAACTTTTAAACGGTTGCTTTAAACGCAATATATTTAATGGTGAAATTGCAAAGCGCGTTAATTAGTGTACGAGCTTCAGCACTAATTAGTGTGCGAATTTCTACACGAGTTAATGTACACATTACTGGTTACTCGTTCGGTCCTGCCGGCAACAAAAACTGGAGTGCCGAGGAAAAACAACACGTTGAAGCACTCAAGATTTCCCGCGAGCAGTGTTTAGGTCTTATTCTGGCTCGCAGCCGGCTCTTCCATATGGCCCTCACTGTTGGTTCCTACGTGTCTGAACCTGCCTTCATGGTGGCTCTCACCGAATCAGGAAGTTTGCAAGAACAGTGCCGTCACATATTTTTGCATTATACTCAAGTGAAACTTGTATTGCCTGGCCAGTGTCGGCGTGGTATGGGCAGGCATCAAGCCGAAACCAGTTGCTCCCAGAAAAATGGAACCCCTCGCAAACTCTGTGAGGTGGCGGATGAAACTAATGCATTGGACTGGAAAAAAGATTGTTGGCTGGAGTTTGAAACTGGGCCACCACCCTCCGTAGGCAGATGCCTTAATTACTAGAGTACACATTAACGCTCCCGATAGGTGAACATGCGTAAACCACATCAATGCCTCGAATTTTCTACAACGTGCCTGAGACTTTCGAAGAGCAACTAAGCAGCAGCACCGAGAAAGAAAGAAAGAAAGAAAGAAAGAAAGAAGAAGGAAGAAAGAAAGAAAGAAAGAAAGAAAGAAAGAAAGAAAGAAAGAAAGCATGGCATGGCTGCGGAATTTTTGATCGGTATTTCGCTGCAGACATGACAAAATAGAGTGGTCTGAAGAAGGCATACCTAGAAATTTTGAGATTGGACGAAACATCCTTTCTGAACTGAAATTATGACAAATCATTGGGAAACATGCAGATTGCAAGGGAAAAAACAGCATCGAAAGCAAGACATTTCGTAGGTGCCTTAGAAATGCCGGAAAGATATGCCTGGGACAACCAAATCAATAGCTGTATGCTTGAAAGAAAATTTTTGTGCGCTACTGCTACTCAGATTCAAAGCGACGACCGTGCAACAATATGCACATTCAAGAAGGACGTGCAAGGCACGGCGCTGTTATGTAATATCAGTGTTTCCTAACTTGCGTGAAGTGTTTGTGTTACGCTTCACTTAGATTGCTGCGACACTTGTGACGTCCATGCATGATGATTATGGAGGCTGTAATGTTACCAGCTAACAGTGTACGTATCGAAGCACCTTGGAACCGGCCTCTTCCAAGCACATTAAACAAAAAGCAACTTCGCAAAACGCTATACTTTCTCGTGCCGCCGGCGATGAGAACTATTTCAGGTAGAGTGACAAGGCGAACGTGTGAGACGACGTCTCACACTTTATACGCGCGGTGCCGACGTCTTTATACACACGGTGCCGAACGCGCGGTGCCGACGTCTCACACTTTATAGTGCCAACAAAGGAACCACAGCAGCGCCACTGCGACGTGAGTACGCCAATGTTCTTTCATCTGAACGGATTGAAAAATGGATCTTGCACACGATCGAAGTTTGTTCCCATATATAACTTCCCGTATATAAAAGAGCACCGTTACGCTGAGATACAACTAGAGAGGCTTTTGTCTTATGTTAGGCAATAGTTGAACAATGAGGCTTGTAGCAAATTATTCAGGATTGCTTCGCTGTTGTTGTCGTCGTCGTCGTCGTCGTTGCTGTTGTTGTGTAGCATCCACATTTTGACGATTGGCGTGATGATTTCATATCTCAGTAACATCCACAGAGATCCTACTTTCGTTTGTTTCTTAGCACGCTGCCCGTTTGTGCGTCAACAGCGTATATTGCAAGCGGAGCGGGGAACAGCGAAAATCCATCAGATACGAGTGGTTTCCCGCGGAGATTGTATCTTGGCTGCTGAGTGGGCCACTTACAAACGCCGACGCGTCACAGCATCGAAAAAACAAAGAGTGAGCGAGAAATAAGATTTCGAGCAAGCAATCTAGAAAAAGAAAACAAGAGTTGCTTCATAAAAAAAAAATAAAAGAAACTCGGCTGTGCAAGCATCCGGTAAAGCACCACCCTCGCTTGCGATGGGCACATAGATGTATAAGAGCGACACAACAGACAGACGTGACGCGGGCCGTTTACACTTCAACCTCGTCAGCCGCAACCTTGGAGCGAGCAGGCAAACAGCGGGAGAACGAAGAATCAAAACTACGCAAATGAAAACGAGACGTGAGAATGAAGCAGAAAGATGTAACAGCGCCACGGAAGGGAAGGAGAAAAAAAAAAAGCGCGCGCTCTTCCGTGCGTGTAACCACTTCGGACAGGAACACAGCCGGAAATGAAATTTATGGCGCCATTAAAATACTTCCTCTCAGCGCGGCGGCGTATATGTGCGGGAGTGCTTCGCGGGCTCTCTTTTCTTTACCCGCGAAAGACGTGCGCGTACGGCAGCCTCGCGATCGAGTACCGCGCGCCGTCGGCATCGGCGATCGTGCGCCCACGCAGCCCTATAGTGTTTGAGACGAGACTCGGTAGAAGAATGTGGAGTGACGGGCTGAGAGGGATGAATAGATTTATTGTCCCACGAGATAAAAGGTTGTTGACAGGAACTAACTTTTCAAGAAAAGAAAGTTGTGCGCCTTTTTTTTTCTATTTTATGTCGTTGCCCATGCGCGTGCGCGTCTGTAAGTCATACAACCTCATACCTGGTGCCTATGTAGGTATGTCATACATCAATATGTCTGGATGAGTGAATGGTGGTTCCCTGAAAAGGGTGGACTCTCCGTTACTCCCGCTCCTTGCTCGAGAGAAAAGTCGTGTGGCGTGGGCGGTGGTGAATTACAAAAGGCGGCGTCGCCAAAGGATGCGGCTGAGTCGTGTCTCTAGGTTTTTACACGGCTACACTGCAGAGGACGATAAATGCTGACGAGGAGCGAAGTTTATGGGACGTATTCAAAACTCGACCACTGCTGCAGACAGTTAACGTTGACTGCTGAAAAGACATATTCGAGCCAATGCAACAAAACGCGTCTCGAAGACGTTTCTGCTACCTGACACCACCTCGCGTTAATAGAAGAAAAAGAAGCGAAGAAAAAAAAAGGAAGTACGACGCTTCGGCTAGGTCACGGAAAGCCAGAGAACGGCGAAGCTGGCTGATCAGACCTGTGATATTTTGGCGAGAACATCTTGCATGACATTGCGGTACGTGATTTTGGCGGGAAAATGTCACGTGATCCCCCAAAATCACGTAACGCAACGTCACGTGACAGGTTTCCGCCAAAATCACGTATCGCAAAGTCACGTGGTATTGCATGATGCCTGACAAATTATGGCTAGCTTGAACAGCTTCGCTGTTAAAACAGGCACGACAGAGTTTTTACGGTTGGCTTGAGCAGCCTCGCTGCTAAAAGCACTAATGAAGCTGCTTCTCAACGCTTTGAGCGCATAGACATTCAAGTCCTTTCTCATTCTTTTCTCACAGAGTCGGTTAGCAAAGGGACGTGCATTCAGCTCTCCTCCATGCATTTCACTCCTGTCGACCCCCTCCCTCCCTCCCTCCCTCCCTCCCTCCCTTTCTCCTCCTCCTCCTCCTCCAAGAGCACGGAGCTTGAAACGAACTGAACTAAGAACAGATATAGTCGAAGAAGCAGCTTGAATGTTGAAGTCGAGAAGCACGTACTTGCCACCTTAAGCGGAAAACTTCTACGTGGTGCAGCGAGGAGCTGAGATTCGAGTGAAAATGACTAGACTTGAGTTAGTGCACGTACATCCGGCGTCATCTATTTCGCGTAGGCAGTGAGAGAAATTCGAAACCGAGGAAGTGCTACGCGCTGCCCGGCAGTATTGCAATTTACTCTGCTGTCGGACAGAACGCGGTTTTTCGGTGGGCCTGCGGCGGCGAGTGACAGTGGCCTAAGGAGTGTGTGTGGTTCGCAGAACGAAGCTGCTGACACCGTTGATTGCGATTTATTGCTTTGCAGCACTCTACCATCCGGCAGTCAAAAGGAAAAAAAATGAAGAAAGGAAGAAAGGAGAGTAGACATAGAGAAGGTAAAGCGTGGGCCATGCTAGAATATAACAAAATTATTTTTGTGATAAGACTGTTATTTATTTCTCTTCGCTTTTGTTGCAGGCTTCAGCGAACTTTTACGTTCAGGCGTCCTAATGAGAAATAATAAATAAAGACAGCCATAAGTATAAGGCCCGGTTCACTTGAGCACTTCAGCACTTAGCCTTACTATAACTCCCAGGTAACATAATGGTTTCGGTGGGGAGAGGTTTCTGCTATGCACAGCTAGGCTGCCTGATTTTTTTATTCTCATTATTTCCCAGAGTATGCTAGCTAAAAGCGAGCGTATCCACGATCTGACTAGAGACGCATAAAACTAGCAAAAAAGAGAAGTTGTCGATTGCCCGGAGTTTTCGCAATTCATTCATTGCTGCTAAATAATTGATTTAGTTTCGTTATCATCGCCTTCGACGTCGACGTCTTCATCGTCTTTGTAGGTATTATTATTGTGGTCGTTGCTGTCAGCGTCTTAGCATTCTTCTAGCTCGTGTACCATCTGGCAACTCATGTTTTATCTGCTATGCAAGAAGAATCCAGCGTTAGGCAGTCGTCGCACCAGAAGCCTGCGAAGTGTTTTACGTTGGAGTACTGTTTTAAAGGGAATTTATTCTTTCAAGAGAACGTCTGTCACACCTTTTTTTTTTTTTGTTGCCAATGAACACGAACTGGAACGTTTTCTTGGCCTCGTTCGCTAGACTTTCACACGAATTTTTGCATCTCTTCATTTCGATCAGTAACTGCGCCCCAAGAATAATGCAGCCATCCGAAAGCTTCGGCTCAGGTTTCGAACACTGCGTTTTCTACCGCAGCTCGCTATGTTTTCCTCTTTCTGCCCGTTAGGCTAAGTGAACATGTGGGCATTTTTTTTTTTTTTTTGAGGTGCTAAAGCTTCATTTGATGCCCAGATGGGTGGTCTGGCGTACTTGAGTATGCAACGAAAGGTATCGGAAAGTGGGGAATCCACGAGCATAAGCACAAAGTCGTGCGGTGACTTTCTAAAGTCTATGCGCGAAGCTAGTTCTCTAACTATTTGGAATTACAGTGCGCGTGATTCAGTTGGCTCGAGTACTTTAAAATACCACTGATCAGCATAGACAGATGGGTAAATCTGCATGTGTCGTAGATATTTTACTCGTCCTAACTCAGAATGAAACGATATCCCACATACCTGCGTCTCACGCACCAAAACCCCAGTGAGAGTCTAAGGCCCGAGTATAGAGGCACTTCGACTTAACTTTGACCACCGGATGTTCTCCGAAACGCGCCATCAATGCTAACTACACGAACGTTTTAAGACTCACACCTTTACACATTGAACCCCTGACTTCGTACCGGACGCCGATCACAAGCTCAGCAGCGCACCTTTGCAGCCATTGAGCAACCGCAGCTTGTCTCCCGATTTGCAGTCATTAGAAGACACTCATACCCCAAGGTCCACCTTTTTTACAACGCAGTCGGGGAGGGGTGGATCTCATGAAGAAAGTGGGACTAGCACCGCCTAATGCACGACGGTCTGCTGCGCTCTGCTAACGACGCTTGACTGCGGCAGTGGGGATGAATATTTAAGAGCGGCGCGGCTCCTACCTCGTTTTCGTCATCCCGAAGGTGGTGTGAAGTTTGTAACCACGTCTTCTAACGTGCTTCATTCCGTTCATAAACGCCGATGGTGCGTATGAGAGCAATGCTTTGACTCGGTATTTCAGGAAAGGGGACTAAACAATGGAGCAATTCAGCAAAAGAAAGATACGGGCTTGTGTTCATATGACTCGGTAGCATGCATCGCGCATCTTGAGATTCCAAGTCTCGTCGCATCGGAGTCTATATATACGTGTCTTTCTATATTGCATTGTGGGCTCCTGTCTTATTTTCCAAGCTAGTGCTCAAAGCAGTCTCACAAAACGAATCGCAATACACGCACTCTCATTATTCACACTTATAGTACGCTGCGCATGCCACTACAATTACCAACAATGCACGGCTACCTGTTACACGTGCACCATTGAGATTCACGCGTACTTTTGCACCGCCTAGCTGAAAGCCAATACAAAAGCGCGCTAGCGTTCGCGATATTTCCGTTCATTGTGTCCTGCATGACGATGTACTATAGAGACTGCATCGACGTCTCGTTTCGCAATAGCGCCGATGTAATAATCTCCGCCGTTTTGTTCGACGCCAGTATGGAGGCCCTGGCTGTGTACAGAGGAGTGGGCGGAAGCACAATTGATTTCTCACTGCCCTTTTCATATATCGGGTCGAGACGTATTGACGGCCGGCGTAGGTGACAGGGTTCTGAGACGACAGAGCTTTTCGAGTATCCCGAGAGCCGACAGAGAGAAAAGTTCCGCGTTCTTCAAAAGAGGGCAATGACGACAAGTGCATCGACTTGCGCCAGGTGGCAGTCAAGGAAAGAAGGGGCCTCGGTTATTGGGCCTGGACTTCGCCGCTCCCTGATCAGGGGTTAAAAAAGAGAGAAGGCAGTAAGGATAGCAAAGCTCTCGAGGGACAGGTAGATAGAGGGATACAAAAGAAAAGAAAAGTTGTCATTCATCAAACGCTGGAAGAAGATATTGCTGTTATTGGAGAGTGAAGAGTTCTTCGTCTATAGAACCTCTTGGCCGGCTGCGCCACGGCTGAGACGTAATAACGCCCTGCCCATCAAGCACTTGACGTTTCCGCTGCCGAGATTACCTTATGAGTGAACCGCCGGCTATTACTTTTGCGAGTGGGCATTCATATCGACGTCCTCTTGGCTGCGGCTCGCTCGGCCGGTGCATGGCTGTAGCGGGGAAACGTTATTTATTGGGATCATCGCTCATTAAACGCGCAAGTGGCCTCGACTTGGTTGGGCCTGTGGACGTAGCGTACAGGGCGAGTTACGCTTGCAGGCAGGGACTGACAGCCGCGGTGGTGGTTACCGTTCTTCGTGTAAGCGCTGTCAGCAACGCCGAGGAATGGCTGTAACAGCAAAATGTGGGCTGATCGTGGTCTTACGATAGCGAAAGGCATGAAGCCATCTTGTTCAATCGAATTTAGACATTGTTCGATGCCCTTTTTCGGTAACATCGAGATACGAAGACGCGAAGTAAACTTTTAGCTTCAGCTTTTTATTTCTTCCCACGGAATACAAGAGAAACATAAATAGCACACATGAGTTTCATTTTGCATATTGATCGCGAAAGGTGACTTGGAGGCTATGGCTCAGAACACTTCGTTTGGATACACAGCAGGCCAGACCTCTAATCAATCAATAAATCAGTCAATAACCATATTCTTACATTGTGGGGCCACCATAGAAGAAAAAGTGGCAAATGCAGCGTGATAGTGCTTCATGGTCCATGCACATGACTACGACCGATGTAAGGTTTGTGATGATGACAAAATACCCTAAAAGAGTAAGATAAAATGGTGAAATGGCAAGACGCTGAGCATAAGTGATAAGCGACATAATATATGCCTAATGTGTTGATTATAATTCTAAACTTCCTTTGACTTGTGTTTTTTGTTCCTTTCGATTCCACTTCAGTGAGGCACAAAGTTACGTATGGCAATAGTCTTGTTTAACGTGTATGAGATACATGCCTGGCTATGGCCAGTAAGACTGAATGCCGCAGATAGTAGTGATTTATTTCTGGGGTCTTACGTGCCAAAACCACGATGTGATTATGAGAGACGCCATAGTGGTCGTCTCCAGAAATATCGACCACCTGGGGTTCTTAACGTGCACTGACATCGCGCAGCACACGCGGCGGCTGCATTTCGCCTTCATCAATATGCAGCCGCCATGGCCGGGATTCAATCCTGCGACATTCGGATCAGCAGCCGAGTGCATTAGCCACTAGACCACCGTGGATTGCTGGATACTAGTGACTATCGCATAAAAAGTACAGGGTTAGAATCCCGAGAATTATGAATATGGGCGAAGGCGTTATCACGAAGCTCACAATAAGCTCTTGTACGTGCTGTTCATGACCGGAAAAAGTGGAGCTTATGCATATACAGATGCATCTGCCTTACAGGGCCCCGCAAGGACATTATTTAGCACAGTTAGCTAATGGCACTGCCGGCAAATAGTCCACGTACAAGAAAGAAACAACAACCAAACAAACAATTAAACAAGCTTACGCATGTCAGCAAAGCGTGGGCACACCGTAATGGATATTACAGATAAGAAAGCGACACCGTTCGACGTGGGGCGTAGCCACGCGACAAGTCGGCACCGCACTTGTTTCCTACTCGTGGCCGAGGGATCAGCAGCTCGTGAAAAGCTTATCCAGGACGGCACGCAGCAGAGACAAACGTTTCCGGGTCTGGTCCCGCGAAATGCGCAAGCGTGCGTGTGCATTGTTTGGCTATGCGTGCCATGCAGTTCGTAGAACGTGCGCCAAACTTATGAGCACGCCAACGCTCCGGGCTGCGCCAACAATCCGCGGAACCTTGGGCAGGTCGTGCTGACCAACACGTCATGTTTTCTTGGTCTTCTTTTGTTTGTGTGTGCCTTATTGTGGGCTTATGCGCGCGCGTGTGTGATGTACGCGTTTTTATGTGCTTCCAGGAGGCCCAAATAATGCTCAAGGCGATCACGAAATAGACGATTGATTTGGGCTCGCGCATACCAGTTGCGCAGGGTGTAGGTATAGATAGACGCTGATTGCAATGAGAAATTGTGGCTTCTCTGTACGCTAGCAAGCCTCGCAGCTAGAGGGAGCACACGCTCCCGCCATGAGAGGCCGTTATTAGAACACACCATCTTACAATGGCGACCTCAACTGTCATCGCATCGGAAGTCGACCTTTTTTAAGTGACAGTGGCGTATTGAAAGACTATAATACTCGTTTCCTTTCCATTTTGTTTCGCGTATTCCTTTCCTGTTTTTTCAAACCTCCGCTCTTCTTTCCGTCATAATTGCCCTTCTAGCTCCCCTCATTGCAGGGCAGACAGCCAGATGGTCTAGTTCTGGCTAACATCCATGCCTTTCCCTCATTTGCTTTTCTCTCTGTCTCTCTGTACAACTTGCGTTCAATTGTCGAAGATTAAGACACTCGAGGCACATTAATACGATGGACGTTTTTGTTTTTAGGTGTCAGGAATGGATAACGCATTTACCATAGTATGCAGGATAGGATCACTGTATTAGTAAGAAAAAAAAAGGGAAATAAGGAATAATGCACACAAGACACGAAGCACCGTAATCCTGCTGGAATGTTCATGCAGTTTTGTTCATTCACTGTGTTTGTACGGTGGTATATCTGCGTTAAGCGTTCGAGAGTGTTAGTGAATCGTATACCAATTTTCGGTAACGCTGTCCATACATTCTTGTTAGCGTGCTGGTTACCCTGATCAGCAAACGTTAAGGAACCGCGAAGTGGGCAGATGCAAAAAGTGTGCCATAACTGCTTCCGGTTACCATCGCAAGACATAATGGGCGAAATAAACCGTTCACTACTTCAACAAGGTGCCACCACTAAGATCTCACTTAAGGGCGAGGGTTTGATACCTCCACTTTAAACTTTAAACGACTTTATACTCGCACTGCGCGTTGATACGTCGATCTAAAGGCGGCGGCGGCGGCAGCAGCAGCAGCAAAAACAACAAAAAAAACGAAGGGGGATGCACACAACAACCCCATTGCTGACTGTCACAGCTCCGATGGTACGTCTGCCAGGAACGAGATTTTATTTGCAAGGAATCGGCATGGTAGTGCAGACAGGAGTTTCCCACGTCTCGCCGACACAATTAAATTTAGAGCGCGGTGAGCGAGCAAAGTTTTGAAGTGGGTGCGCTGTACAGCGCTCCGTGCATTCTCGGCATGCCGCAGCCATCATGGGAGCATGGAGGGGCGCTGCGAAACTTCGCTTAAGAAAATACGCAGCGTGGATGCGGAGCCAACGACATTGTGTCAGGCAGGCGCAGCGCCAGTCACATTGCAGTACGGCAGCCGCGCAAAGCTTTCTCAGTCAATAAAAGCAGCGGCTATAGGTAGGCAGCCCGTCAGCGTCCGATTCAATCAAGGTGTCCGGGGAGCCCGACGCGAGACGAGCTGGGACACCTCATCGCCTGCGGCTCGCGCCGCAATCAAGCGGGCCTGCAAAGGCCATTTTCAGCTGACTCACTCCTCCGTTCCCCTCACTTTCTTCCCTCCGACCTCCTTTGGCCGCTATTTCCCGGGCGCGCGCGTCTAATGGCAGCGATAGAGGAGACGCGAGAGTTTGCGGAGGCATATCATGTTCGTCCCGGCCTTTGGGCCTTGCCTCCATCGCCGTCCAATCATGAAACGGCCCGCATATGCGTAAGAATCCTCGTTCCAGACCCCGCTGCTCTTGCAGCAGCCCTGTCGCTTCCTGTACCAACACTGCACTGACAAGTGCCGTGGAACTATTCCTCCTGGCTCTCTCGCGATTTCATGCTTACTTTGCTGCTGATAGATTATTGTAAGGGATACCTGAGCTGTTCCACGTATCTCAGTTATACAGGAAAAAATAAAAATAGACCTCTTTTCTGCCTGACTATGCTTCTTACCCATGAAGTGAATCAAGGTAGAGGATCTCCCGCACCGCGAAGGCCGATGATGTTCAACAGAACAACGGTGGAAACAAGAGCAGGTGGCGGGGAGCGAATGTGAAAGCAATCCTTTCGCTCTCAGATGATCGAATCAGGAGATAGGAAGTAAGCGAACAAAGCCCGCACCACAGGAAGAGCGTGGACAGAGAACGAGTCTCCCACCGCTGCCTTACTCGCGACGCACTTGTTGAGATGATTCCATGGACAGAAAGAGAGGGGGAGCAGGAGGAGGAAAGTTACAAAGATATGAGTTTCAGGTCGACAAAATAGGTTTGCGGCTGAAGTCTGATAACGCTATCGAGGTACCGTCTGGTGTTGTCGTGTTGCAGGAGATACATGTCGCTCCAGGCTTATGGCAGTGAAAAAAGAAACTGTCTAAGCGAGAACCAACCATGACTGAACAAAATGAGAGCATTCGTGCAGTATTGTGGCATTCAAGGGAAAAAGCCTCATTTCTCGGTTTAAACGTAAAGTAGCGCTTGCGGAATATGTGTGAAAACACGACACCAGATGAAGGCTTATCACCTCAGTTTTGCTTATGTGCGTCAGTCCTGGCTTCTGTACGCATCGTTACGCCGCAGCCCGTGACATCGCGTACCTGAATTTTCCCCAAGACAAAGTAAAAAGTTGGGCGCACTTCGTATCGACACAGAACGGAACGCGCCGAAATTGCAAAAGTTTGAATTTCACTTTCTTGTATTTTACGTTCAGGAAGTGCGTCGCATGTTGTGAGGAGAACTGCGTGGTGTCACCGTTCTCCCCGCTCCTCCCCCCCCCCCCGCATCCCTCATTTCACCCCTGGGCTGTTCGCGTTATAATTGATGTCCTCTCGGCCGCCCATTAATGGAATGCCTCACGCGAGCTTCACGAGAGAAACACCGCAGGAGTGCCGGGCGACTAACGGGGGGAAAAAGGCCCTTTCGTCCCCGCCTTTCTCTCAACCCTGTGGGCCGCGGGCGAAGTTCAAACCTGCCGCAACGAGCCACGTTCAAACGGACGCGCACCATCGATCGCAAACAGCACCGATGCGGGAGCGACGACGACCGACCCAGGGAATGAGCATGCACGTGCGGCAATGTGCTGAAAAAAAGAGAAGAAAAAAAAGAAAGTGGAGCACGCGCCGAGTAATGTTTCTAATAATCCGCCATATGCCGTATTTCTTCGGCTATAGACGACTGACTCATAGCTCCTATCGCCAACCGCAATGGATTTCTCCTTTATACATTTACGCGTAAGCCTAGAGCCCCCCCCCCCCCCCCCCTCCCTTTTTTTTCTTTTAGTATTGAGAGATTTCTATAGACTGTGGATTGGCTTGAGAAACATAAGTGGAAGGGAAAGAAGATGGCAAAAAAAGATTGCGAAGGGGAGTGAACGAGAGGCTCCGGAAAAATATTCCGGAACCGGACCGGCAGCAGAACGTTCGTACCACCCCCTCTAACGCATCGGAATAGCAGCGCGCTTTGGAGCCGGCGCCGCTGCCTCCTGCCGGCGTTATTTATCGCCTCGGCGGAAGTGCGTGCGCCACCGCGTGTATCGGGAGCGCCTAATCTCTCCGGAGTGCCATCTAGACAACAATTTGTTAGCCAAAAACCTTGCCTCACTGCGCGCCCTTCCAGCACCCACCCTCTCCACGGTCCTCTGACTGCGCACTCCGCTCGCAGTGCCCGTACGCGCTTCGAACTGCCCTCCACCTCCTCCCGTTCTCCGCCAGTCTGGCGGGTCCCATCGGCAAACATTATTTAGCCCTAGCCGTGGTCACGCGGACACCAAAGAGCAGTACGAATGGCCCCCTCAATCTTTTCCATTGTCGTTTCGTGACGCTGCAGTTCCACCGACGCCCGCAGTGGACTTAGTGCGCGCCCCTTTGGCTTTCGCGATGCTTTGGGACAGGGTTGCGTGGTTGGGGCACGAGAAGGGAGGATGTAGGAGGGAGGGAAGAAAGGGAAGTCTCGACATCCACCCTTCCGCCCCTCCATGACCCCAACTCCCGACCCCCCGCGCCGCAGCGTCCTAGCAGCCGTTGCAGCTGCTGCTCAGGCTGAATGGAGTGCGCTTTGGTGACCACTTAGACAGAGTGGAGAGGCGAACCAAAAAAGGGGCCTCGTAAATATGCCGTTGGAGAAAAGGGCCTCCTGCCTAAGGACGAAGAAAAGAAAGGGGAGGGTGGGGGAGAGGGGGAGGGAGGGCGTGAGCTCGAAAGTGGCCTGTCTCATCCGTTCACTTTCAGACCATAACAGAGGTTATAGAGCGACACTATGAATGGAACTTTCGTCACTTCCGGTATTCAAGGAATACGTGGTTCTACTTTATTAATAACAAAGTTAAATATTTTATGGTACCATTAGTTATTTCTATTCATTTGGCAATTATGAGAAATTGCCTACGTTTAGGAAAAGTTGGGAGAGGAACACTGACTCGTAGTGTGTGTGTGTGTGTGTGTGTGTGAGAAGGGCTGACAGAGGATGCCCAGCCTGCGCCACCAAGCTACAGCAGAACAGCCACGAAAACTTCGAGTGATGAAAGAAACGTCGACTGAGATAAAGGTTGGGAGTCTTAAAATGAAGAATCAGTCGCGCAAAGAAGGCTTGGTTGCTTTTGTTTCTTTTATGTTGCGCACATGAATAGGTAAAAAATATTGCAAATTTTCGCAGAGCCTTGCTTATCACTGGAGTACGAGGCAGCGACATCTGTTTAGGCAAGCGGATATGCATAACAGAAATTCAACCCTCGTGCAGAGAGTTGCTTATTGCCTTTCTCATTAATAATAATAAATTAATTATTATTTAATTAGCTACTTTTGCTCTCGGCAGTTGTGGAGGCTATACGAATGAGGAAAAGGTGTGTACATGCGTTTCTCCGCCGACCATCGCAGCTTCAAGTCTGAATTGCTTTGTGTTATCACGCAGCATTTTAGAAAGCAATAAACATACAGAAATGCTTCTTCACAGCAAGCCTGTCCGACTAGTCGGCTAGCTTGCTTTGCTCGCTGTCTTGTACGGCGCGTCTTGCGCCGCCAACCGTCATTTCGCGCTCGCTTTCATATCCTGTAAAGCGTGCTTCACGTCGTGCACACTAGCTATAGAAGAAGACACCTTTAGAACAAATATAAGGCAAGTGCGGCGTCTCGGAATGTCTAAGCGGATACTCAAAGAGGTGCGACAGTATATGATATGAAAAGTGTGATTTGGTAGTCGAGGCGCGCCGGTCAGCTTGCGCCTCGTAGGTGCTAGAGTGACGAATTTAGCCCCACCCAAAGCCCACCGAAGGACGCTGCAATACTAAAAAGAAATGTCTCTCTCCCTCTCTCTCTTGCTGTACTCCTTGAAATGCCGAAGTACGTACGCCCTTGTCACTCTACGTAGAATATCGCACCACGAAGCCCGGATAACAAGCAGACAGAGAACATAGGAAAGGGGGACAAGGGCAACTGAAATGAGGGGTATTGAACAGACGCAAATGGGTGTCTGGTTTTAAACCATGCAAACATGTTGTGGAAAAAGGAGTTAGATGTAAGAAAAAAAAAGGAGATACGAGAGAGAGTTGGGAAATAGCAAATACTAGCGGCATTCACAAAATACGATAACTATTCCACTGCTATTAAGCTACTACAAGGGACTTCCGAACAGCTGAAGGTCAATCCTGTCGTCACCATTGTTATCTCTGGTGGCGTGAGTGCAGCGCGTTTGGCGTGGTATATTACACGGTTGCTCATTTCTGCCAGACACGAACACACAAAAATTGGCTAGGGGACCGACACAACCGAAAGATACGCGGTTGCTACAAAAATTGATCGACAACGGAGTCGTAGCGCTGAACACAGCCGTAAGCGCCTCCGACACCGGCTGCTTTCCAGGCGTCGCTTAAAAGCATTCTCTGTACGCCCGCTTGTGTATCGAAACCGCAACGCAGTGGACAACAATGGCGCTCCGTGTTTACGCTGCGGCAAAACGGAAACAACTAACACGCGGAGGCCGCTCTCAGGGAACATGCGGGTGGCCGCGTTGAAAAGAGCCTCGGCGTCCCCCATCGTCAATGTAGTCGGCCTCGGGATGGCGTGGCAGCGGCGCCTTTCCATTAAGGGCGTGCTCGTGATTGATTCGAGCACGTCACGTGAGCCAAGGCTCACCCACTCCTCCTCCACCGTCGCCGCCGAACTGGCCCCGCTATCACTCATGGCCGAGGGTCATGTCATCGTGCAACAAGGCGCCGAAACCGACTACACTGGCCGGCCCTCTTCAATCGCGTTCTTGCTCATCACCACACGAAGAATGACTCGGGAAAAATTTTTTATAGAACGTCCTAATAGATCTTCTGAGTATACGCAAGCGCGCTTCCTTTCTACGTAATGCAAACCACGGCGCAGCTCACTTTGATCTGCTATCAACCGTAATCGTACTCGTATAACTCCTAACTTGTACTCATTATCAATGCAGTTCTTCGGTAGATATCGAGTGGGTAACCATAAATTGGATTAAACTATAGCTAATCATGGGAATAACCTGGGTGTCATGCGCATAACTCACAAATCTCATGCGCTGCTGAGGGTGAGCGCAATGTGTCATGCGTTACCGACCGACATTTTCTCTAGAAGCTTACATCGGATTGCTTATGCATCAATAGACACCACCAAATACATACGCGCCCTAAAATGACATCTCGCCTGTGCACGACAAAGTTGCCTTAACGCTCTGTCTCATCGGCGGAGAGCTTAAGCTGCAATGTGACTGAGTACTGCCCGAGAAGTTGGACATTAACAACGCCACTTTACATAAGTGCTAAGACTACTTTAGTTCTGATCAAATGCGCATTATCACATCGTTTCTGTGGGTATATAAGTCACGACCATCGCAATTTCAGATTCAGCCTACTTTAGTAAACCGCAGGTTAAATGCTTTTTCCATGAGCTGGCTGAATATCCCACCGCTACTCTTTATCTTACACATAGTGGAAGAATACTGCCAGATAACATTGCTACACTTTGTCTCACTTGCGACATTACACTTCTACAATTCAGTGGGCGTGATAGGAGATGCAATTACACAGCGCTTGGAGCTTCTGCAAGCTGCTATAGTCGGACGTTCAAGCTTGGTCTTCTCTGTGGCCATCTGCGTTCACGCATACGCATTGTGGTGTATGGCACTTCGTATACACATCCTAAAATAGTTGCATACTCAACGTTAACATACTTATCTTCGTACCTTAATCTTTTACCTGTCATTTGTGCACAACGAACGCCCTGCATTACGTTGTATTAAGCTCTATTCGGTTTGTTTCGAGTGCTTTGCCACTGATTTGCCACTGCTTTCCACTGCTTCCAGTGTCATTACTGGGGTTTTACGTGCCAAGAGCCGTGCGGCTCTTCAGCTGTCAGGTGCGCTCCTATTAGCCCTTGATAATACTAGTGAGGGATTGTAATTTTCGTGGCGGACCGTACCCCAGTCCGCAGCAACTCTCCAAGGTAAACTGTCTTGCCACGATTCTCACTGTGGGGAAGGCGAGTAGGGTCTCGTCTTCCTTTACACTTTGTCGTCATCCCAAACAGGAGCAAGAAAAGAGCAATGCACGGGCCGACAGAGTCCAAACGGACGCTGAAGTAAACCTCGGGCGCTGTCAAACAAACCCGCTTCCCTCTCGGTTCAGTGCGCACTCCAACTGCTTTGCTGACATAAAACGCCACGGGTGCAACTCCGCGAACTTGCCGACGTTGCGCGCGCTACGCGTGAGGCTCGCACGCGTTCTGCCACACGTAGATCCTTCGGTGGGCTAGGGTAAGCCAAATACGGGATGTTTTTCATCCTCCCTCCCTCCTTTTTTTCCCCATTTTTATTTTAAAGGGAACGCGGACGATCGGCGTTCGTGTTTGACTTTGACACTGCGGGAATGTTTGCTGTGTGTTGGGGCGCTTTTCGTGTCTGTCGGGCTGAGTAAATTCCAACGGCAGCGACGTTCGTCATGTTTGACCTTATCCTGCGCGGAGCATACTAATTAGCAGAGTGTGAGGCCTGCCTGCTCGCAAGTAGAAGCATAGATAATATACTAAAAAGCAGATAGTGCGTCGGCACTCTCCAATGCTGCACTTCACAAGCTATACCAGCTTCGCCCGGCAGTTCCTTGCACGCTTGACCGATGAGGCCGCTTGACCGATGTCCTACCGGAATTCTGCAAGTCGTGGCACGTTCCCTTAGTAAGGTTTGAACTGACGGAACTGTCAAAGTGGCGCATTTATACATGTATTATTGTTGTTTAACGATAGGTATAAGTGTGGATCTTTGGGCTAGTTGTGTTTTCCACGTTGGAATAGGCGTAAAATGGTGACTGCATTATTGGCGACTATGACATCGTCACTGAATTTACAAGTGAACTGAGCACGAAATTTTCGCAGCACATAATATGCAGGCTGGATCGACTGACATTGAGACAGAGATATATAAATGTTCATAGGTTTAATATAAGCTCAGGAAACGTAGCTCTTCGACGATTTCTGGTGTTTTAGGTCCCAAAACCAGCGGTGACTATGAGAGACACCGTAGTGGAGGGTCCGGGAATGCTGACCGCCTGGGGTTCTTGAACGTGTACTGGCGTCATACAGCAGACGGGCCTCAACATTTCACCTCCATCGAAATGCAGCCGCCGCGGCCGGGATTTGATCCCGCCACTCTCGGGTTAGCAGCCGAGTACCATAGCCACTAGACCACCGTGGCAGGGCAAACATAGTCGGTAACTGTACCTTTAATGAATTATGTATATAAACAGGGATCAGGACTGGTTGCTATGAGACGTTGATTACCGTGAAAATACAAAAAGAAATTGAAGATATGATATCTATGGTGCTTGTAATAACCAAGGAACGGTGCACGTGCATCAAGACAGTCTAAGACGATCTAGTTGAAATGAAGACGATGTTCACGAAGAAAATTTTGCTTAAGAAATTTTCTCAAATATCCGTGAGTTTTCGTAGCGGAATGTCTTCTGGAGATGTGGTCAAGATAATCGTAAGCACACTAATGAATATCTGCCCATATATATATATATATATATATATATATATATATATATATATATATATATATATATATATATACATACCGTATTACATTACTTGTGATCGTATTTCGAAAAGGCCATTCAGTCAGCGCAACGCTTTTTGCGGGCGAAGCTGTTTTAGTGGACCATATCTCGTTGTCGGCGTCGTACTGTAGTAGTAATCCGCACGATATTTTCCCGCTCATTGACTGAGGCGGCGGGTCATGTGATATTGCCTTGACCACTCAGATGTAACCGCGCGAGTTTCAAAGTACAGTCGGTGCTCTGGGGTTTGAACCGGGGCCCCTTCTCTCCGAAGCCAAGTGCTTTAACCAATACACTACACACCCACGCCTGCAAGGTGTTGAAGTAATGTTTCTTCCTTTTTTTTTTTTCTGGTGGCGGGATCGGGGGGTGGTGGTGTGAAGGGGGTATGTTCGTAAACATTTTTTCGTTCAGGCACCGTCTTCAGATGGGCGTAAGTGTCTTTAGCTGGATCTTAGAAGGAGCCGCAGCATTGCTGTCCAGCGGACTTCGCTGTGTGGAATTAGCCTTACTTTTTTCCCAATTGCAATGTGTGTCTGGGGTACTCTTCTGCACAGTTTCATTATGTGTGCTAAGCGAAATTCAGTGTATTGAAAGAGAAAAATATTATTGCTGCAAAATGTTTCTTAAGCTTCTTTTCTTCTTTCTCTCGTTTGTGGCGGGTTTCCTGCACAATTTTTTTTTTACTCTCGTAAGGCTTCTCTTTCATTCTTCCCTTCATGATAATGTAGCTTGTCAATTGAATGATGAAGATGAAAGAAGGAAGGGAGGCGGGGCAGGTTCTGATGCCTGACAGGCAAGGAGAAGCCAAAGGCCAGGAACGTGCTCAGGCCCGTAGCGGTCAACCAGGCCCAAAAAGAGTAGCTTCCGAGTAAGTTTCAAAGCGCCTCACCTTAGCTTAAATTTACACACACGCAATATGATAAACGACAGCGCTGAGCGACGTTGAAAGCAAGTAACTGAAAAAGACCGGCCCCGTACGTATTGCATTACAGAGAAAGGCACGTTTCTAGCTCTTGCCTGGGCGCACGCCACTTGGGCCCCGAAGTGCCTGCCGGCCAGCAGGTGCGGCTATGGGAAGCGGTCGGACTAATGAGGCATTGATTGAACCATCACGCGGACGGCTCAGTCCGGCGGCCGAATTGAACAACCTGGAGGACAGGTGAACGACAGGAAACCGTCTCCGCGTAAATGCCTCCAATTAGCGGGGGGGCTGCAGCCGTAACGAGCTACGTGTGCCTCTGCCACTCAATCTCGGCCCACAACACCCGCCCACCTTTGCCCCGCTTCCCCTCGTCCCCTTAGTGCAGTGTAATTTAGGGAAAGCAAAGCACGCATCTGCTTATAGTGGTGCTCAATGTTGTGCAACGAGAAGGGAGTGGGGGGCAGGGGGTGTCAGCAAAGAAAACAAAAGGTGTGGGAAGAAAGAGAATGGTGAAAATGGCGCGAGTGAGTCATACGCGCACGAAGACCAAACACGGTTACATGAAAATCGTATGCTACGGTGTGAGTAAGCGCACCATGGAGACGTGAGAAAAAGAGTAGAAACAAAGTGTCTTCATGTTAAGCTTGAGTGGACAAGCCGCACCCGTCGGCGCGTGGACTACAGCGTGCGCAGAAAGCCGTATCATCGACGGCATAGCCGAGGGAGATGCGCGCGGCATTGTCACGCGTCGCTGCTTCGACGACGGTTTTGCGGTGTGCGCGAGCCGCTGAGACCAATTCGTAGCGGACAGGATACGCTCCAGCTACTCAGTACTCAGAGTTGGGCGCAAACGTTGCCGGCTGCAAATCAATATTCAGGCGACTCACGCGTAATTACGAGCTCGTGTTAAGGCTCCTTGTTAGGGAAAGCTAAAAGAAAAAAGAAAGAAAGAGGACGTGTACTTTAGGAGCCAGAGTGCGGGTCTTTTGGTGACCCGTATGAACATCACATTCTGTTGGTTAAGTAGATGCGTAGTGCGGGGGTTACCATTAAATAAGCGACGGCGAAAAATTATCTAGCTCAGGGAAAGTTTGTGTGTGTGTGTGTGTGTGTGTGTGTGTAGCGGAGTGTTCAACGCGCCCTAGAGGGCAGAGAGAGAGAGGAATATTTATATGAAATAGCTTGAAGCATCTACCTCCCAGAGAAGAGCCCATAGTTCGGTTTTATGATGGCCAACCCTACTCCGCGCTTCTTTTGTACCGGCCGTCGTTGTTCCTGCTGCTTGAGAAATCTGTATGTGCAGCGCACGTTATATGCGGCTGCGAAAATTGTTCATATTCCTCTTTGCAAACCATTTCTCTTGCATTGTATCGTAATTGCATGTGTCCAGACTCCTCACGTAGCCTTCCACCGACTAAGCAGGCTTAGAACTCTCCTGAGAAAATCAGGACGATAGGTGACACGCTCATGCGCCATTCAGGGAAGGTGCGCGTAGTCTATAATGGCTGAACTGCTATGTCGAGAAATAAAATAATGTAAGTCCCCTGTTTGACACGCAGACGCTATAACGCATATTTAGGGAAATATAATGTTGCCGACGACGTGGTAAATGTTCTCCAAGATTGTATCATAGTGGGAACTAGACAGAGGTCATGTGAAGCTGGTGTGATCATGGTTATTATGTACTACGTTCTGCTTTAGACGGTTTGAGCATGAAGAAGTGTTCGTATGCAGAGTGTCCGGTCACGACGACGGACATCGGCCGGATATTCTCAGCAAAAGGGTTCCAATGTAGCTCAGAACGTATTTTTCGATGACATTTTGGCGCAACACAAATTGCGTACCGAATTGATCCCAAGGATGCCAGCGTCAAAGTCAACTGGTTAAATTATTGACTGATGCACTCTTTTTAAGCAGAAAGCTAGCAAAAATAAGCTGACCGTTTCAGAGCTACGCTTAGATGTTGTGAGATACCTAACAGAGGAGATTCACGCATGCTTTTTAACTAATACATTCAGCAAAAATACACAATTAGCAGCATAAATCACATGCTGTTAAAACTAAACAAGAACATTATTTCATTACCTTTAAGAACTGGTGTACAAAGCCACGAGTCGGACCTGCAACCTTATTCTAATCCAGAAAGCGCCACCGTAGCTCTAAAAAAATGCCTGTGGGATTCGAGTGGAATGAATAGGGGCTTCCGTACAACGAGCGAAGAGATGTCGCTAATCGTGCAGTGCTGGGTATTGTTCCAACGTGATTGCGCAATGTTGCAGAAATACTGCCGGAAATGGCTGGAGTCACGTGGTTCCCGCGTTTCGTATAGAACGCGCGTATTGCTGAATACAAAGGCGCCGCCAAAGAGCGGAGTGCTTTGAGAAGGAGACAAAAGGTCGCTGGAAACGGTCCCACTGGGCGAGCGCCTTCCTTAGATAGCAATTTGAGGCCCGCTTACGGTACTTGATGCTTTAGGACGACCATTGCGCGAAAACGGTGAGGCGAGTAATTAAGCATGCTAATAAATTGCCGGAGCAGGCGGTAGGGTTTAAACTCACTGGCGTCATCGCCTTGCGATACAAAGGAACCTTAAGCACAAAGGAACGGCTGAGAGAGCGAAATTTCTAGTAAAGCAAGCTTTCGCTGACTGTAAAACCATGTTGAAGCAATGATCGCACCTGCACTACTCTTTCGAATGGTTACTATTCTGAAGCTTTGGCGGCTCTCGTTAAGAGTTGCCTTCACGTAGGCAAGCTCTGATGGGATTGACCGAAAGTGCAGCATGCGACGTCAGCGGGGCCGACGATACCATTTACCAATTCCTATGCGAATGCCCTCGATTTGACAGAACGGCAAACACCTACTCACGTGTTACAACGGCTGGACAATCCGCCGCATCCTGTACAGATGTTCGTAGAACACAGTCATTGACGCTCGTCGGCTTACAAGACAGTGAAAGAAATGTTTGGTTTCCTGAGCACGATGCGCTTGTGCGAACGTGTTGGACTGTACGTATAACAGTGTAATGCCCTACACGTCAGCACCTTCCCTGCCAATGTTTTTACACGAAAATGTTTTATGCCAGGATCCGCCAAAAAAATCGCTAACGTACTTCCGTCATGGAAGTAGTTGTCTGAAAAAATGAACACACATTTGACAACGAAACAAGTACCACGCGCTAGGATTCAGACCCGCAACCAGCCGCGATGCGACGATAGGAACTGCAAGCGATCACACCACCAACACATTCAAGTACAGGGCGGGGGGACAAACAGGCCTTATATCTTCACTACACCGATTTACAATTTGCATCTAATTGATGTCCGGTTAAAACAAAGGTGTTTGACGAGCAAAATTATTTTTAAGTTAACATCGCCTCCCTTTCACCGCACTTCCAGTGGATGGATGGATGGATGGATGGATGGATGGATGATGGATGGATGGATGGATGGATGGATGGATGCTATGAGCGTCCCCTTTGTAACCGGGGCGGTGACATGTGCGCCACTAGGCTCGTAGAACTTTTTTTCTCTCTCTTTAAGTTTTCCTCATGCCTTTTAAATTTACTTCAATCAAATCGATCATACTATAGCAAAAACGGAAATTCATAGCCCAGTTCCCTGCCCCTTATGGCAGAAAGTCCATATTTTTCCCTATAATTATTTTTGTCCGTTCTCTCTAGTTTTCTGCCACCAGTATTCTAACCGTCTCTTACTTATTTCAATCGCGGCTATGTTCAGCTTCCCGTTGTTCGCCCTAAAACCCAAGGCTTCCTGTATGGTGGTGCCCAAACGTACACCTGGGTGGATATTTCCGCATTCAATCAGAACATGCCGCGTCGTTTCCCTATCTTCCTCACAGCATGTGCACTTTTCTTCTTCTTTACTGAATTTCGCTTTATAAATACGCGTTCTAAGGCAGCCCGATCTCGCTTCAAACAATAAAGCGCTTCCTCTTGAATTATCATAAAATGCCTCCCTCTTTATTTCGTTTTTGCCCTCTCGGTAGTTATTCAGAGTCGGTTTTTTTTTCCATCGCTGTCCTCCAGTAAATCTTCTCCGCCTCTCTGACTTTTCCCTTTACGCTCTTTGTTGTCAGTTCTCTTAGAGCCGTATATTTACTGGTGAGCCTCCTAGTTCTCTTTCTCCACTGCGTGTCAACGCTCTTTCTATATAAATAGCGGAACACCTTCACTGCCCACCTACTCTCTTTCATATTCCTTAGCCTCTCTTCAAACCTTATTTTGCTCTGCGCTTCCCTTGCCTCAAAACTCGCCCATCCCATATCGCCCTTTACAGCCTCGTTTGTCGTTTTCCCGTGGGCACCCAACGCGAGGCGTCCCACAGTTGTTTGATTCACATCCATTCCTGATCGTATCTCTGGCCTCATGCACACCACTGAGTTCCCAAATGTAAGCCCCGGTACAATAAGCCCCGGTACAGTTTTCAGCGGTGGTACCGCCATCTAGGAACGATGGAGCGAAGCCGTAAATTGTGCTAATGCGCAGCGGCAGTTAGGGTTTCTGTAGTCTCATTGCTTCTTTCGCACTGGAGGTTTCGGCGCTGCTCGGGCAATGTACAACCACGGCGGCCTCTGCATAAATTGTCTTGTGTGGTGTCTATGGTAGGCAGCTGTGTTGTGACGTATTCTGCTCCAGGAATGCAAAGACGGCTGTCTACAAGCGAATGATGCGCCTTTCGCTGCGGAGCACTGCGTTTTCCCCAAATGGTCCAGTGACAAACAGTTAGGTTTTGCTTGCAAGGTTTCACCTATTGCAGACGCTCCTGATTTATGGCAGGTTTGCGCATTGCTCTGCTATATACGTGCAATGCAGTGTCTCCGGAAAAAAATATGAGTTGTTTCGAAAGCTTTCGCTTGTGTGCAACTGTCGATGATCCCTGTGTATTGTCGAGGTACCGATGATGTCTACATGCAATGGGTTCACATGTTGAGAGTGGCGAACCCATCTCCGGCCCCTCGATTCGCCAGATTGCCGCTTATGTATTCCACAGCTTCGCGAAGACTGGCTTCAGTTTCGTGTCATACCGATTCTGATTCTCAGTCGTTCGCATCCGCCAGCCTATGTGTTTGCTAGAGATTACACCTAATCGAAACGCCACAAGAATGTAACTGACGATGAACAGAGGTGTATTTGAAGAATATATCAATATCTGATGGGCTACCCGCGTCTTGAGTATAGGCGGGTCACGAAATGAACACTCCATTTCAGCAGGTTATTGAATTAACTGCCGACACTCAGCACGCAAATCTGGAACTCGCTTACATTAGCATGCAGTAGCGAACGGAGGCTACTTTTATAGGTTAGGCCAAAGCGAAACGCTGAAAAACAAACGCTTCAAGACATGCAGCGAGGGGTAAACACGGCAGGGACACGCGAAAAGGTGAACTATATATAAATATACATTTTTGTATGGGAGAGAGCTTTCAGGAATGCTTTCCTCAGCGGAAAAAAAAAGGCTAGACGGGAAACTGCATGCTCGCGTCGGTGCCCGAGCGCGCAGAAGTGGTCATTCAGTGAATCAATCTTGAGCAAGGTTGCCCGGCGCGCTTTCGCTACCACTGCGCGCCTTGGCTGTTCAAGGCAGGCACGGGTCTCGGGGAAAATGGCAGAGATAAAGAAAAGTTAGCGCGAACGGCTGAGCCGGCCGGGCTGCCATTGCTGCCTCTCCGCGAAAATACGTGAGGGCCATAAATCACGAGTCCACCACTGGCCTACCTCCCACGCGGCCGGTATAGAACAACTTGGGCGAGAGATATAACAAGAAAAGAAGAAGTACAAACGTGGCCCGCGTATAGGAATAAATTGGCATGACTCGGAGATTCCAGGCACTGAGCGAGCGGGAGAGCTCGAAGGAGAAACCTAAAGTAAAATTAAGTAAAAATAAATACGCCAGGCACAAGGTCCGAAAGGAAAACGCTATCTTGACAGGAGCGGGCCACTGGTTCGCTGGCCACGAGCTTGTGGATGGGAACGAATGACCGCCGTAACAGCAACACGCCAAAGAAGAGCGCGTGCTCACTTTGCAGTACCCTGGCCGTTTTACATGTTGCTGCGCTGGAATACAGTGAGACGTTGGTAAGTTTTAAACGGCGGGCAAGATGGAGTGAATGGAAGGGAGAGGATGGCATATTCCAGGTGGACCATGCACTCTCGGGGCCATAATGGGAGGTTATCTCTGCTATTTTTTTTCTACTACGTAAATAAAGAAAGAAACAAAAAGTGCTGTGTTCCTTTTTTTTCTGGGTGCGACTGAATCAGCGGTATAAGTACGCCCTTACTATCTTCAATGGCGCAATTCCTTTAGCTTTATTACGCTGCCACAATTTCTCAAGAGACCTTAAGGTTATAACGGCACGAACCACGGAGGAGACATCTGTAAATTTCGCAATGCAAATTGTGTAATTTTTCTAAGCAGCTCACGGTCGTCTGTCATGAGCAATTGTAAGCAAGCACAAGCCCGTACTCACATGAACGTTCCGAGTTACAAGTGTGCAAGAGTACTGCAGCCGATCAAAATGCTGGGCATACCATTAGCGAAGCCGATAGACCATTGATAAAAAAAAAACACTTAGGGGAGAGGCGTTTTGGGAATTTGGTTCCAGATATTCGTTGAGGAGTCTTTCTGGCTGCTCGAGGAATGCGACAGTAGTTACAAAGTATAGCTTTGACTATCGACATATGTCGGAAGGCTGGCTTCCTTGGCAATTGTGTGTTACAAACGCTAAGGAAGCCAGTGCTCAAGTTTTTGCGCGCAACGGGCCTCGTGAACCGTCTCTGACACTGCCTGCCGTGCTTATGTGTGTGCGCGATTCGACCTCTCTCTTTCTCCCTTTATCCTTTTCTTCCATCCCTTTCAGTCTCCCTTCACCCCTTCCCCAGTGCAGGGTAGCAAACTGGACATTTTCCTTCCGGTTAACTTCCCCGCCTTCCGCCCATCACCTCTCTCTCTCTCTCTCTCTCTAAGGAATTCTTCAGAAGTATAGTGAGCTGTTACATGACTGCAGCATTAACGCATTAACTATTGGGATTTCAACGTAAAGTCAACGAGGCCTGTTCACTTATGTCATTGACCCGGAAATTTAGGACTGCTTGCGCAATATGTACAATGGGATCATTTTATACATATATATTTTTTTGAGAATCACGATTACCTACCACACGTGAGAAAGATTGTAGTACGTGTACTTGCATGTGAATATATGTGACATGTGCGTGTTCAATGGCATATTGCTGAGGACGTTTTCATACTTGTTTACTCCATCACCTATGACGAACCGCAGAATGCAAGAACGAATGGAAACCGTGTGGTGGTTTTCAAATGGAGCGTGTGAAGCGACGAGCCTCGCCAGCTCCAACAAGCCTGTAAGTACGCTACTGCAAGCGCGGCCGGAGCAGATGACGGACCCTGGTGCCATTTTTTCCGTGATTCACAGTGCCGACGCGCGGTGGCTTGCGGGATTTTTAGGAAATGTCCATTTGTGCGGGTTCAGAATGAAAATTATTATTTATTATTATTTATTTATTTATTTATAAATAAATTATAATAAATAATACGTGAGGTCTGTCCTCGAGTACGCTTGCGTGGTGTGGGACCCTCCGACGGCGCGCGACGTTAATAAACTTGAAAGGGTTCAGAATCTCGGTGCGAGGTACGTGTCCCGTCAATACACAATTAATTTCAGTGCAACAAAAACCAAGGAAGAACTTAAATGGGATACCCTGGTAGAACGACGCAGAAAGCTGCGCCTGAAGCTTTTTCATTCCATATACTATGGTACGATTAATATACAGAGAGACATGTACATAATGCCGCCTCACTATAGGTCACAACGCGTGGACCATGAGCGAAAAGTACGAGAGGTTCTATGCAGGACGGAACTTTTTAAGAAATCTTTCTTTCCAAAAACTATCCAAGACTGGAATAGGTTACCTGCTGACGTCGTCAACGTAGTTTCGAATGAAATGTTTTTTGCCCTGCTGAAATGATTGTTTCTTTGATCTTTTTTGGACGTAGTGTATCTATTATTGTTCTTATCTTTTGTTCTTTTTTCTTTTGTCCTCACACGGTATGCAGAAGAGAACTGTAGCAATACTCCAGTATCAAATCACTTATTTTTTCCTGTTGAAGTGACTCAACCTTGTAGTGTGTGTGTTATTTTTTTTATTTATTTTTTGGGCACATTTTGCTTTGTATAACTTATGTTGTCAATCTGCTGTAGCTATTGTTATTGTTATTACCGTTTTCCACGCTTTATATATGACAAAATATTGAACTGTCCAGACTTACTGTAAACCCCTCCCCCACTGTAATGCCTCGGCGCTGTGGGTACCAAATAAATAAATAAATAATAAATAATAATAATAAATAATCTGCGTGCTCTGAGTGCTCATTTTGTTCCCACCGCCGCGTTTGATTTGCCATTACATTATTTAGGCCTCTGCGGCCTCTTTTTTAGTACATTGTTTCTGGCGACTGTCTTCAGCCTATCTTTAACTTTTATTTGTTCCTCCTTCTTTTTCTGTACCTATGTCTGAAGTAAATAAATCAATAAGCCAATCAAGTATTTATAGCGCCGAGGAACAGGTTAAATGCCTTTTTAGAACAACAACAACAACACAACAACGACAATAATAATAATAATAATAATAATAATAATAATAATAATAATAATAATAATAATAATAATAATAATATCAACCGCTTAGTACAAGCAGTCTCCAGTAACACGTATAGTCCACCAACAAACTTATATTGATAAAAGCAGTGACACCTATTTCTTGATGGCTATCGAACTCATGGTGCTACATTTCTCCGTCGTCCCTGCTCAGAATTCGAGCAAGCAAGAAAGAGTTTAAGTATGGAGCCACTATCGGGAAAGGTACCAGTACTGGCGCGTGAAATTAATTTGACTTGCGATGTATGCAGTGTAGGCGTAATAATATAGCCTTTCTTTATGGTCTCGCCACAAAACAGCGACCATACTCACATGGCTTAGAGCTAACGCAGAACATATTATGGGCGCCCGGAAGAAAAGCAGGCGAGGAGCAAGGATACGAAAGCGCTTTTCTCATTAAAAACAGAAGAATCTCGGATTTTTTTTTATATATGTGTCTAACCCCATTTCTTCCTTTTGTTTACGTCCTTTCTTAGCACGGGCTTCTTTTCTCCATTCAACCTTGCTTTAGGTGTCCGAGTATTGTTCCCATAGCTGGCGCTCTTAAATTGCTAAATTGAATTCTTGCAGCGCTTGTCCCAGCTTCGGTTAATTAGCGGAACCAGGGAGAGGAGCACACAAGAAAGAGGGAAAAAGCGGCCGCCCGAAACATGCGTTCCTACTCATAGTGGTGTACCCGCTTAGATTGCCGTTAGTTCGCCCCTGTTTCTTCGCTTTATTTTTTTATTGCTCATTTACTGCGGAGGCTTTTAAAGCCCCTCGTAACATTTCTCTTCCTATTTGTCCTTCTTCGGATTTCCTGCTCAAAGCTGAATGCAGGCGTTCTTGCACCGTTTAAGTTTTTTTCCCCAGCTCTCTCCCCCTTCCCATCCCTCGGTCTCCCAATTTTTTTTCACCCTCACCACAGTCATCATCGTTTTCAAGGAGGAAGGAAAGATTGGGTTTTTAATCAGTCATGTGCCAACGTTGCGCCTCAAGCCTCGGCATGGAGAGGTGTTTTTAAGTGCCGAAGACTCTTCTTGCCTTTCATTTCCTCCGTTTTTTTATCGTTCTACCATTTAATCTATAGGTTCCAAGCGTGTCGTCGTCGTAATTAATTTCCTTTTGCTCGCGAGGCCGTATTACGGGCCCGGGCTTCGCTCTACAGGCTGATTAAAGGGCACAGCCTCCCTCCTGATTGGAAGCGTATAATACTTTTCAATATGGCGAAGAGGCCTTGTATCGCAATACGCGTCAACTTAGCGATTCACTCTTATGTTCGATGCCTTTGAGTGAAAAATGCTGAATCTTCTTCATCTCCCGTCCCTTCAACCCCTCTCTCCCTCTCCCACGCTTTCCCTTGCCCTGTAATCTTCACCTTTTACTTCTTAAAGATAATTACTTGCGTCTTCAATGTGCGCCTAAATCAGACACGAAAAAAGAAAGAAAGAAAGCGCCGCCAGGTCATTTCTAGCTCGCTATCCTATGAAGACGCACTATAAATTATACATGTTCGCTGCGACGTGAAATTACGTGCAGGCTTGTTTAAGGCGTAGAGGTAGAGATCAGTGACCTCTCAAATGGCTAGCGTTGCCTGGAGGAGCCCCGGTTCTTGCGTGCGCCCGGGTGCTTTGTAACCTGAACGTCGATGTTAATGATCTTATAGCGAATTGCTTCATTGCAAATATAGACGAAGTCTGGCAGCTGTTAAGATCTGTGCGAGCAACCGAGACGTACAAAATTGAAAGCCGGGTACTTGGTATATTACGTATCCAACTGCCGCAACAGACGCAGGCTCGTTTTCAGAATTAGCCGCTCCCATCATCGCTTAGAGATGTGCTGTAGTAGCAGCTATTAGGGCCCGTAATGAACTGAGAGAGAGAGAAAGGTTAGTGAGTTGTCTGTAAACGCGATTTCTGCAGCGCCTGTACCAACCTGGCCTGTAGTCCTCCCCGCTGTTGGTTACACTTGATCACTGATACTTGTGAATACCTCGTTCACTCTGTAACGACGAGGCCAGTAGCGCGAACCGATGCCGCGGCTGTGGCAATAAACCGGATACATTATCCTGAAGCAAATATTCTTAAATGCCGTGTCACCTTGGCACGTGAAGTGCTCGCACATCGAAACATGACCTGGTTCCAATGCGTGCAATGCCAGCTATTCTAATCCAAAGTTAACATATTGACATGCAAAGATTGGGTAACAATAACTGGTATGCGCACCTTCACTCTAAGACCACGTAATATTGCTGCTAATAGAGCCATTAAACGTAATGCGGGCGCTTATGTAAGCGTAAGAAGCAATGAGCTCACGGGAATTGAAGACCGCGAATGCGAAACTTAGCCCTAAATTTACGCGTTTCCTTATGTGAGCCCCGTACTTTGCCTTCGTCGCGCCACACTCATTAAACAGCGACACTATCCCTGAACAAAAAAGTCTCGGAGCACAAAACTGAACTCACCTGCCTCAGGGAACTAGATTGTCGGGAATGGCGGTAACAGTTTCGTGCTAACTGTACTGCTGAACACATCGTCGCAACCTTCTAACCAAAACTGCTTGAACAGAACTATGTAGAATGGAGCCCCTTTCTAAGGTGTCGCAATAATCTGTCCCAGTGGCGTTTCTTTAGAGGCGAACCTCTTTAACGCGACAGCGCGATGGAGCTAGTGTCGCAGGGGCTTCTACCATGGCGCTGGCACTTCATCGAACAAAATTGAAATTATCAAAGCAAAATCCGACAAACAAACTCTGAAATGTGAATTACCTAAAGGCTAAGCACATGATAGCCACGACCGTGATTTGAATGTAAGAAAAACCACAATTCTGTTACGAGAAAATTCCAATAATTGAAGCATTTTGTGAAGAAGACGCCGATTTATCGAATGTCCTATGAGAAGGCGATGCGAATGGAGCCCAATGGCACTAGAGCGTCGCAGTCTTAAAACCGAGATTTGAGCGCCCTCCAACTTTTTAAGAAACCTCTTTTTTTGCTAGTTTCTCTGGCATCCACCACGTACTATCTATCGACCGCGGAGGTGCGCATTGACGTCAGGACTCCACACTCCACCACTCGTAGAAGCTGTGCTGCCCAGCATTCAGTCGGGCATTGCTTGACGCAGTACCTATTACAGATCATACACCCTTTACATTTCGGCACCTCCGACTCTCATGAATATGTAATCAGCCCCGGCCGACTATGGCGGCGTTCGGCATTTTGCTTGCTCACGGGTGGCAGCGTTTGAACCCAGCTTCATTATTAGAACACTGTTGCTAAGATTTTACTGCAATATTAACGGAGTTGCGACTGTGCTAACTTCGACAGTTTTGAAAGCTGCAACCTGTTCGTAGATAGAAGAAAAATAATCTTGTCGAGTCAGCATCTTCACTTTTCCATCTGTATGCCTCCGTATACTGCCATTTCATTAATTACGTCAGCGTTGGCTGATTCAGCAACATGGCTCGTGATGAGTAATTGCTTACGTAGTACTATAAAATAGGAAAAAAGAGCTCAAAACACCTTACGGCCGGTCTAATTACTTCGGGGCAGTTTTTTTAAAAGTCGTGACTAATTACTGGATATTGGCTAGAACCAAGCTCGAGGCATCACGTAAGATATACATAGATATACTGAAGGTTACATCAAATGTCATCGACTGTCACATAAGTTTCAAAAATGCGCTGTGTAATACTAGGTAAAGACGGCAAATAGTCGAAGAAAAATAGCTATCACAGTAACGAAATATGATTGCGCGTTATTTTTGTCGATGTCCAGGGCATAAAAGACAAATACTGCATTCGGCCAGAATGTAACGGAAAGGTAGGAATTAAAGCCACAAGAGTTTGCGCAAGAAAGGTTCTTTCTGAGGAAAAATCATTGTCCTGGCAAGGCATCGAAACCAGCACCAATGATCCTCCCAGCATCCCTGTTCGCCTCTCAGCTAGCCCAGACTGTAGGGAGGCCGAGCTGGTTGAAAAGCATGCATAATCATTAAAAAGTACAACGAAAGGACGCTAGTATTTGCTTCTATAACAGTACCAGGAAAAACTGTAAGAAAAACTTGCGCTTATATTATTAATACTTGCGTGTTTCAGTCGGGTGGATATTAAGTTTCACATCTAATACGGAGAGCCTCAGATACCTCAAGAAAAAAGGCTATTTAAAATACAAAATATTAGACAAGAGAAACAACATGACATGCATGCGTGCCCCTTAAAACAAAATTAAGTACGGCGCAGAGCCTCATTTTCGATTAACGAAAATGTCAGAATTGTACATATTATATATACAGCAAGATTACACCAATACCAATACCAGGAAGCGCTTAGTACAATTTTCCCGTGCGAAAAAAAAAAAACAAGCAATTTAGACATAAACCTCCAACATCAACGTGGCTTGCGCAGCCTTTTCTCGAGAGGCAGAGAGAACAGACAAATTCTGATAAGCAGGGTTTTATCTGAGCTTCTTCTGGTTCGGCCCCTGGTACAGGGCGTATACGGCATCAGCTGCACTGAAAGCCGTGTTGATCAGCTACTATATTGACCGAAAACGTTTCCTAAACGTAAGCGCTTTGATGGGACAGAGTACAGAAAATAAAGCGATGTGCGAGGGCGGCACGATCTTATGACCTGAGGAACACAAGTAATGCGTACAGATAACAGCTATCCCATGCGCTTTACGATATTTTTTGCTTGCAAGTCCGTGCCGCGTCCAAAGTTGCACCATATTACCACGCGCCATCGTGCGCCGTGAACTACTTGCGAACGCGGCACTGTCGGTACCTGCTTCTGATAGCGGTGGCTTCGCGGAAACAGCGCGTCCGTGGTCTATTGGTCGATTAGACGTCGAAATTTTCCGAGTCAATTTGTATTTACTCAAAAACAAGCGGCGACAGAGCGCGAAAAAAATCAATCGGCGGCACCTAGCGCCACCAAGCGACAAAGAGTTCGGCGTCTACTCATCAGAGCATAAACTTATTTTATAAGTATTTTATACTTAACTGAGCTGCATTATATGAGCCAACAAGGTGCCTGTGAGCTGTGCGGCTATCGTCTACAGTAAATTTACATTCTTGCTTGATGTTCGCGTATCTACCACGAACTGGTGTCAAGACGCCTGGCACGAAACTTATTATGCTCAAAATGTGATCGAACCGCGCGGGACGACGCTCTCAAAGCGTAAAAAGTGCTTTTAAGACGCACTTTAGCCGTATGTAATAGCGCCGGGACTAATACAAGAAATAAAAGAAAGACAAAAGATACTTTGAAATAAAACATCATCGCGTCTTTTCTTTCTTTCTTTCTTTCTTTCTTTCTTTCTTTCTTTCTTTCTTTCTTTCTTTCTTTCTTTCTTTCTGTATTTATTTATTTATTATTATTTATTTATTTATTTATTTATTTATTTATTTATTTCTGTTTGTTTGTTTGTTTGCCTACTCAAATGAACAACGACACAACAAATGAAGTTTAAGGGTTTCGGCTATTGTATAACAGCAATATTTGACTCTGCTTAAACATAATGTCGGTTAAGGCTTGACGGATCAGAAAGTTAAGCGCTGCGTTGGTGCGATGTGTTGATACGGCACGGCGCATAAGACTGCCCTGATACCGTTATAAGTAACAGAGCTGTGGAAGCTGCCACTTACATAAGTTGTGGTGACTAGGTGGCGATGGTTTTCTGCTTTCTGAGCTCAAAGTGCTACGCTGCATTCACGAACAAAGTTGCCACGTTCGTATCTGAGCAAAATACGCAATATACCGTTGGTATCATGCGTACTTTGGGACGCAGGTAGTGAAACGTTCTCCAATGTGTTTTGCGCAACGGTGTTTTTGATAACTTCTGTGCTGTTGTGAGACGGTAAGCTCTTCCACTTTATCAAATGAATGACGCTATTTGTTGCAAAAGCATTCGGTGTATCTCTATTTTGGTGCTGCGCGTACGTACTAGCAAGTACTCTCACAACCTGCAATAACCTCGCCACTGCGCTGTATAAGTGGCGTGTTTGAAACAAGGAAACGAGGGAGTGCTACACACTCGAGAGCGATGCTCGGAGTGACACTTTTAAAATCTTGTAGTAACACAATGGTACGAACAATGTGACGCGCCGGCATGCAGTCTGGAAACATCGACTGTGGCTGGCTGCCTTCGCTTTACCTAGCAAAAGTTTCGCGCCGCTCCTAAAAGACAGCGGCTTTGGCGCGGTTGTAAGCCTCTTAACGGATTACAATAAAAAATGCCGCTTCGAATGGCCGCCGAACACTGCGCCAAAACAACGGGACCATCTTTATCCTCAGTGCTGATGCAGACTGCGCCGGCTCGAACGCGTTCAAATAGGAGGAAGTGGATTGAAAGTGGAAAGATGGTATGGTTGGTGGTGAGGGTGGATATTGGTATCGGTCTGCCGATAAATGCCATGCAGCCAGTTCCCAGCGAGAGAAGTGCGGGGCACGAAAACCCATTATGAAATTAGCTGCGGACAAACCGGCATCCCCTGGCAGCGATGGGATGCGATGCAGCTCGCCGAGGCTCGCTGTTAGTGCTAGAGCTGCTCACCGAACCAATGCGACGCCGGAAGCGTGAAATCGCGTACGCGCCAACGATGGGTCGCCCGAAGCGCTTCGACTGAGCGGACGTGTGGACAAAGAAGTGAAGAAGAGAGAGAGAGCGTGCGATGGAGGCTTTGCTGAGGGAAGGTTGAAATGGGAGACGAAAAAATAGAACAAATATATTGAGAATGCGGTGCGGCCACCGCACATGTCGACAATGGGTGGATTCATAAATCAGGAAGGTTATCGCTCCGCGTTAAAGAGCGCGGGGGAAAAAAAAGAAAAGAAGAAAACGAGATGGGGGATGAAAGGTGCTGGGAAAATGGACACCGGGTGGTTGGCCTATTGAGTGGTGGCGGGACTGCGGTCCAACCGCATTTGGTTGGCTTAACGTCGCTCTTATAAAACTGCAGGAAAAGTGCAGTTCGCGTTTGTTATTTCTTGTTCATTTAGGACGGCATGAAGGGAAGCGTATAAAGAAAGCTTTCAAATTTATGCTGAAAATATTGAGTACATTATGCGTATGCGAAATACTCCACAGTGATTCTAGTTTTACCTTAAGGTGAATTGGGGACTCCGACGAACACTGTAGTGCATTCATTATATCGAACAGGCTGATACAGGTTCATGCACGAAAGCAGTTACTGGAATGCTCATAGAAGTTCTGCGGCAAAATCTTACACGTGCAGATGGAGCGATGAAATTAAAAAGTTTGCGGCCATAAAGTGGAACCAACTCGCTCAGGATAGGGTGGACTGGAAATCGTTGGGAGAGGCCTTCGTCCTGCAGGGGACCTAAACAGGCTGATGATGATGATTATGGTGAAGTATGGATGGCGCTTCGAACGGAGTGATGCGGAAATGCAGAGTAAGTGCAAACTTTGCACCACCCACTGAAGCTGCCTGTAGAGGGTGCTTTCTTGCACAAGGACATTCCATGCGGCTAAGAAAACTTAACGAAACGCGAGCATGTATATTGCGAGACAAGAAGATAGATAGATAGATAGATAGATAGATAGATAGATAGATAGATAGATAGATAGATAGATAGATAGATAGATAGATAGGCACACCATGGCACACCTATGCATAGTGTGGTATACCAAGGAGATGCGGAACGGAATTGAGGTTGAGTAGGAAAGAAAAGAGGAGGGTGAGACCGCCAGCGCTGCAGTATAGTATAACAAGGGGGTGAAAAAGGGAGGGTAGGGCGAAGAGGAGTGGCCTGAGGGTGAGGAAGAGGGAAACGATGAGGGGCCAAGCGTAGCGCGCCCACGTAGATGTTATCGTATAGCAAGGCGGTGGAAAACGGAAGTGAAGGTGAAGAACGGGAAAGGAAGAGGGAAAGGCCACCAGCTCCGCTGTGACCTAGCCTTGCGCCGCTGGCGTAAGCTTTCCACAAAGCTTTTTGCGTGTTAACGGCTCCTACGGTAATGTAAGGAAAAATCCACAGTTGGAACATGTACTGGACATGCTTTTGTCTAACTTCGCTCGACTCCGTAGGTAAACTCCGGGAGATGGCGCGTATGATATGCACATAAACGCAGCGTAGCATGCACTCCTATTTATTACAGACGTCTGCGCGCTAACATGAGTGCTGGCGTTACGTCCTACCCTGTGCTACCTCTTATCGACGTATCTTCTAAACCCACGTTTTCCATAACCACTCCATCTGAACAAAGCCGTTTATCCTTCTTTTAATGGGGTCCACAAACGTTTTCCGAACATTCTGTACTAAGTGCGTATTCAGGATCCTGGCCCTCCAATCACCAATACGCATTGTTCCGTTGCACCGTATGCGTTGATTTAGAGCGATAAAAAACGCGGTTTCCATTTCACTGTACGCGTTCCCCTCAACTCTGCAGTTGACGTCATGTAAGTAGCCACCAGACTTCTGAGATAGGCGCTCCGTCGGAGGCCACGGGAAAACAAACCGTGCTGCAGCTTCTTCCGAATGGCTGCACCGCATGGTTTCTAACTATTTTATTTCTTTCTAGATTTCAAGTATATCGATTCTTTTAGAGCAAATGCGAGTTCACTATACATTTCAACTTAAAAATATCTTACTGCAACGTCACCGAATAGTACCATGCCGGCCGGTATCGTCGCATAGTCGTTTCGGGAGCGCAAGAACACTGGGGTTTAAAACGGGCGTTATTAAATGTGAATTGAATATTTCGCTGAAATATTTCAGAATCGGCTTGTCTAATGCATATTGAAGCAGTGAAAATTACAACCTCGCATGTCCATATTGTTTTCACGACCTCTTTAACACTCGGTTGAAAGCAAAGCAATTAGGCAGAAGAAATTTTATCGCTGGCCGCTTGGCATGGTATCAATTCCGACAACGCGCGTGATTGGCCGGATTGCTTTAAAGGCAAGAAGCACGAAAGGCCTGTCTCACTATGTTACACCCGATGAGCGAGCAATGGAAAAACATCAGTGTACATAGATATCTGTGAACGCTAAGAATTCTATTTCCGCGAAATTATTCCGGAGACCCCCCCGCCTCGCCTGATATTATGACGTCTCTCATAATTATACGTCGGTTTCGGCACATCAAAGCGCATGACTTTATCCCTGCTTTTAATATAGCGCTCTTACACACAACTCTGAAAAAGAAATGCCTTGAAACTTGCATATCGCGCCACTGTTACAGCAAAGTTATCATTGCCTAGACAAAGGCGTGGTTGCTCCAGAATTAAACTTGGAATTTGCGTGGTGCAAGGAGATAAGCCTCTTTCCTGGTTAAACGTTGTATGCGATGGTGTAAACAAGCACGGTTGCACGCATAGAATTCGAGTATGCAATATTTATCTAAGGATTGTTTTATTTTTTACGCACCGACAATTGGAAGTCTAGGCAGGCAGGGCTTTGTTCGTCGCGAAATAACATGAACGTCACCGACAATGCGCATAACGAATACAAGGAGCGCATATCAATTTGTTTTGTGGTGCTTACGGAACGATCTATAGCAGCAACACTTCTTCGTTCCGATGACGGACACCATGAGCTGCCAATTTATGAAAATAAAGCTGGCGTGTGTATCACTGTTATGCGACGAGGGCGTAAGGTAACATAGAGGGCGTAAGCTAGTTTGTCGCTTAGTCTAAGAGGATAAGTTTAAGAAAAAAAAAGGACTTCGCAAAACGTAAAACCTTCAAAAGTTTCTCGGACGCTTTTACTCTAAACAAGTTACAAATCCTTCGAACAAAGCCTGCTTTCTCCCTGTGTGGTTTCATTTACACCTACTACGTTTTGCCGTATGTCAGCGTTTGTTGTCTTTCAACTTTGATGTCGTGAAAAGTGCCCGCGAAAAAAAAAGGAAACGCAGCATCGCAGCGTGTAATAGACAGTTTTAGTTTCACGTACGTAGGGACTTCACGTACGCAAACGTGAAGAGTCCACGTACGTTACGTGCACGCCATCTGAAATGCTTTTAGCTACACGTACGCGACGCGTGGTGAGAGCTACCACGTAGCTCCATCTGCTGGGAATCATGAACACTACGGTAGCCAACTCAATCCAAGACGAGTATTTGAGCCAAGCCAGTGATGTGCTTTTATTGAGGGTTGATGTGCTTCCGCTGCCAGGGCCCAACGGTGCCTTCTTAATGATTCTTATTTTATAGCCGTTCCCTTTCGCGATTGTCAAAATTTATTCGAGCAAGTGGTCTTGTTCCGAGTATCCCTCCTCGGTTCCGGACCTACCAGGTGCCTCCAAGAAAAAGAAAACTTTGTACTGACCAGTCTAGTTCACATTGTGCGTTGTACACTAAATGGAAACCACCAAGCGACCACCTTCGAAGGTTTCTCCTGTCTCGCTCAGCGTGTTGCGCGAGCAGCAGGTCCGTCCGGCCGCGAACAGCGCGAGCGCTGAACACTTTTTGGTGCGACTTTGTCAAGCGAACAGCAATCTCTGTCCACCGCACTGTGTGCCTCATGTTTTCCTCGAAAGGGTTGCATTCCCTCACATCGCGTAGCAAGTCTAAATCGTCGCTCTTCGAAAAGCGAAGGCGCGGATCCGCTCCAGTCATCCTGTCGCCGTGTTTTGATGCAAGCCGTCTGCTCGCTCTCGACACGCTTATCTTGTTCGAGCGCCCGCGCGAAGCTGTCTACGTGCGTAAGAAACGCACGCAAAGAATCGAATCTCACGTGCGTCCGTGAGACCAGCGAGCGGCCGCTATCTTCTGCGCATGCGCACTGCTTACACGTGGAATCTCTACGTACCCAAAGCCTCTACGTACGTGAAACTAAAACTCTCTAATATCTTGATTTTCAGTGGCGTTTACGCACGTCTGTCGGATATCAGTGTATGAATGTCTAAATGTCAGCGCTCACAACACGTAACAAATATTGCGATGAATATTTTCAAGTGCTTTTTGACGCATCTAGGATGTTATGTATTAAAGAAAAGACAGTGATACACGTTGACAAAAGTGCCTGTGAAAAACCACCAAGGTGAAATTTTCACGTTATTTTATGTAACAGTGAATGCAGTCTTCAGGAATATTTGAGGTGCAAGCTGATACCATCAATTGCAGTGCGTCCTTGTGCTCGTTTTGCCACTCATCATGTTGTTTCCCTCACGTCCAACATAAGCGGCAAAAAGAACCCAGTCAGCAACAATGTCCCCTGGCGAAAACTGCACCAGTATGCGCTAACAGTGTTCTACTTCAGAATACAAGAGAGTGAGTCTGAAAGAGAGAAGGGGGGGGGGGAAGAAAAGCAGCGACAGTAGATGTAGAAAGGCTGACCAGGAGAGATCCCGCCTGTCCGCCTTGCTACCCGGCCGTGGGGTTAAGGGAATGGCGCTAAAAAGGTGGAAAAGAAAGGTAGAGGGTCAGCACTTGTGCATCCTTGTGATTTAGTCTTTTATGGAACGCACAAAACTTTAAGATCGGTCAAAGCTTAGCGACCCCCTCATGTTTCCCATGAGGGGACTTTGAAGCCTTGGCTCGTCACCGCCTCTCACTGCTGGACTACCCACTCTTGTGTCTTGAGGTTGGAGATGCGCATGGCGGCGGCCCACTTGGACGTAAGAGCCCCAGGAGATACTGCCATCTGAGCTGCCGCAACGCTTCTTGGTCAATCCTCCAGGTAGGTATGTGCCAATTCAGCGGAAACAACAACAACAACAAAAACAAGGCGTAACAATCAGTGTGAATATTTAAGGATTAGTGCTTAAAAGTTTGCCTGGCGGATCATTTGAAACTGTGTAATAACGCAGCCGTTAGCGATCCTCTGTCGCAAGTGTGAAATGTGCAATGCTGGCAGGTAAAGCGCCTTTATTCGTGCGCTAGAAAGACGAACTGATTTCACTTTAACAATGGCGCCATCAGCTAGGGAAATCCTCTTTCGCTTACCTGTATTTGCCCCGAAATTATCTTCTGTATTAGTGTTGGAATGTATCTCTTGTTTTTATGATGCCATAAAAATATCGCGATTTTTGTTCGCACTTTATCCAGAATATCTGGCAAAGCTTACTAAACGTAGGACTGACACAACCCTTGCATTTATTGTTCATGTTTGTCTGGCCCAAGGCCCTACGTACGAGCGCTAAGGCTAAAAACTGAACGTGCTTTAAGCGAGGTCAAGATGCCTGTACTGTCCCAATCTAGGCTAACGTGCACAGTATTGCATGTTTGCCTAGAGATTGGCACACATATCTATGACACGAACCTACACAGTTGTGCTGGTTCGTGTCATATATGTTATAGAAAAGACATTAAAAAAGTGTCATTGAAATGACGTTACTACACGTCCTTAACCAGTAGGTTAAGGATGTGTAGTAATGTATTGCATTTTTTTTTGTTGCCGCACCGCCACTCTTATCTCGCTGTCGGATTTGCGTTTGCTTTCATGACAAGTCACACCACTCCACTTATTAAAGGAGTATAACAGAAATGAAGGAGAGTGGATGGAAACAAACCGACCCTCAAGCTCCGTTCTAGATTCTTGAATACCCACTGCTCTCTCGTAGCACATTCCACTTCATAAGGACATATATAGAGGGAGACAGCTTTCACAGAAACAAGACGTAAATAGCCACTTAGCGAAATGGACTTCCGCCGCTAGATCTTCGCGTAATCGCATCAGCGCACCGTGGAAATTCTACTGAAACTGCCACCGCCGTGCCACGGCCAAGTGCTTCTTTCTTTCTTTCTTTCTTTCTTTCTTTCTTTCTTTCTTTCTTTCTTTCTTTCTTTCTTTCTTTCTTTCTTTCTTTCTTTCTTTCTTTCTTTCTTTCTTTCTTTCTTTCTTTCTTTCTTTCTTTCTTTCTTTCTTTCTTTCTTTCTTTTCCACTGCGGAAAGGGACATGTTCGTTTTTTTGTTCATCTCTAGGACGGGTCTTATCCCAGCCATTAAACCTATTTCTGGTGTCCCGAGCCGTTACTTCAAGAATGCGCAGCACCGGGGTACCGCGGTAGGCGCGCGCCATATCCGGAAACGCATTCACGTTGAGGCCTCGTTGCCCTTATTCAGAGCACGAAGGCCTCTTGGGCCTGCTGATAAAACTTTCGCCATCGCGCAATGTAGATGCCGTGCCATTGTCGATGCGTGCAGCGAAAAAAAGGAAGAAAATCAGTTCGTAATATCGCTGGTTCTAGTAGGACGAATGTCACAGAACTTCGCTTATATAGTGCTAGTGCAGTTTAAGAACTATGGAGTTTTGTGCCATCGTGCCATACAATGATCCCTGGAGTGGACGAAATAGTCTAAGACCTCCTGAGTATAGTGTTGCGACAGACATCGCGTTACTGCCGGCTCTTACGGTACGCGCAAGGAGCGTAGAGACCTTGTGACTGTACTAGAACGCATCGATGATAGACCATTTCTACAAGTAAACATATTCAAACTATTGAAATCATAGGGAGTAAAGGCGCAGGGCTGCGAAAACATTAGCGAAGGCATTACGAACTACAGAGCTCCACGAGCAACTGTAGCACTGACAAGTGTAATGCTATAGTGGGAACAGCAGTGATTGCATGAATGTAGTACTCAGTTTCAACCTATCCTTCTCTTCGTATCTGATATTTCGACTTTCTTCCTAAGCACACCAAGAAGAAATCTCCGCAAACCGGAGATTCTTTCTGCTTAATCACGCATCCTTTATTTCTTTTTTCATCCTTATCTATATCGGTAAGGAATAATAAATTTGTGTGCCTAGATAAGCGTGTGCATCTGTGAGGCTTAGCAGTTATTGAGGTTCTTTCTTTCTTTCTTTCTTTCTTTCTTTCTTTCTTTCTTTCTTTCTTTCTTTCTTTCTTTCTTTCTTTCTTTCTTTCTTTCTTTCTTTCTTTCTTTCTTTCTTTCTTTCTTTCTTTCTTTCTTTCTTTCTTTCTTTCTTTCTTTCTTTCGCGCTCCTCCCTTCAATCCACCTAATCTTCCTTCACCATAATCCTCCATTTCTCTCTCTTCTCTTTCCTTCTCCTCCCTCCATTCTCCCTCTCCGCGCTAAGCACACGGAGCAAGATAACAGCGGTGAAGGCGAACCAGCTACCAGCTTCCTCAATCAACCGTTGCGAGAACAACCAACTAGAGCAAAGCACGAAGCGTGACTTTCGCAGGCGCGGCAAACCGCGCAGCCTTCGTTCTGCACCAAATTAGCCAAAAAAGGCACAACACGGGCTAGCCTTTTTCGTATCGCGTTGCCTCGTCGAGGGAGACGTTTTACAGCCTGCCCCGGAGATGAAGCGCGTGCTACCTGTTGAGCAGCGGGAGGGCAAACTACGTACGAGGCCGCTGCACTGCCTAATTAATCGCATCCTACTCTTCTGGTTGCGCCCTCGTCGCTGTTCATACAAAGCAGTTAGGCTTAACCCGCGTCAGCGCACCCTCTTACCCGCTCCAGACGGCTTCGCGAGGTTATGGGAGAAAACGCACTGATCGCGTTACGGCTAATGCCCGTCTCTGCCGCGCTGTCAGGCATGACGTGGATGAAAACTTGTTCGCGAGAAGCGGATCCCGTGTTGCTTTCCGGATAAACACCAAGCAAGTAGCGCCACTCTCGCCTGAAGCTTGAGAGGGTTAATAACAAAACTTTGGCAAACTACAGTAATCGTCATAGCTGATCTTCTCTCGACCGAAATTTGGGCAAGTTACCAGAGAACGCAGCGCCGTTTCTCCGTACAACGAATGTCGGCGTAGTTCGACGTTGCCGTGTGCTTGAAAGTATGAGCGGGAGCTTTGCAGCGAAGTTGAAGGGATGGATACTTCCGATGTTTCCGCTCAATACTCTTGTATGTGACGTCCTGTAAATCACATATACTCAGCACCGTTGAACATCAAGACAAGCAATAATACAAATGTTCTAAATGTCTCGTTGCATTCTTACTACTTTTTGTAACGTGCCTTCTTCTTTTTAATAAATTAAATTCTACTTCGCATCGCCCACATTGTTTTACATTACGTTGGAGATGGTCTGTGATGTAATGTCGTCGAATAAGACGGCCTGTTTCCTTGATTAATTGCATAAGAATCAAGCGTAATCTCAATGTATCCGTACAAGTTCAATGTTTTTATTCATAATTTTTGTGAAACATGTTCGGTGTTTCGATGAACAGATCGCTAAATACGATGGAGAACACGGAATTCTTGTCTTCGTCAGGACGAACACAAGTTCGTCCTGACGAAGACAAGTACACTTGTAGAAACGTTAGCTCCGGCGACACTCCCTATCGTTTCTAACGACCTGTTCATCGATGCAAGTCTCTATCTTCGCCTGAGCTTCTCCTATAGTTTAGGTTCGGTGTTTGTCATCCAGTAGATGGGCAACAATTTATAACACGTGCTAAACAGGTGCCAACATCCACCCGTGTTAAAGAATATGCATCTAATCCAGTCTAATCCAGTGGGAAAAATTTCACAAGGATTGTATGCATGACCTCCTAAATATGTGCTAATTTTACGCGTTTTTGCACGGAAGAGCTAGTTCACTCCGCGCAACCCCTTTTTGAAATCTCTTTAACGTGGGCTGTGAAAATGAAAAACTAAACCATTTTGAGTAAGCCACGAAATAAGCGCAAGTCAGCAGCGCAAAGGCGTCAGAAGTAGTGATTTGTGAGAGCCTAAACCCTAACTTCCCAAACTTGGTGCCACGGCTGGCGAACGCGCTGACCAACAGCCGTACAGCCGGATGAGTTGTGTCGCCCCGGAGTGCGGGGGGTTGTCGGGCATTAGTTTAATCAGCGGAAATAGACCCGGGCACCCAGATAATAAAATAGAGAACCAGAAGGAAAAAAATAACACGCGCACAAGGCGAAGCATCGATGGATGCGACGAGCAGAGAGGAGTGAGACCCGGATAAGGCTAATCATGCCGACCGGCGACCCCTGTGTCCATCTCGCCTTCGTTCAGCAGGCATTTACAAATAAAGAACGGAGCGGCTCTCATACTCTATCGCCCCCTGTTTCGGGGTCCCGTCCCTACACGGGACACCCGAGAACCGCGCTTGTTGCTCCGTGAGTCATGGGACAGCGCTCTATAGTTGTCAACCCCCACGTCGCAGGCCTGCCTCCCTCCCTATTCCCATCCCTTACCGTCCCAGTGTCCTTTTTCGGAACACTCCGCGCATCCCGACGTGGTGGTGTTGACCCTCTTATATTTCTTTATACGTTGTGCCGACGAGTGCCTCCCCTACCACGCGGATATATTGCCCCGTGTATTCTACGCTTCCCTACTACGGCGGCTTCCGAAGCGACAGGGTAGCACCAACCCCATCAGCCTTCATTCGTCTTGTGTTTTTGCGTGATCCGCGTTTATAGCGGTCGGAGGTCCAATGTCCATTCTCTCTCGCGTGTCCCGTTCGGTTAGGGATGACGTCGCTTGATCCAACCCGCTGTTTTGGGCGAAGCTATCCCTCCTACGCGATGCCTCATCCCCAAGCGCCAGTTTTGTGTATTCGTCTAGCTCGACTTTCAGCCTGTTATCTTCGCCTCGTCGATGCCACGCCTGTTTTTGTCGCTGCCTAGAGCGTATCCGAATTCTTGATATCCTTCCATGTGTGCTTTCCTAGAGGGTCGCCCATCGAAGACGATAAATCAACGGACAATCAGCTGCAATAGTGGTGTGTATTCTGTAACGTACGATTACGTAGGAATGTAAGATGAGTCATGTGCATAAATTGCCGGTGCACTTGAGCCGTAGATCTGATTTCGAAGACTGATCACTGGACTCCGCACTAGCATTGAGCTTTGGGTGTTTCATGTTTCAATGCGCATGAATTCGTCGAATTACCAGTTAAAGTGGTGACTCCCACTCGTGCGTGTTACCTTTTCTGCATAGTCGCTGAAATGTGGCGTCTTGAGAGGGTGCTTCTTTGTTCGTGAACCTGACATCCCATGAAATCCCGATTCGGGGAAAGCAACCAATCTTGCTAGGGCTGACGAAATTGCCGCGGAATACAAGGATTGCTGATGGGCTTTTTGTGCTTCTTCCGAGGAGATCAGAGATATTAACCTTGGCGGGCTTAGCACCTTTGCCGTTGCTCTTCGGAGTGCGATGAATTGGGTTTGATATCCAGCAGCGCTAATTCAATGTATGGTGATCCGGGCTAAATGGAAAAACGCCCGACTACCCATATCCGGGAGCGCGTAAACAAAACCGGTGAGTGAGTTAATCAACTTTTTATGATCCGGCAGCTTGTGGCCTCCGCCTAGGCCTCTCAGGAATGGGGGTTAAAAGGAGTGAGGTGGGGTGAGGGGGGGGGGCGCTGGGAGATGGTTCAGAGACCTTGTCTCCAGGCCACAACCCAGGCTTGCTGGATGGCGCAAATAGGTTGCAGGTCTGAGCTGGTCAGTACGGTTTCCCACCACGCCTCGACTCATTCTCAGGAGAGTGACTTGATTGATTTCTGGGGTTTTACATCCCTAACCAGGATATGATTATGAGATACGCCGTAGTGGAGGGATGCGGAAATTTCGACCACTGGTGTTCTTTAGCGTGCGCCGACATCGCATAGTACACGACGCTCAACATTTCACCTTCATCAAAATGCAGCCGCTGCGGCCAGGATCCTATTCCGCGACCTTCGGATCATCACCCGAGTGCCGCAGCCACAAGACCACCGTGGCGTGGCAACTGAGGAGGCCGCATTCCTCGGCATAGTAGTATTCGTATTCCCAGAGCGTACGCTTTACCTGTGCTCTCCAACACGATGTGCATGTGTCGTCTAATTAAGTTTCCTGGTAGATATCCTAGGTATACTATAGTACAAAAAAACTTTATTGATGTCCTGCCGATCGTGTCTCAACTCGCGGTCGGCCTATCCAACGTAGAGACAGGAAGGCCGGCAAACCTCTCGACCCTATCGCGTGCCTGCTGGACAACCCAGAGTTGGTCGGCCAGAAAGGGGCTTCGGAGGGCAGCATCCTACCTGGCTGAGAGAGAGAGAGAGAGAACACTTTATTGATGAACCGGAGATGTTAGCCTGGTTAATGGCCTGGCTTGCTACCTACCTGGCTGAGCTGTTATCGCTTGTATATGGTGTCCGGGCAGACTGCCAGAGCATATGATCTAACGTGGCGATTTCACCGCAAGAGTGGCGAAACTTGTCGGCATAAGTATCTTAGCAGGTATGCCGGGCGGCCCAAATTATTTCGTCGAAGTGTTCTGTTACGGCTTGCTCCCGTATTACATTGCGGTTCTGGTACTTATTATAGAGCGTTGTCGCATTAATACATAACGATAAAAATATGAGGTTGCTCAAGCTTAGCCTTCAACAGCGGAACGCTATAGCGCCATTGGAGACGTTTGCATCGTCTTCTCACGTAATATTCACTAAACCTAGCGCCTTCTCTGCACAAGTTTGTTGTTGTTTTGTGGGGTTTAACGTCCAAAAACCAGCTCTGATTATGAGAGACTCCGTAGTGGAGGTCTCCGGAAATTTCGACCACCTAGGGTTCTTTAACGTGCACTGACACCGCACAGCACACCGGCCTCAACATTTCGCCTCCATCGAAATGCAGCCGCCTCGGCCGGGATTCGATCCCGCGACCCTCGGATGCAGAAGTTTGGAATTATTAGAATTTCCTCGTAACAGCATTATGTTTTCTCGTCCACTGAAATTAAAGTTCGAGCTATCACGCGCGTAGGTTTGAGTTAAGTTGTAGTTTACATTTTTCTTTTCTGACAGATTTCGCTCTGATCGAATAAATTTTGCTCGCTAAAGTACCTGCGCGATCGCGGAGGGCTTGCGTGATCTGTTGCTCCCCGTTGCTACGGCGCTTACTCGAATATTTTTGCTGTGGACGCTAATGCCGGCTTTTCTGTGACACGAGCTCCATACGGCTACGACGTCAAAACCCACACACGGATAAATCCGCATAGATACAGGTGCGCCGCAATGAAGTACTTATGGTTATGACCGCTGTACGACACACCCAACGGAAGCAGGAAGTGCCGCAGGAAGTGCGCAATCTTTAGTACAATTACCGCTGCTTTCAGTGCGCCTCAGGTAGGGCGTGACTTACACATTTTCTCAGTGTTCACCTCTGTATTTCATGCTGGTCGATGCCACACGAAATTGCATTCAGACTTGCTTGTCGTGAAAAGCTCAGGAAATGATGCAGACGCGTCATTAGAATAAAACACTGGACATAGCGGGGCGGCACCGGAATCGAAGTTTCGTAAGACGGAATAATATGTTCTGCCAAGCGCTCAGTGAAAAAAAAAAAATCAAAGCGTCCAAATGGACTTCGCATAGGCACGTTCCCGATCGAATTTTATGTATACTCCTTTTTCCATAAAGGTGGGCCCCGGAACAACTTTGAGAGAGAATCGTATGCAATCCATGCACGCTACTGTGTCTCTCAAACCATATAAGAGGCGCCAGCACACGTACACCCCGAGCCTATACAGGGTGCAGCTTTAAGAGACGCAAGGGCAACGCTCCCTCCTTAAAAGCGCAGCAAAACATTGGACTAGAAAGTAACGCCTGGTCGTGACAGGAAATAACAATTCGGCCCGGCCAACTCGCCGTTTTACTCGAAGCCTCCCGCAGCGAAGCGGCACAATGTTCTTCGAGACGGCGAGGCTTCGCTGCCGGATCGTGCGACTTACGTTTGTACACACTCGCGCGCATCGGCGTCGGGCCTTTTCTGCTCCGTTGCGAGGCAACCCCGAATAACGCCGAGGCTCGCCCTGCTGTCTCTTTTTCCCACCCGCCGTTCGCAACAGACGTCGTAGGGGCTTCGAACAAGTTAAGCCTGCAATGAAGGCACGCACCGCTCCACAAAGCCGAGAGAAGGCTGCATTTGAAGTTGACGTTCGTAAAAATACTCGCCGTATAGCTACAGAGGAGCGTATGGAGGAGTCTTTGGGAAGGCGGAGCGGATTCGCTACGATGCTGATTTTTTGTTGTTGTTGTTGTTAGAAGTTTTGTCGGATAAAGTTGGACGGGGGTTGTTGCTACGTTTCAGGTGGAGTGTTTACGAAAGCGAGTGGGACCGCCCGCTGCTTTCGCTAGTGGAAAGTTAAACCGTTATATACAGCCGGCTTCTACGAAGCACGCGGCAACCTGCTCTAGACTGAACTGTAAACGCGGTGTCACGTTGGCGAACGAGTAGGGTTAGTTACATCAACAATGACACACGTGCCTTCCTTCAACTTGGGCAATCACATATATTTGCGTGTTAGAAAGTTACGTATTATTCCTTCATGGAAAGCGAGCACATTTCGTGTTCGCTGCGTTGTGTCGGTGAGTCAGCTCTCGTCACCCAGACTTTAACCAGACCTGAAACTCGATCAATGAAGAGAGAGAGAGAGAGAGAGAGAGAGAGAAAGAGGTAAAGTGTAGAAATGCAGGGAGGGCAACCAGACGCACGTCCGGTTTTGTTACCTTGCGCCAAGAGAAATGAATAAAAAGGATGATGAGGGAATAGATACGACACTCTTGACGCGTACACTTGGAGATACACGCCACTTCTGTACACAAGCGGGTACGGAGAAGTCCAACAAAGTATTTTCAGCCACTGGTAGCGATTAGCGTGAAGGAGACGTGCAGAAAATATATTAACGACGACATAGATAATAGATTTGTAGCAGTTTCCAGAATAAGTTTGCTAGGAGCACCGCCACAAATACATTATATTTATTTATTCACCTTCTGAGATAAGTAAGTGAGCCTCAGAGTGCGACTTTCTCTCTCTCATAAGCAGCGCTGTTGACGACGAAAGAAGAAATAACTGCTTACTGGGAGCCTAATTATCGCCTTCGCAGGTCAAGCGCGTGTAATTAATGTCCGCGCCGAGCGGAAGGCGCATTACAAACCACACGCAGCACGCGTATTCGCACTCCGAAATGAGCGCAAGAGAGACATCAAACAGCTCGCGTGTCGCGAGTTGCTGCTTTCCCGCCATGCAACCGCGGAGTTTCGTTCGTGCCCCGGGTCGAGGTGGCCGGCAGCGTTGGGCCGCGATCCGGTGTCCCATTGTGCTCGGCGTCGCGTCTCTTCTTCCGGGGTGGTGGTCAGGCGCGCCTGTGGCAGGTCGGTCATTACGTGACCAGCGCGGACGCTGGTGGCGGCTCGGCAACGTCGCTAATGAGCGCCGAATCGCTCGGCCGGCGTCGACAGCGCCAAAGAGCAAAGCCTAACGCTGGCCGACTTCGAAGTAGTGCTTTCCCTCCTCCCTTGTTTCGAATTCAGAGCATACGACATTTGATGAGCCCCCGTTAGACCGGCTTTGCGAGAGTTGAACGCGTCGGGATTTAAAAGAAGAAGACAAAAAAAAATTCTGTAGTTCGGTAGCTGGCTCCTATAGAAAGCCGATTACGAATTTGGGAAGAAAGTTTTGCCCTAGCTGTGCCAGGCATGAGTGAGCGGGCCTTCACAAGCAAACAACACATAGTCGCCTGACGAAAGTTTTGAGAGCCCGTCTTTAACGAGCTGCAGCTTTTCATCCGTCTATCTTTCGCTGGTAGGATTCTAGTAGACTCGACTCGTGCGTATGACGATTATATATATGAGGGAACAACATGCGTTTTTCGAAGAAGAGTTTATACCTTTTCAGAAAACGAGGAGCTCGCAGCGATTGCACGAGTCAACTGGTGCGTAGACAATTAAAGCCATTTTGGGATTTTATTACAATGAAAACTATATATCTATATATCTATATATCATAATCTTACATGGTATATCTTCCATGCTTTTAATACCATTGGAGTTCCAGGAACACTGTTCTCGTTATGAAAAATCAGCGTCGGCAACCATGAGATGACAGACGCGCTTACAATTACATGACTTTAGTTTTATAGGCGGTTATGAGGCCTGCTGCTTGATTCGAGGAGGTATTTTGGTATATATATATATATATATATATATATATATATATATATATATATATATATATATATATATATATATATATATATATATATATATATATATATATATATATATATATATATATATATATATATTTGTATCATCACGAGCCTTCGGTTTGTAGAAGTTCACGTCTTCGCTCTAGTTTTAACATTCTCTTCCAATAAGAATAAATCTAGATGCTCAGATAAATTACCTCAAGAAGACCATAGTTCCAATTCAAACAGTTTAAATGCAATCACCACTGTGTCTTGCGTGCAATATACGGGAAGGTACGGTGCGCGAAATACGCCTTGCTGAGGTTCCGGGTAGTATTGCCGCACGCCACAAGGATGTCCACTGTATTAAATACGACGTCTCAAAGGTAACGCGAATGGGTTCGGCGAAGTCGTGTTGCTTCATGTGCTGTAACGCGCACCTGAGGTGTCGTTCCGAAGCTTCCTAATGACGTTCATTTAGATAACTGTTCTGATCGTACACCGAACGTGCCTTCAAGCACTGCCACTGCAGTTCGTTCTCCAAGCCCAGTGTGTGCATTATGGTCTTTTTTGCTCACCATAACAAAGCGAACTTCTTGGACTAAACTAAATCTTGAGCGACTCGTTGTCGCGCTTAAGATGTACCGTTCCTCGAAGAATCCTGCATACTCTCTGACCTAGCAGCATTCGGCGGTTGTGGTTATCCACGCATTCCGAATATTTTGTTTCCCGATCACGTTGAGTCGAAATCTTTCAACTAAGGAAACAATCAGGATCTCGTCTACTGAAATAAACGCCATCTGTAGTGGAACAACGGCAGTGACCATGCGGAGGACTCTGGCAACCGGTGCTCCAGAATATGGGCGGAAAATGAACAAAGTTTGTACGGGCGCCATTGTAACTGCGACAGCTTACCGCAGAATAAGGACACGCACCCGCTCCTGATAGCATCAGCTTTGGTTGACCGAAATGCTAGACCAAATAGACCACACGTAAGCCTTCCCGAAGGGGTACTTGTAGCTCGTTGGGCAGTTTCTTCCGTGAGCAATGTGCTTGATAAGAAAGCACGTCCTTTGCTTCCTCCCTCTCTTTTTCCCTCCCTCCCTCCTTCCATAGCTCTCTCTCTCGCGCGCGCGTGCGTGTCCTTGTATTGTGCTATGCTGCCACATAACTAGCCCACTATGTAGATGCACGCATCACAGCTACGGGCCCTGAAATCCGCGGGGGGACCTCAATTGTACACGAGGCTTTCAAAAACTGTAAGGGTTTAGCTTTACCAAGGTGGAAGCGGAATGAGCACGTGCAGTACTTTTTGCGCGCTCTCCTCCCCTACGCAGCATGTTTATACAGTCCGGCCCAGCGAGCTCTCCGCTGGCGCTGACTGAACACCCGTCGGCGGACGGCGCAATATGGAGTAATTAAGGCGATAGCCGCTGCTGCCGCCGCTCGAAAGCGGCCGCTGCAGGACCACATTCATTATCAGCGCGCCGCGACGCGGTCAATCCATTACTGGCTGCCCAGCCGGCCAGCCGGCCGGCCGGCCGGCGTCCATGCAGGAGGACAAGGCGCAGCACGGAGGGAAGAGGGGCACGACTTCCCCCAGCAGGGAGCGCACAGGTGCCCCCCGACAGCCTTGTCTCCACGATATGTCGCATCGCGGCAGCGGCGCAGTGAAGTGACACCCGCTGCGGCTGCATGCCCCGTTTTGGGACAGCGGCGTAGATTAGGAAAAATAAAAGAATGTAGAGAGGCGGTGTCGACGAATGCATGCAGCAGGAGTGGTAGGTTGTGACCTGCGGTTACTCGCAGTTGCTCTGTTCTTAACTGTGGCGTCGGCCTTGTCTCAGTGCAGTCTGCGGACGAAGTTGGTCGGGTTACGGACAAAGTCGTTGGGAAGTGAGGTGATAGTGAACCTGCTTGGGTCGGAGCAGCAAAGTCGTTCCATTGCACTTCAGGAAACACAGTCGTATTTTTCGAGCGCAGCTTGTATTCGCTAGCCTGTGTCAGCTTAGTCGGCACAGTTGTAGCTGCGGTTCTCACGCTAAAACCTGCTGGTGCGAGAGAACTAGAGCCCCTGCTTTAAAGTAGCGAAAGAAAATAATGCGTCGGTTTCTTCTGCCACTTCATAGAGGGTACATAGGAGTGGAAAAATGTGTTAATTTGTTAACGGGTGCTGAAGTTCAACAAGCGCCCCCCCCTCCCCCCCCCCCCCCCTTTGTCTGAAGGCAAGTGTCTCAACCACCAGACTATACACAACCACAGGAATGCCTAAGATTTTCTGCCACCTTGATCAGAACTTTCGAAGAACAATAAAAAAAAAAGCGCCGGGAGAGAAATTTGTTGAGGTTAGGTTGGCTTCCCTACCTCGGGAACATGCCGGCATCCGGCACAGAAAATCGTCGCTTACTCTAGTTCTCGACGCACTCGGTAGGTGCGGTACTTTGTGAAAATATATCAATTTTGTTACTTTCTGCAGCATATACCTAATCTTTAATCAAGACAACACCACACAAACAAATAAATAAAACTCGCGCGCTTTGTCTTGGCGTGAAAAAGTGCACAAAGGAGGGCGTCCCCTCCACGTGCAGGCTGCCCACTTCCTGTTCCGTGCTATCCGAAACAAGGCTCGGTCCAAGCGTGCAGTCGGCTGTGGCCTATGATTCCCCGCCCAGCAGGGCGCGATAGAGCGGGCGCCAGCAGGGCGATATACCTGTCGGGAAGAACGAGCCCGATATCTGAGCATGCAACGGCGGTCTACGCCGATGGCCTCGTGTTGCACGCATCGCGGCGACGACCACCAACGGTCCGCGGCGACGGCCGGTGACCGTGTCCGCGCCTTCTATTCTCGTTATGTATGGAACGGAACGAAGGGAGAGAAGATAGATGCGCCCGGCCAATATGTGTGAGTGAGTCTGCGCGGCGCGCGTGTTTCGAGTCCGAATGGCGCTCGAGATAAGCTCGACATCTGTTCAGATGGTCGAACGCATGGCCGAGCTCGGTGCAGATACCGCCCTCGCCCATCGTGCGTATGCCTCATTTCTGGCGTCCGTTGAGATTTCAGCGAGGAATTGGGCGAAGGGCGTGGAGTAAAGGCGAACGAACCGGTGTTGGGCGAAGATGCCTGCACATTCATTCATTCATTCATTCATTCATTCATTCATTCATTCATTCATTCATTCATTCATTCATTCATTCATTCATTGTTTTTTATATCAATGTTTGATGGACCTTGAAGTGAGTGAGGCGGACATTCTGCATTCACCGTAATATCACATTGAGGAAAGCATACTAAGTGGCCATCATATATATTTCAAAGCAAGACATCGCGCAGGCAGAAACTATCTGCGTCGATCCAAAGCTGATGTTTCAGTTTATCAGAATTTCTTTTCCTTGTACCGTTAAAATCGAGGCCCCCTTCTCTGTCGACTGATCACCTTCGTCGAACTTTGTCTCCTTCGTTGTAACTCCGTGCTACCATGCTTTCTTGGTTCTTGGCCGGGCCGTAGGGGATGACGAAGGCCGTGGAACAACACATCAAGGTCTGTGGCGTCTTCCCTAATTCACGTCTGTTACTTGACAAGGGATTTCTCTTCTCTCACCTGATAATGCGAGTTTCAGTGGGCAATTTCGTAAATGAAGCAGGATGATGGACTTACTCTTAAACCGGGATCTCTCGAAGGCATGGCGTTTCCTTAGTATTTATATAGTATGCTGTGTAGCTCAGATGCAAGGCTACTTACACAATATGCTCACATTTAGAGCGAAGACAACCAACACGGTGACTGCGAAGCAATCTGAACTCTGCATAGCGTCTTCGTGTTTGTAGCTGCCCTAGTAGCTTAGTGGTTAAGGTGAGGAACAGGGGTGGGCAAAGATACTTTGAAATTGTATCGCGATACGATACAAGATACTCCGGCAAGAAGTATTTCGGATACAGATACAAGATACCACCTCAATAATTGTATCCGATACGATACTTGCCATTTGTATCTTAAGATACTTCGATACATTTATAAATTTCATATTATAGACATATATAATGCAGCAGAAAACGCCTATGAACAGGAGTGTTTGCTTTAGAATTTCAGAACTGCGACCAACCAAGTTTAACTTGAATGAAACGTGTGTTAGTATCTCAACAACTGTTGTTTTCTGGCTATAATTATATTGTTTTCATTCCCAAACAACTGATTGGGGCTCTTTTGGCTGCTAAACATGACAGCTATGTATAAGCTACGCTGTCGGCGGTTTTTTGTGGTTTTTGTAATTCATGGAAGTCGATGCTCTACTTGCCAAACCAGGTAGTGGTTTCCCACCTAATAACAAAAATGGCGATGCAAAACCTCGGCACGATGCCGCAATTACGACTTTGAGTTTAACCTGGTCCGTACGCGTATACCGTTTACGCAGTACCGGACCACGGGACAAGTGTACAGGAGTAACAACGCTCGTAGCGACATATTTTGTGACGGATCTTCTATACAGAAAGGACATAAAACCGCATTGACTTCCTAAATTCTAGTTATGTGCTCGCGTAAAGCGCTCGTCATCGACGGATTCACGAATGTGCAATTTTTGTAATAATTTCTCTCTACGAGAGAATTCCAGACATCGTAGCGGTACAAAGTGTCGCAGGATACCTCCGCTACTCATACTCTTGACATTGATTGCGCGAATTACCTTGTGATTTGTGACAGCGAAAAAACAATGTGACTCAGAAAGGATGGATATATATATATAATAGAACGAATCGTGCTGTAACATTATTAGTTACGATGTTTCTCAGCAAAAGGTGTCGTCAGCCTACCAAGTAAGATCACACACTGGAAATTTCACTGCTTGTGGAAAATGTCATGAAAAAGCTCGTGGGGACGGTCACAATAATAATTGTTGAGGTTTACATCTCCAAACCACGATATAATTATGAGGGATGCCGTACTGGAGGGCTCTGAAAGTTTAGAGCATCTGGTGTTCTTTAAGATGCTCCTAAATCTAAGTACAGTACTGCACGGGACTCAAGTATAACGCCGCTATCGGATTTCGGCCTTTACGGCCGGGATTCGATCCCGCGACCTTCAGGCCAGCAGTCGAGCGCATGAACCACTAGGCCGCCGTGGCGGGTAGTTATAAGCGTTATAAGCTTAGTGGCGGCAGTGCCTGCTTGAGCAGCGGAGTTCTGCCAGTATTTCTAGTGTCGCGCGGTGATGTTCCGACATCAGTATCTTGTATCTTAAGATACTCGATACATTCTTCAATGTATCGAAAATACAGATACTGATACACGTCTTTCAAGATGTATCGCGATACAGATACAAGATACTGAAAGAGTATCTAAGATAGTATCTAAGATACATGTATCTTCGATACTGCCCAGCACTGGTGAGGAACTGCTGACCTCGAGTACGCCTCTTCGATTCCTGGCACCCCGTCAATGGGGGTGGAATGCAGAAGCATCGGTATACATCGATTTAGTTGCTGGTTAGATAACAAGAAGTGGTCAAAATCAGTCCATAGCCTTTGACTTACGTTGTGGCTGGCCGCAACACACTTCGAAAGCTTGACGGTGATAATCGGGCATTATGCCGCTTTTCCGGTGGTATGACGAGGTCGGCGGGTAGTATAATGTGGTTAGGTTCACTTTATTTCCTTAGAGGTCCCAGGTGGGGGTATTACAACTCGCGCTATGTCACGCAAGGACGTAGGATGTCATCAACGACTACTAGGAGAGAAAGCTCTGGTCACAGTCATATAGTGATTGGCGCGGAACGCCGTGCACTAAAACGAGGTTTTAGAGCACTAAACTGTAAAGTAAAACGAGGCTTTAGTGCAGAAACTGAGTGACGTTAGTAGCGGAACTTGTCGCGAGTGCTCACGTGATTGCGTACGACGTATCGTTGTTAGTGGGGACCCACTTATTCCAGGAGGCCGAGAGGGGAAAGGGTTTAAGACGGTCCACACAAACTCGCAAGGAAGGCTCCTGCGGGACGTCGATTGGCTGAAGAAATCCATCTCGAAACACAAAAGGATTTCGCCGGCGCTGACAGAGCTCACGGGAGGCGATGTATCACCGCGTGGGAGGGGCGATGCCAGGCCGTACGAAACGACGGCGCGTTTAAAGAACCTAGTTTCAAAGTTACAGCGGCACAACGTTTCCCATTTTCGATTAACAATGGAAGGAAGATGTCGCCCAGCTTACCCCCGTATTCACAAACGCACCTTCACTCAACGCTCCTCCTCGACTTCACCGAGTCGAGGCGCAGCGCCTTCCTCCTCTCAAGGAGCCGCTGGGTTTCAAGAACGCCACTCGAGCGCTCCTCCGCCAAGAGGCTGCTCGAGAAACATTCCTTCACTTGAGTTACGAAAGACGCGTCTGGTAGCGAGGGTGTACAGCCCAATACTACAATAAGTACGAGAATTTTCGGTTGAAATGCTAGCCAACGATTTAAAAATTATCACCTAATATTAAATATGTTGCATTGGAAGTTATAAGTGAAATTTGAAACATTATCAGCTAGTTTCGACAGCAGGCGATGCTACATTCATCCAAGCCACGCCAGGGCCGAATCCGCTTGGATAGCATGACCGGACAGGTCCGGATGTGCGACTGTTGTTCGCGTATTGTGTGCGCGCGCCAGATTTTATCTTGATGTTCCGTGGTGCGCTGTGCAAGCTGCTTGTTGCATCGTGGCGTACCGACTCCAAAGGAGCGCTGCAAACATTGTACAACTACGTGAAGAGAACTAATCATCAACCCGTTTCTGCCGACATTGCCTATTTACACCACCTGGCTTTAGCGCAGGACACTGCATTACATTTCAATGGATACCAGCTCACTGCGGCATTCTGCCCAACGAAAAAGCCGACGAAGCAGCACGTAACCGTCTTCGATCAAAACTATAAGCGAATCTGTTTCACCAACTCTGATGCTTCCCATATATGGCTAAACGATTCGCTTACGAATAAAGGAGCCGGCTATGGAAGTTACCGACACATCATCACCATTTCTTATACTCAGTCGACCCATATCCCAAATCAAAACTACAATCCAACATTCCTCGACATCTGGAAACTTTGTATCATCGACTACGGCTGAACATTGCATATTCAAACGACTTACGGTACCGCTTCCATCAGGAGACAAGCCCACACTGCAGCAACTGTGGCTCTACTGAAACCATAGAACATATTTTATTTGAATGCAGAGCGAACAGTGATGAGCGTGCGCTCTATGAACATTGCATGCAGTCACTTACACAACTCCCTTTATCACCTCAGTGTGTTTTAGGCCCTCTAGATTGCCACACACAACAGAGACGTGTGATAGACTTTTTGTTTACATATTTAAAAAGTACAGGCCAACTCGATAGACTTTAACTTTATCTCCGTCGTCACCATCACTCACCCATCATGCAACACATCCTATCACATCACTGCGGGTTGGTGAAAACGTTAACCATCTTTGGACGCAATTAGGCATCATAGTCAGAAACACAAAGCCCAACTTTTTTTCTCTTTTCTTTTTCACTGTCTCTTGCACTTCTTTCGCTCCCCAAACTCCCTCGCCACGCAGAGTAGCATGTCAGCGATATTTCAACGCCGGCTAAATTCTCTGCCTTTCGATAAAGAGCTCTCTCTCTCTCTCTCGTGGCGTCCTGCTTGCCCTGACAGACGGCGACATGAGCACGGACGACAGCGTCACGCGCGACGGCGGTAAGACGACCGCACGGAGGTTCGTTTACACGCGCGAAGAGTGCGAATGTGTAATTTGGTGACGCGCCACAGATCGGTAATTGAAAACAGAAACACCGACAGCGTGTCCAAGCGCACTAAGGACAGTGCCTGGGAGAAACTTTTATACGGATGTGGTGCTTTTATACGGATGTGGGTGCAGTCTATGCACCCTGTCACTCCAGGGAACTTGGAAATTCGGTGGAATTGACCATCGTCTCACGGCACCCGTCACGGTGTCGGGGAACTTCACGACGGCTGGGAACAAATGCTTCGCGATCACCCGCGACACACGTTCGATGATGCGGCTCACTGTCGGCTGAGACACATTCACCAGGTCGCCCGCCACTACTTGAAACGTGCCTGCTCCATAAAAGCGCAACGCAATCAGAAGCTGCGTCATTGGTGGAAGAGGGTGGCCACGGTTGCTGCAGCTCTCCTCAAGGGGCAAGCAGTCAAGCAGCTTCTTCACGCTGCACTTCGTGAAGCGGTAGCGCGCCAGAAATTCGCTGTCGGTGTAGTGATCCATTGGATTTATCCGGTCCCTCAACCGTCGTCGTGGTATGCCGACGCAGTTTTCTACGTCGTCAAACAGCTCGCCGACGCGGAGCACATAGTCGACAAACGAAGCGTAATCCGCCATGATACTTCACTCAAGGAAAGTTTCAAGGTAGCTCTGGCCCTACCTTGACTATCTCGAGTAAAACACTCGAGATTTCCTCCAGTCGAGGAACGCTTCGAGTGGAGGGCGATCTGTGAATTGGAAAACCGCCCTCAAGGAGCGTTTCGAGTGAAGGGTCGAGTCGAGGAGCGTTTATGAATACGGGGGTTAGACCCTCGATGAAGCCTCGTAACGAAAGATCGCGGCTTTCGTTCGCGCCAGTTTGGAGTGACCGCGACACAAATGAAAACGCAAGAAATGTTGCCGGCGGGGTGATGAAGTATCTACATACTGGTGCAGACGTCGCATCTCATATACGACAAAGTACGTTTGTGCATGCAAGTGTAAAACACAGAGAACGTATCAGTAATTGTCATCTCCGGGTTGCACATTCTGTGTTGTCAGTTTTCGCCTGAATTCGACTGAAAGTTGCCCGCACGAAATTAAGTTCTGGACCTCCCTCCCCTCCCTTCCCGCTTTCCTTTGCTTATATTATGGTTCTTGCACATAACACAACGATATATTTACATCACTATGTATTTGTCTTATTTTAACATTTACGAGGATCACTTTCTCGGTGAAACTAAGTGTGACGACGTCTTACAGACAACTATTTCAACAGATTTAAGGACTTCTAAAAAATTTGCATGCAATATAAAATCAAACAAAACAATGATGAAAATTCTCGTAACGAACCGCACTCCAGTTGCAGGCAGCATCTCCTGATTCCACGCGAACCACCATTTTGAATAAGGTTTCGACCCTGCCGCCCTCACGTCATGAGGGCTCATTGTTGCAGAAAATAGAGAGACGCCTGCAACGAGATCCTACCGCGGATGCCATGGCATGGCGTGACAAATTGAGCGGAAGGGTTCCGAACTATTATCGCACAATTTGCCAGATATAAGCGAAGCCAGATAAGTACATTGTCAGAAACAAAGAAGAAAAGAAATGGCGAACGCGTGGCAATCGATTTAGGGCGAAGACAGCAGAACAAAAAGTAAGTACTGGACCCTCGGGTGTTCCATAATTGAGTTCCAGACGGGAACACCAGAACGCCGCGTGGCGTCTAATGGACGATCTGACCTTCCCCGCTTCGCAGGCTGACCCTATATGCTGCACCGCTTACGTGCGCGCGCACGACTTTGCCTATACAGGTCGCGCGCTGGCGTATTAGATAAGCGCTTCACAAAATAGGTGTGGCCTGCACACAACTCTCTCCAGGCCGGCGGGCCGCGTCTATCGCGCAATGTGCCTCTTAAAACAAGACGAAAGTGAAAACGAGCGGGCAAGGAGAGTAGTAGTTCGGTGCAAGATAGGGGAAAATAAAAGAAACAACGCACACGGTGGGATCAAATTGCGTAAAGAAACGTAAGCAGTAAAGTCGCCAAACGCCCGCCTTACTGCTCACGGAAAGTCGGCTGGCTGGGCCAGTGTGGCTCGAATATCGTTTCCGAGCTGCGTTAAAGTATTCCGAGCGTTTCGCTCGGAGGTTTATATCGTTGCTTTCTATAGCCGGAACTGAGCGCAGATTAAGGAAGCAAGCGGTTTTTAAAGTAAACAAAACTGTGCCGTCGTAAAAGAGATAAAAAGCGGCGGCGAGAGAATAATGACTGCCCACTCGGATCCAATCTGCGTCGCCAGGCGCCGCCATTAAAATGCAATAACGGCTTTTGAGCGAGGCTACTTTACCATATTGGCGCGTTCGGGCCGAGCCTGCAGGCGCCACGGAGGCTGTTCGGTGTTTTAAAGAATGTCCTTGTCCGCGCCCTCATCCTCGCTTTATCTCCCACCCTCTTATTTCTTTCTTTATATCTCTCACTCTCTCTCTCCTTTTTTTTTCTTTCCGCTACGTTGGTGATCGCGAGAAGGGCGCGCCGTGGTTTTTTTGGGCCAGCGAGAATATGCACGAAATTGCTTTCTAACACCCTTTCAGTACGAAGGTGGTTCGTTTTATCTAACTGCACGTTACTATTTTTCCCTACCCTGTACACAGTTATTCTGCGGTGAATGAGTCTACCACGGACGAAGACTAGTAGATTGGGCGTTCGAAAAATGATTTCCGAATTGGTATAGCTGCTCGGAAGGAGCGGTTACGCACCATTACCCTCACTAGATAAGGAACAGGAAACACGGCCCCCAACCATTGCTTAGTCGGGGTGGTCAACATTTGCGGCGCTTAGGTACGCCGCTTAAAGTACAGGGCAAAAGGGGCAACCTATCCCCGGAGTGGCAGTAGCCTCTCATTGAACATTAAAAAGCAATATCCAAGGTTAGCATTGCCCTAAAGGCGGTTCAGAAACCTAGCGTAACGGCCCAACGACAGAAGCAAGAGTGTAGACTAGAAACACCGTATACATCTCCCAAGGGCTACCTTTGAAATCGACATGGAGAATCCTTAGGGCAGACGCGTATCAAGTGACCGTATAGGTTGCTATCAAAATGCTACATGAATGCTGGTGGATAGGGGACTGTCCTAGGTCCAGCCACAACTGGTGGTCCACAAATTGCGGTCGCAGTGGTGGCGGTCTGGTAATGATGAAGATGCGATTAACCGGGCACATGACGGCGACGGCGCAACTAGGATGAAGCGTCCAAAACCTTGTGCCGAGATTCTAACAGCTAAGCTGTTTATGGTCACCGTGTTGATCACTTGGGAGCGGCGTCTGCAGTTAACGGACAAGCTGTCAAACAGATCTTGCCCCTGACACACTACCCAGACTACTAAATAATAGTGATTATGCGAAGGACAATATAGGAAGAGATAAGGAAGGAAGGAAGGAAGGAAGGAAATGAAGAAGGCGTGAAATAAAGGCAAGTCTCGGCTGGCCCACAATGGAAAAGCGGCCCCCATTACCCACACACTTCTCCTCAGCCCCCTATTACATGATATTAGTAGTGAATTTGACACCCTTGCCCAAGCTCAGCTGTTAACTCACATTTCACTAGTGTGAAATTGGCTTAACACGCGTAGCAGAAAAAAAAAGTGCGAGGTTAATGAAAAACCTCGCACTCTTCATCACTACGATTACGAATTATGCGCGAGCACAAAATAAAAGCTTTCTTCGCGGATCAGCATTCCCGGTTAATATCGTGTGTCTTAAAAGTTATTCCTGCTTTTGAACAGGAAATGAAGTGCGCCAGTACGAGGGAAAATAAAATGTGTCATAACGCGAAACTGTCCTGAACAGTTCTTTAAACCTTGAGGCAAAACGGGCTTTGGCGGGAAATATTGAAACAGGAGTTCCAGTGTGTCCTAGCTCTTGAATTTGATATTGTTTTAAAGAAACGGATAACGGTACGAGCAGATGAAGCTCGTGTAAGCCCCTACAAACTCTCGTGCACTGCTTCTTTGGAAATCTGGATTTGGAAACTCGTGATCCTCTCCTTTCCATACTGTTGTATTTTTTCTACTTTATTCTAATCGCGGCGCAAATGAGAGTCGTGATTGCAGACATCAATAACATGTCCCACGTACCGGTGGTTTCAACGAGTTTTGGTTGCTCTTTTTTCCCCCTCAATGTCCATTGTTTGTCAAGGAACGTTTCAATTGTATTGATATTATCTCGGGAGCAATTCGCACGATGAAATATTGAGCGAGCGCTAATCTCTATCCAATGTGCATGTTGTTTGATTTGCATTAGTGGCACAGCCTCGGAGCTTCCAGCACAAGAGCGCCAGAAACTATGCGAGCTGTAAGCATGATCGCGACATGAGACTCGGGGAGGATTATGTGCGGTACGCCATCAAACCGTGGAACGGAGCACTGCCTTAATTAAGCGAGACAGGAAAAGGAAAGAAAATGCTAGCGAGGTCAACGAATCCCGCACATGGGTTGCTACAGTGAAACAGGAAAAAGCAGATAGGATGAAGAAAGGAAGAAGGAATAGAGGAGTACCATGGGCGCATGAGGACCGCCGCGTCATAATCTTTTCGTTCATTTAACAAGTTCAAGATCGTTTGGGGGTACCTGGCGGCGCACTTGTTTCAGGCATGTTAAACGCCGTAATCATTCACTCACTCACTCACTCACTCACTCTCTCACTCACTCACTCACTCACTCACTCACTCACAATCAATCAATCAATCAATCAATCAATCAATCAATCAATCAATCAATCAGAATCTTTTGTACTATCGTTAATGTGGGCGTCGCATGGGTTTCCCTCGGCCATGCTCAAGCGTGATAGGGATCGGATTTCTTGCTGGAGATTTTCGCATTAGTGCAAGTTGTGGGGAGAAGGCACTCGGGGTCGACAAATTCGATCCGGACCGGGCTAAATCGCGATAGAAATTGGAAATGCGACACCGGGACGAACCCGGTCAATTCATCAAGTTCCCAATTTCTCGAGTAGAATTCCCCGTGTATGTGAGCTAGGCGAACACGATACTGGAAAGTTTAGTGACATGACGCGTTGCGAAGGAATTTGGATGGAGGTCGCGACAGGCTGAAACGTAGAGTTATTTCGATGGTTACCTGCAGTGACCTCGACGAACACTTTCCGTGTTTATTCTTTGTCGAAATGTATAGTAAACACTTGACAATCCACAAAGCCTAGGGCTACACTTATTTACAAGCGAAGCTTTCTATCAGGCTGTACAAACTAATCGTCACACTTCACCTCGTGTCTGCGATATGGCGCTAATTGTGTCCATATTTGGCACGACGACATGCTCGCCCACCAATGCGACTCTGTTCGACCATTTCTTCCCTTCCTTCTTAATTCATTGGCAGCAAACGTTTCCATGACAACCAGAGTATGCCCCCTCCCTTTTCCTTATTTCCCAGTGACGAGAGAGCAGGCTCGGTCGTCCTTCTCGTCTGCGTTCGCGGTTCACGCAGTGCATCATCAATCCTGAGCGCGACCGCGCTTGTCTGGCCGCCTACGTGCCTTCGCGTCAACCCAGTGGGCCCCTCAGTGCGGCGCTCCACTGCCGAGTACTTCTCATGAGCCTGCAGCCGGACTCAAAGTCCGTATAGGTCGAGCGTTCTTCCTAACCCGCCGGCAGTGGTTCTCGGCTTCAGGCTTCAACTTAAATTTTCCCATACACCTATGCGAAAAAAGAAAATGTGGCCGGGATTGAGGCTTGTCCACGAGCTTGTTCAATGGACTCGACGAGAGCAGATTGCATGGTGAGTGGTCAAGCTGCGAGTTCCACTGAGTTTAATTTCACAATCGTCTGCACATAGTGAGGGACGCCTTGTTGAAGAATCAGAATACGTTTAGTTTGGGAACATTAGAAAAAAGAAAAACTTCCTAAAATCTGAAAACGCGATAAACGGGGAGACACCACGACACACGGCAGTCAAATTAGATAGTTTGTTAATGGCGTAATAAAGGGGACCAACCTATGCTTACAGCGATGGCTTTGAACGTGTACTGGGTAAAGATCCACCAGAGTATAAAGCCTCCTCCCCCCTCCCGTCAAATAACAAAAAAAAAAAGACTCTATAGATGTTTGTTCCGTCAACAATCTCCATGTCTGTTCCACACTGCCACATAAAAACGGCCGACAGCTGTTCTCTTCCTAAAGTAGACGTTTTGTTCATTGACTGGACCTTTGGTTCTCGAACGTGTACTAAGATAAAAGCTACGCGATCGTTCTTTGGCTCACTTTACCCCAAAACATGGCCTCTGTGACTCTAAAAGCTGAATCCATAACCTCAGGCTCAGTGACACCGTGCCATAGTCGCTGAGCTACAGCAGCCGACAGAACCGCAGGTTCCTGCAAGTGCGCCACGCCCAATGGACACGCAGTCTTCCGAGGTCTCGGAAGCTTACGAGAGCATTACTCCACCGATTGCTCGGCTTAGTAGTACACGCATGAGCTAATTGCGTAGCACCGCATAATAAGCTTAAACATGCAGATTTGTATTCATGCGTCAAGATACAATAATTATTCATAACAACGAACGCATCGTTTTGAGCGCCACTGAATCACGCTGCTCACGAAGACGAGCTTTTAATGGCGACATAGGTACCTAGGACGAGCATTTAGTGGCGACATTGGCTGCTGCTCAGTGATGTCACATTCGTTCTTAAACTGTATCTGCGATTCGTGCAGTTATGTTACATCATCCCAACAAGAAAAAGACTGCCCACGCGACATCATTCCCTTTAACTTTCCTTTGATCCTACCTCGTTTAAACTGAGGGTAGCGAGTTGGACACAATCCAAGTGAATCTCTCCCATCCTTCATCTTCCCTTACACACCTTTCTCGCCCCATGGCGCAGAATAGATCTTCCTCTAGCAGCCCTTCCATTTCAACATACTTTTTTCATTGCCATCTACTAAGGCATTTAATGTTATTAGGCTTCCAAGCACACACGGACATACAACACTGCTTTACTACTTTTGTGATCCATTGCGTTAAGTCAAGTGTACTCTTATAGCAGTGCCATTGATGTTAATTACATGCAGAAATTATGAAAGCATTGCTGATTAAAAGTGCTACCTTCGGTACACATACACCATACACAACCTAACTCTGTTAAAATTGTAAACCTTACGTTGCGGAAGTTTCTGCGACTGCCCTTGCAACATGGGCATTCGTGCGATTCAGTAAAAGGAACCACGCCAAGTATCGCTGGCAAATGAGCAGGCTGCTACAGCTGTTCATTCAAGTGATGACCGCCGAAGGAAGGTCAAATTTGTCATGAAATGTCTAGTCGCTACACTTCCTTTTAAATATAACGCCCTTATAACAGCTTTTCCGATCCGCACGAATAACCTATGATGTCATATGCTAGAACTGGACAAATAATAACTGTTCTCCAATATCAAGTAACATAAATGCAAGCAACATAAATGAGCGTCCTGGTTACGTTTGGTTAACCTTCCATTTACCTTCTGGAGCCTCTTGATTGCCATGCTCTATACATAGGCGTTCATCGGAAGTTTCGAAATCTGCGATTGAAATTTTACCGCACAAAACGGGAGCAGTGCGCCACACGGCCGCGTCCTCGGTGACCTCAAAAGAATAGAGACGCATCGGCTTTGATTCAGTGCCGTTGTAGCATGACGAATGTATGCGCATTACGTACGTGCGCGACACCACGGCAGTCTTGTCCTAACGGGCTCCCCGTCCCGGATGACCCTGCACGTACGCTTTCACAAGAGCAGAGGTGTGGTGGCGGAGAGAAGGGCAGCAGAATCGTCCCAACAGTCATTTCGCCTGATGGTGGCTGTTACAACTCAATTAAGACCTCGGTAACGTGGCGCGACACCGACGAAAGGACAGCGCTTAAGCAACGAGCGCAGTAAAAGAAAGAAGGAAAAAAAGAGACAGGAGCATACGGTACGTACTAAACAAAGAATAAGCAGAAAGGGCACAGTGTGAGACGAACTACTCACAAACAATGCTACAAAACACGATGGCAACGAGAGGGACTATCGTCGAGCTCACGCCTGAGCAATGTGGAGGGAACGAATGCGAAAGGGAGAATGAGGTGGCGAAAAAGCCAAAGTGGAGGAATGAAACAAAGAAAAAAAAAGAGCGGGGAAGCGATAGGTGGAGGGGAAGGTACAGCTCAGACGCGGGGACCATTTCCAAAGTGTGACGTTTTTCACTCGTCACGTCTCCGAATCGAAATAGAGTGCACCTTTCGGAGCTTTTGTTCGTTCCGCTCTTGTCTATCTCGTTTCCCTGCGACGCCGCTTTTTCTTCCGCACTGCTCACGCTTGACCGTTTTCGGCGAGAGCCACGGCTTTTTCGCTTTTGTGCTGCGGTCACGTGCTTCACAGGGTTGCGGGAACAAAAGGAAGAAAGAAGAAACAAAACAGGTGTCCTGAGAATAAGAGGAGAAAATGGAGGATCGAAACGCAAAGGTATCCTGGAAATAACAACAGCATAAACTAAGCAGCCCCTTTCCACCACCACGTCGCAGTTTATGGAGAAGAAGGGAGAAATAGACAAAAGATAAGCCAGCGTCAGTGCCATCTATCGATCAGGGGGTGAGCAGCAGTTGTGGGCGCACTTTCGCACCCCCTCCCCGTAGCCTCTACTACCTCCGGTACATTCGACTTCCCTCTCCCAAACCTTCTCTCTAGGAACACTTTTTTTTTTAACCTTGCCTTTCCTAGTCGCCGCCAGGAGAGCTGCCGCTGCCGGCAACACAATCGCCGGTCGTTTACGTGACACAGCGCTTTCCGGCAGGCGGCTTGTTCCCGCTCGTCCCGGCCTCTCCACCCTTGCATGCTTCCTTGCTCTTTACTCAGCCTCTACCTCTTTTTTCTTTGTGTTGTTTCGTCACGTTGCACCTCTAACATGGGTCATCGCTCTGCTTCGTTTATTATCATGTTTTGTTTCTTAGCTCTCTTGTCCCGTACACGTACTTCGTACTCGGTTTCGGTTCGGAGTTTGTCGCCTGTAATATGCGCCGAAGCTGTCTCCCCTAGGCTTCCCCATTCTGCGCGCAGCACTCGCTTTGTCTTTCTCCCTTCCCTTCCCCGTTTCCCTTGAGCAAGCCCTTTTTTGCCGCATGGCCGAGCGGCTAATTTAGACGTGAATGTCTAATGAGCCCTCCGTGGTGACGGCGGGATTCATTTCGCTGCTTTTGCTTTCTTGAGGCTTCCCCGTCGCAACTTTATTTTTTTTATATATTCTACACCCCGACATTGCTCGCAAGCTCTTGTTCCCCGCACTTCGGTTCACCGGAAACCTCGACTGCGTGACGTCGGTAAAGGCGTGCGACAACCTTGCTAGTGCCTCGTTAATATCATCTATAACCACATTACGCATTTAAAAGCCGTAAGAAATATCACGGTGCTAGATCACGAGATGAATTTCCTGTCGGGAAAATGACAGTTTATAACTGAGCGAATAATGTAAATAGATGCTTTAAACAGCTGACCTTGCATGCGCGAAACAAACGTGATGACGTAGTACGTACTTAAGCACGCTGCCTAAAAGTGGTAGCACATTCATGTACGACGCCGCGTGTGTTTCCTGACTACCGCTAGAGCTGGCTTTTCCGCAGGCAGAGACATTGAGTGGAGAAGCCCGCTTCGGCTTGTTGGCATGGAAGTTCCAACGTATTTGCAGAAAACGTTGACTGTTTGGCATCCCTGATCTTCCAATCTTCCAACTCATTCCGCGTAGCCGAATTCAGCCGACAGTAGACATGAAAAGTGAAACAACAACAACAACAACAACAACAACAACAACAACAACAACAACAACAACAACGACGACGACGACGACGACGACGACGACGACGACGACAGGAACGTTAGCGAGGCAAATTTTTTAAGTTACCTGCCTTTTACGCAATAAAAGCTAACTGCACAAGCAGTGCCTTTGAACATACTGGTCCACGGACACAATGAAAAACGCAAGACAACCACAATCGATCTCACAGGTAAGAGCAGACACTAATGTGCGGAGCCTCGTGCGCCAGGATCAGATGGGAAGCGTGCTTATCTAGACCGCCTAGTGGCTGAACACCGCAATCACATGACGCCAAGTTGAGCAAGGTCTCTGCGACAAGCACTCACCCCAGTTCAATAAGTTGTCAATGAGGCATCATGAGATTAAAGATGAGAGAAGCATAACATACGATGCCGGTCTTCGGCATAAAGAGCAGCATTAACCTTACTCGAGGCGAAACGAATTGAGAGGTAAGCAGAACACCAGGCCACGCTTTCCTCTCGTCGACCATAAACACCGGGGCCGCGCTTAGGGACACATAAAATGAGTGGATGAGAGCATTCGCCAATTAACCGCCCTTCGACAAGCAAAACGGCTCAGCGCTCATGAAACATGCAAGCGCCAGCGTTCGATGCACGCGTGCACATGCTTCTTACTTTCGAAAACTTCTATGGACCTCAGAATCGAACTCCAATGCCGCCTGACTCTCAAAGGAAGCGTTCTTTTGGATGTGCGTGTTGGTGTCGTACGCCTAAGCACATGTTTTGCGGAACCGCACGGTGATGTTGTAGTTTGTAAATATCACGGGGTAGTCGAAACTCTTGCTTTGAAGTCGAATTTACGTGCCGACAAACCCCTGCGTGTTCTCATTCCGCGTCTTCAACCATCTCTTAGGAGTGCCTCTCGCAGGTGTTATCAAAATATTTGTGGTAATTATCTTTACTTGGTAGGATAAAACATATGTCTTATAAATAAAAGGTGTACAGTATCGCTAAAGAGGTAACAGTTTCTGAACTGTGTACAGGGACAAATGGCTAAGAACTCCCCTTTGCACCGATTCCCTTTGTTAAACTAAATAGATAAACAAGAACAATGACCCGGAATCAAGTACGGACGATAACAATATCACTTACTATTTTGCCCACATTTCCTGATGACCGTACTAAGAAGATACTTGGACACCATTAGGACACACCGTTCCCAGTCGTTCCCAGTCGGACTGCTTCACGAGTGTTAAGCTTTAATTGAAATAGGGCAAATCGCCCAATACTTGGTCAATCGTTGAGTAGATATGCGCCGCACTGTCACAAAATTGTGCCCACTTCATCGAAAAACCCGGTAGAGACGACGGCGATGATGCGCCGAAATCAACCCAGCAGAAAAAGAAAGAAAAAAAAAAGGCGGCGCTCGCAGCGAAAAGTCTCAAGGCACGTAACGACTGGCTGAAACGTTCGCTAGATTCCACAATTCGAGCGAAGTGTGGAATCTACTAGAGAGCCGCATTGAGTCGTCGCATCCCAGCTGGTGAGCGCGCGATGCAGACGAGGAGAGAAGGAGGAAGCAGAGTACGCTCCGACGCTAGCCGTGACTTTTGAAGCAGAAGGAAGCGCCTCAGGCACGACGAGCCTTCCAGTTCAATCCAGGGCTTTCTCTCAGCTTTGCGTGTGCTGATATCACGTGGCGCACGCCGAAACATCTCGAATGCCAGCCAAAGACTAAGGAATCGACCACGGGCTGTCGTCAGCAGTCTCAGTCGACATTTGACACAGCGAAAGAAGAAAGAAGTTGAACGACGCTGCTCCGCGAACTAACCGGATGAGATCGGCCTGCGAGCTCTATGTTGACACGACAGTGATAGTGATAGTGATGTTGTGGCTACAGGCGGTGTTAGCCCGGCAGGCCTGGCCGGCAATTGCCCCGCCAGAGCGTCTCTGTCCATGTCGCATGAGTCACCACGTGTCACTCAATCCCGTCTCTTGAAGAAATGCTACAAGCAGAGCTGACACCTTCTTGCGAACCGTCCGTGTACCTTCCGGATATATAATTTGTTCAGTGCTCCGATGTGGAAACCCTCTTTTTTTGCATGTTGTCCATGAGTGCTTTTCTCTCGGTGCAAAAGCGCTTGCAGGACCAGATGTAGTGGTCAATGTCTCCCAGTTCATTGCACTCCGTGCACAATGGCGAAGCAGCGTCCCTAACTTTAAAGGGACCATGCGGGTGTGCATGCTGATCCCGTTCTGACTCGGTACAGTAGAGTTGACATGCTGCCACTAAGTCCTTTTGTCCCACAAGGCTGGTGTGGTGGCTTCCACAAAGAACGGCAATGATCACGAATTGATTGTTTTGCTAATATCTGATTAACAGGAGCTCTTACGTTGACATGACTCTTCGAGTGGCTCTGGTGAATAGGACTCTTCTCGTGTTTTATGCTTGGTTGTAATGAATGAGCCTGTACATTTGATGCTACTTGGTTCCATGTTGCGTTGCATATCCCATCTATGCTATTATTTTGAAGAGCCGTTTTTGTGCACGTTTGTGAACTGCCTGATAATGAGGATATATTTGTTTTGTTTTGGTCCTCTTCGGTTCTAACTCAGTCTTTGAACCACTGCTGGCGTTTTGCTATTGCACAAAAAGGACCTAAAGCTTAATTGTCCAAGCTTTCGTGAAGTCATTTTCGGGGAACTGATACGTCGGTTTTTGGAATATTTTCCCGGCGATAGCCTCCCGGGTGTCTCGCAGCTCGAGATTGGAGACACACACGTAGACGGAAAACTACGAGAATGTAAAGAACTACGACAAAAATGACAATGACACAACCAACGACGAATAACTACAACATAAAAAAATAACCACAACAATAACTACAACAATAAAAATGACAACGACGAATAACTACAACAGTCACAACGACGACACTGAAACAATAAAAACGATGACAATAAGAACCCTCACAAATTATGACGACAACAGTGACAACAACGATAAGAACAACAGCTGCAATGACAAGGGCAGCAGGAACGACAACGACAGCAGTAAAAACGACGAAGCAGCTACGCTTGAATCAAGCGTCCACGAGATTTGAACCAATATAGGTGCCTCTCATGGTGATTTGAAGATACCTTTTGAAATGTGTCCTAACACAAGCTACCAAGCTTGTTATGGTTGCTTTCCCGGGCCCGCATTCACAAGAAAAAACAAAAACGCTACAACTGTGAGTAATAGCACGTGCATACAAATATTCAAGCTGTGGTTATAATCAGTACGGGGCTCTATGGCACTTGCGAAAAAGAGCACTTGAGAATGGAAAGCTTGGTGCGTTCGGCCTCTATTGTCTCAATTTTGATTATTTACGCATTTTCATTCAACTATCATATATAAAGTTCAGGTTTTGAACAATCGCCGTCGCGGAGTCGTGGTCAGTTTCCGTTAACGGGGGAACTGTTCTCGTGGTAAGTAAAACTGCCTTTTCATTCGGCCTTCTAAAAATTCTTCACTAAGTCGGGATCACTGTTTTTTTTTTGTTACCCAACCACGACGATCCACTCTGCTAATGTGTCGTGCTGCACTCGATAATTCTAAAAATGCGGCCTTCGCATACCGACGCCGTACTATTGACATTGTGGCACACCACGCTCCCTTTAAGCCTCAATAGTTTATATCATTCGCTAATTCTATTCTCATCGCGCAGGAGAAGAGTCATCGCATTGTTACCTCTTGTGATTAATTACTGATTATTGCCAACTATGCGAGAAGACACATAGGTTTTTTTTTTGTTTACCTGAAGCATAGCTGAAATGTTTGTTTGGACGTTACACGCTTGCAATCGCCACCGCTCAAAGTTGTCACGATCTAAACTTTTTAACGCAAAATAAAGCACATGCGAGTACCTGACACGCCAGCCAGTAAATGCATAAATAACTCACTAAAGCTGAAAATTTTCACCTATGCCCTTTTACTTCCACCGCGAAGAAAAGAACAGATCGGCGTATGCAGCAAGGCAAGGAATAAGCAAAAATTACAGGGTTGCAGTAGTAGAAGCCGATGTGTCAACGTCTAAATAGAAAATACTACCGAATTCATGCGTAAAATATCAGGGTGTCGTTCACTTGAGTAAAAGCAGTGTCCAAAGCAGAAGCAGTTGACTATAGAGGAGATTAAACATTCCGTTCCATTTTGCGCAACACGCCAGCTATCAGAAGCAAACGTGCCACGTTATCAAAACTTTCAAACGCAGGACCGGGCGAAATTTACCAATTCATCACTGGTTGCCGCCCCTTTTCGTTGAACCCTCATGGCCTCGCTCGCTACTTTACCTGCGTTTCATCCGATTTGCGACTTCGCTAGGCTTTGTCTCTGGCCAGAAGAAAGCAGCACTTTGGGAACAAGATGGATAACGCCGGCCGTGACGACGGGCACAAAATGGACCCACTCATCGCACAGGCGAGATCAATCTCCACTAGGTCTTCAAGCTTGCTTGAATTATTGACAAGCCCCCAGTTTTGCTATCAGGAGCCTCTCTCTTATTACGTCCAAGACAGTGTCGCAACTCCTTTCTGCCAGCTCTCGCTTCTGTATAGTTCTTGTTTCTTGTCGCGTTCTCCGTTTTTTTCCCCCTTAACTTATCGCAGAGCACTTTGGTAGAAGTAGGTCCGAGACTACCATGCCTGGAGCTGCTCCTTGAACAATGCGTGAACTCCCGCGGGCACAAAGGAGACCCCGTACGGTGCTCGAGAAACTCTACGCAAACAGGCGCTGACACTAATGGAGACACGAGTTAATGCAGCACGTGGCTCCTTGGAGGACCCGGACGAGGTTCTCTTGTCGTACCTCCAGCGAGAAACTATGGTCTATACAAGGAGGGTCAGTAAATAAGTCTTAGGTGAAACAGTGGAGGCTCTCACGCCGTCGAGAGATCGTATTAGTTCATATTTACTTGATTTTTTTTTTCGTGTTGTTGCTTTTCGCAAGGCTCATCCTTGGAGACAAGACACGGAGTGTCGTCGCGAACGTGCAAGGGACGCACAACCGACCGGCCGCATCGCGAAAATATAGCCGTGTATATTTTTACAATGTCCCGATGAGATGCACCGCAATGCGAGGGAGCTATACATGCGGACAAGAGAGAAAGAGAGAGGTAATTGCGAGAAAGGCATGGAGGTTAGCCAGAATTCAAGCATTCGGCTAGCTACCCTGCACTGGGGGAAGGGAGGCTACAGCGGCGGAGTGTGTGCACATGTACTCCTACGCGAAGTAGTCCGGTTCAGCGCGGGTTTCGATTTGTGAATCTCCCACAGCTTCTGTGCGTTATGAATGCAGACAAAGGTAATTCAGGAAGAATTCGAAATTCATTTCCTAAAGAGGCTCGTAGCAATCCTCTCTGGCGATTATACGAAAGAGCCAGAAAACGATGAGCGTTCACGTGTAGTAGACGTAGACTCCATTGCGCCGTTGAGTTGCACATAAGGGTGCGGCGTTATCACCCGTGTAAGAACACGAAATAACAAGGTAAAACTCAAACAAATATAAATGTATCCGCGGTGTGTGCGGCGTATTCTTTCCAAAAGCTTCCTGTAGAAAATGAAGCATTTTTGTCTGCTTTAGTTATCACGCAGAATACACGAATGCGACTGTATTGGACTACATTTTCGAACGGCGGCAAGTGCGCAATGTGGCTCCGCAGCCTTCGCTTCTTTGCCAAGAAAAGTTTTCCGCGCGTACAGCAAGTAACGAAGGAAGCGCCACCTCTTTCTGTAAGAGTCATAACGGCGAGACAATATGCACGTGCATGACGTTTGCAACGCACGGGGCCCGCCAGCCTTATCGCCAAGGGAGGAGCAGAAAGTCAAGGATGAAAGACACCTTTATAATGGTCGCTCTCGTCAAACGCTACCCATCAGATCACCAGCGTGTTGTGAAAACCCGACCGCGACAGTACAAAAATATTCTTGCAAATTTTCCTATAAGAAAGACAGAGAGATAGGTTTATTTTGTAGAAAGGCCTAAAGGCCGGCCTGAGCTGTAGTTCCCTCGGGCCTGCTACTCTGCATCGGAGAAGGGAGTCGGGGTAAACAAAGATTGATGACGAGGATGACGACGATGATGATGGTAGTGGACATGAGACCGATGTAACAAGCTTAGCAATGCTAAAACACATAAGGGAAGGAGACATAGGCGTAGTAGCACCCGAGTCTTTCAATCAATCGATTCTGGTAGAAAGCGCGCGTTATTTTATTGCGTTGTTATAAGAGCGGACAGCCAGCATTACTCGACAATAGCCAGTGTTGTCCTTACGCGGGTAGAAGCGATACAATTTAAACAAGTTATGCACTTTTTAAGAAGCAATACATTCCTCTGCTGTGTAATTTACCTTGATACTAGTTTGTTATAACAGTTTCTATGTTTTACTGACGCTGACACATATCGCCTGTACCCCTCTTGTGCTGCAAGAAGGGTGTTTTTCGGAAACCACAGTTTACTTCCAATAACGCGCGTTGCAATAACGTTCCGAACATTGTTGGATTATAGGTAGCTCACGTCGTGTGGGATTAACCAAAGAAAACTTCGAAACGACGTTTTCAGCTTCCCATCAACATCCGAAAAACTCTGAACAACATGTGCCTAAGTGGCGCCCTCTGGACTATAGTGCTAACCTAAGGGAAAAACTAAAGGTAAGCCGTTAGATGTCTTGCAAACTGCAGGCACAAAGGAACCGGGAGACAGTTCTATAACGACACTAAAAAAAAGAAAAAGAAGTAGTCACGATAAATAGTCTCTTTGATTTATTGATCACGTCTTGCTTGCTCCCACAATCTAACATTTAAAACCAAGGTAAATGCGCTGCGTTCACGTTAGCGGGATGAGCGGTGGTAGCTCCAAGTCGTGCGCCGTAACGCTGTCCGCGCGCCGGTTCGCTTATCTATGGCATGCGCAATGGTAATAAACTGCGTCCCAATGCCATCTCGTTGAATTTCAGATCAATACACGTGGCGCATGCGATACCGAAGTAGGTCACATATGGCAACGCAGGCGCACCAGGGACAGCCCACTTCATTTTCACAAGCAGCTCGATAAACACGAATTATGCATAAGCCACTTTGTGCCACAGTGGCGAGCGCGTCGCTTCATTTATACCGTACTTCGCTTACACTGCAGTCGAGTAGGGCCATCATTATATCACTCCCCCCCTCTTCCTTTTTGCCCTCCTATCCTTTGAGCACGTTATATTAAGTGCTTCTGTTAGTGAACCGCAGCACGTGGTATTATTCCTATGCACGTCCTGTAAGGTGTATATACATGTGAGCTTGTATATACACCTTACAGGACCTTCCACCTTACAGGACATTAAACTGATACACTTTAAGCTGACACACCTTAAACTTACACTTTAAACTGATACACCTTAAATTGATAACGCGGAAATGTTTAAATGTTATGTAAAAATGGAAAGCAGGGAGTTCCACCAGATGCGAAAGTATGGTTGGCTACCCTGCACTGAGGCAGCGAAAAGGAGTTGCAAAGAGGACGAAGAGGATAATGATAATAATAATAATTGCTGGGGTTTTACTTGCGAAGCTACCGTATGAGGCTGTGATCACCCGGGGCTGTTTGACGTGCACCGAAAACGCTAAGTGGACGGGCCTCTAGCGTCACCCCAACGTCACTCCTTCTCACCACCACCACCTCCCTTTCCCACTTCTTGCTGTACTATATCGTAGGTGAATAGGCTATGGTTATCCCACTCTCCTCCTCCTGTCCCTCCTCCTCATCGTCACTTCCTATTTCCCCCTTCTTGCCCTCGCTTCTCTTTCCCTCTTCCTTGCTATACTATACCGATCTGTGCTATGGTATGAAACGCATGCTCCTTTACGTAGTGGGCTGATGGCATCAGCGCAACAGAAGAAAGTGGGCGCGCAAATGCTCTATATTTCATAGAAGCGCACGCTCACATACCAAATGTGAAGCATTTCTTGGTTAACTTAGGTCAGTTCGACCGTATCTATCTATCTATCTATCTATCTATCTATCTATCTATCTATCTATCTATCTATCTATCTATCTATCTATCTATCTATCTATCTATCTATCTATCTATCTATCTATCTACCACAAGGTGCTTGCTTGGCAACTCGTGGTGTCTGCGTCATAGCTAGTCACGTGGGCATGACTGCGGCCTGCAGTATGCATAAAATAAAATAAGAAATATACTGCGGGGTAGAATGAAATAAGTATGAAAGCAGAAGGAGCGAAATAAAGTAGATGTGTGAAGAGAACAGGTTTTAGGACCCTCCGAATAGGTAAAACGCCGCAAGCACAGAAATAAAGGCTAATTGGGGTGTCTTATTAAAACTAAAACTAGGAGCCCACAGTAATGCCCTACGTTGTGCTACAAACATCGGAAGTTTAACTGGTACTCCACACATAGCAACGCAGGCTGACAGTGAAAAATTAGTAATTGCTACGTAATAAATGTCTACTATATAATTTCATTTGTTCAAAATCTCGCAGCATGAGTGCTTACCCACACGGGAAGTAGGGCGAGGAATGGGCCGATAATTCCCGCTCTCGCCGAGCTATCCACCGTACCATCGTTTTACCGTCCCCGATGGCCAACACTTTCCTGAAGATGTCTGATCTCTGGTGAGATGTCTTCAGATATCTAGAGGTACCTGGTAGCAAACATGATCATACTCAAGAGAGAACCCACGAATACGTCCCGAAGTGCTCTTTACCGGTGTCATTGAAGAAATGATAAAGGCGCAAAACAAACACGTAAGAAGGTCTACTCTACGTTCGGAGGGCGAGAAACGACAGAACAATCTCTCTAAACCGTCGAAGGCTCGGGCCAACACCCAATTTATTTCGCCCGAGTCATTTGAGCTCCCGCCGGATCGTTGTCGAACGCGACCGGAATCCCGTTCGTGCACCGCGGACGGCTAACAGGGCAGAGCCGACGAAAGTGGCACCCGTCGCGTGCTTGCAGCGGCCTCGCTGGCCAGGCGGTCGGAGCCAACTGGGGCGGCGGGGATTGCGCGGGCAAAAACGCCCAGGCGTGTCGTCGTTAATTTGCATATTATTCCAAGTTATTTGTGCAGAGCCGCTGCGCGTCTGCACGTTGGCTGAATTCAAATGACCACATTCGCCGATGTGCTACCCTCTCTTTTCTTTCGCTCGCCCCTCCTTCCTTCTTTTTTTCTTCCGAATAAAGCTTTGTTCGTTTTGTCCTAGCCGCGCACGAGGCGTTTCCATCCGCTCACGGGCTTCGAATCACCTCCGCCATCGATTTGGTGGGAAACGGCAAGTCGCAAACAAACAGGATTTTGGCTTCTTCTTGAAGAAAAATGCACGCTCGATACAAGCATTCGTGTACTTTAGTGAATCAAGAAACGCAAACAGTTTAAGTGTATGTGCCCTACATTTTCTTGAATTTGACTCACGTGCGTGCATATCGTTTGCCCCTGGAGCAACTATAGAAAGAAAGAAAAATGACGAAGCCTTTTCTAAGAAAACTGCATTGTCGTTTCCGTTATCACTGCTTCTTTTCTTGTTTATGCCGATCCGTTCACCAAAGTGGGCCAAGAAAAAAAAAAGCGAAGCAAAAATTGCTGCTAAAGATCCCGGGACCGCGTGTATTATGCAGAACAAGTTGCAGATAGTTTCCTTCTTTGTTGATCCTCTGCCTTGAAAGCAACCTCCCTGTCTTTTTTTCACAGAGAATCCATAGAAGGTGCAGGCACACGCATACTCCGGATTTATTTGCAGCTTTTGCGCGGGCAATGCGTAAATGCTTCTGAAAGAGTCCTGAGCGACATTTTATTATTATTATTATTATTATTATTATTATTATTATTATTATTATTATTATTATTATTATTATTATTATTATTATTATTACACATGGATTTAGATATAGCCCATTGTTAATGAGGACGAGAAAACTTTGGAGGACTCTGAAGCTTCGCTTTTGAGAGTGTACGCTATCTAAGCGTCATTCGGCCTCGTTCGCACCGCCTCCTCGAAACAGAATTACGTTTTCTTCTTGTATATTCAAATTGCATTCCGATATATCATGTGTGTAGGTGTTAGTTAAGGCATAGTTTACAAATTTAAGACAGATTTTACTTTAAGAAATCGAATTTCTTTTACTAACGCACCTGGCGCTGTGGCGGAGGGCTTACGTGGTCTGGCGCTTTGGCAAACACGGTGGTAGCGTTGGTAGTTCGAAATGATTATTCCTGCCATGGACGCCGACGCCGACAGGGGATTTTCAGCTACATAAGCACCTCAACGCCAATTGTGTTAAGATAAGTGACCATGTCGCAGTCGCTCGGTGAAGACTCGCCATCAGTAAGTGCTCTTCTCCTCGTGCACTGTATAACAAGGGCAAAGCACGCTTTACAGGGTCAAACTTGAGACTACAGCGCAAGGGCTCCTAGGATGGGCTCCTTGGTTCGAACATTACGTTAAAACAGCACGAAGAACGGGTAGCAATAGAACAAACAGGACACAGCGCCCACTAGCAGCCGGTTTGTAAGTGCCAAGGCAGTCCATGTATCGGCGAGAGAACAGGAGCACGAGCGCTGGCTGACTGAGCCACCTGATAGAGGTTGTGGCCCTATTAACGCGACAGCGTTGAAAAGCCCGTGCCGCGGAAAACTCAGGTGTTGACGTCGGCATGGCCGTCCACAGCGGAAATAATCACATAAGTCTACCGCCGTGTTTCTGGAAGTTCCCGACGATGCAAGCCTTTCGCCATGTCACGGGTGAGTTAGTGAACAAAACTCCAATTTCTCAAAGTAAAATCTGTCAGAAAAATCGTAGACTACGACTTAACACCTACGCACATGATAGACCGCACTGTACTTTGAATGTACACGAATGTATAGAATGTACGATTCTGTTACGAGGAGGCTATGCGAGCGAGGGCCCAATAACGCTATGGCGTTCACTCTCAAAAGAGACGCTTAAGCGTCTTCCAACGTTTTCATTGTGCTCCCATTGTCTCTCCTATGTATGATCTCCTTTTGGAATAAATAAGAATACAGTTGATAATCACTGGTGATAATGGTAATAATGGCAGTGTTGGTGATTTTATGATGATGATAAAGGAGAAGAGGAAGAGGAAGACGTGTGTTAAATGGTTTCGCTATGTTATGGCACGATCGAAAAATGTACAGCTGAGGACTGCCGCCAAGCAAACAGCTTAATTCTTCCGCCAAAGGAGGTAGTAGTAGTAGTAGTAGTAGTAGTAGTAGTGGTGTTGTGGCTACAGGCGGTTTTAGCCTGGCAGACCTGGCCGGCAATTGCTCCGCCCGAGCGTCTCTGTCCATGTCGCATTAGTCACCACGTGTCACTCAATCCTGTCTGTATAAGAAATGCTACAAGCAGAGCTGACACCTTCTTGCGAGCCGTCCGTGTACCTTCTGGATATATAATTTGTTGAGTGCTCCCATGTGGAAACCCTCTTTTTTGCATGTTGTCCATGAGTGCTTTTCTCTCGGTGCAAAAGCGCTTGCAGGACCAGATGTAGTGGTCAATGTCTCCCAGTTCATTGCACTCCGTGCACAATGGCGAAGCAGCGCCCCTAACTTTAAAAGACCATGCGGGAGTGTATGCCAAAGAGGTTTCGTCCATGTAACACTTAAGAAACGCCGTTTTACAACTTATTTTCTCATATGTTCTTCCTCTTAGCACAAGACTGCGGAAGAAATCAGTGCTCTACACAGCAGTGTGATAAGCCACTACGTGGTACTTCTCGTGAGCGGAATACTTCATACTCGTGTTTCAATTGCTGCAACAACAGTACAACTTCTCGAAGAGCCTGATTCCCCGATAAGTTCGCTCGTCATTTCTCCTACACTTGAGAAAAATGCTATAGCAGTGTCAAAAAGCGCCTCAAAGTAATAATAATTACACTTTAATGATGTTCTTTTACTTGGTTTTTGGTACAACTATTATCAAAGCCTTACTATAGCGTAAATAAACGAATAAAAGCGCTTTCCTACAGCAGCGCTCTTGGCAAAACCGAAGAGAGTCAACAGCAACACAGGAAGAAAAAACGAGAAAGTCAGAGGCCTCCATTTCAAGCTCGGGTGGACGATCTCGGCAGAGTTCAAAGTTCTCGCATATGAACCCGCCGCCACGGTTGGCTGGGCTCTTGCCAGGACGGGACGGAGATGGCGCGCGCAGCAAAGCGCGCGCGTAATTTGCCGGTGCCGAGGAGACGAGACCACTGCAGCGCGCACCTTACTCTGGCGCGCAGCTGGGGCCCGCGCTCTAAAATGGACGAAGGCGAGTCAGAAGGAGAAATAAGAGAGAGCACAGCCGGGTGCCTTGAGCTCGTTAGCATATTCAAATGAGCAAGAGACTGGCGCGGCCTTTTTACAACTAAGGAAGCGCGGCATACAAAGTTTCCAATTAGCGCCCCCTTCCTTGGTTCACTGTGGACGAGCGACGCCAGTGCCGTCTTTCCTTGGTTCAACGAGACTCGGCAAGCTTCCCGAGTATTCTTCCGTCGCACTCCTTGAATAAACACGGACGGATGAACCACGACGTTCTGTAGCTCGACGCTGGTTGAAAAGAATAAACACGGTATGAAGACGTCTTCTGAACGTCGCTCCATAGCTTCTTGGCGTTGTGGCTTAGGAGCTGGATTATTGTTCGAGTCAAACTTCTTTTTCGGATCCAGAAGACAGAGACTTCTTTTGCGGATCCGTCTGGGCGCAAACGCTTGCGCGCAGACGTAATAGCAGCACCAAAAGCGAAATCTGAACAAGTTGGTTGAGATTAGTGTTTTAACAGCCCAGAACACGAGACAAAGAGAAGGCTCCAGGATACGAGCGGTGAGTAAAAAAGGAATATCTTGTTTAAAATAATTCAGTTGTTGGCGCTCGTCCTGTGCGTCTCCTCTTCGCGTCGTTTTTTGCGCTCTTTAAACGTGAGATAAAATGACTCACAATTTTTTTCTAATATGCAAAGGTAACTTCGCAATGAAGAGTGCGAGGATGTTAGAGCATCGCGGCAAACTTATACTCGACCTGACCTCTCCTAACGTGCACGGCTCGTGCATTTTTCTTGAGAATGTGTATCTTGTTTCAGATGTCGGCGAATGGTGCTCGGTGATGTGACGGACGTAGCCAACGTGAAGTTCAAGCATTTTGCCCAAGAAGAGAGTATTTGTTATGCACATCGCTTACGAAGAGTATTACTAAATTAGGTTTGTGTAATACCCAATTCTCCATTCAGGGCCGATAACAGAGCAGTTGTAAGCGAAATAAGCGGCAAACTTGAGAAATTGGATTGGAACCCACTTTGCAGCTCTGTGGCGACTCTTTTGAAGGAACCCACAGAGCGGGACTTCTGCTTGAGAGTGTAACTAAGCGACACAGAGTGTATCCTGTGGTAATGGCCCTTTCCGAGTTTTAGTATGCTTCGCTGCGTTGCACAACTGCATTGCGACAAGTTTTGCTTCAGAAAACTGCTACGAGTTTAAACGGTCAGCACTCGACAGCACTGGCTAAAGCCTGAAAGCTAATTAACGTGACACCGATGGTGGCTTCAGATAACGCTGTTTAAGTGCTGGAATCCGCAGTGAGAGCAGGGAGTTTGAAAAGTCCGATATCTGATACCGAAGAAATTTAGCCACCGACACTTCAAACGCCTACTTACGTCGCCTCTATGGAGACAGTGTATCGAGCTCTTAGGGAGACAGCGCACCAAAGCAAGTGCCAGCCGTTACGAAAGCTGTATCTCGAGCTACACAGCAAGGTACTTTGCTTGGCAACTTTACGCAGCGTTCCGTCCAAACACACGCAACATAAATAAAAATTAGAATAGCTAGAGCCGCCACATGTCGCAAATCCACGCACTATGCGAGACAAGCGCAAATACCAGCATAATCAGGCAGCTACTCTTAACGAGCTACGTTAATTGCCGAATCCCAACGTGCGACAACGTATAACGAGGGTAAGTCGACCCATAACTGGGCCATGCCAAAGAACAGCGACTGGGTAACAATGTCGCGCCTCGCGTCGCAGTCCTTATTAGGCACTATACGTGTATCAGTGCGCACAGCTTCGCCTGCTGTTGCTTTCAGGAAGGCGCACGTGGGAACACTTTGCTTAGAAAGGAATATGCGAGAATAAAAAGGGGAGAAGCGAAAGGCGTAGAAGGAGGCACGGCTAGGGGTAAATGAGCGATCGCAGCGCCATGTGCGCTCAGATGAGAACGTAAGGCGCCTCTGTACATACACACGCAGTGCGTACAACGGCCGGCTAGACGCAACAAAGCCGTCGCACATCACCTCAGCTCAGCAAAGAAACAGGGCGGCACAGATAGGGGGGGGGGGGGGGGGGTAAGCGCCGAAAGTCCACACGTGGCGAGCGAGTTAGCGGCACCGAATCAAGATTCATTCTGCCTCGCGGGATTTCTTAATGGAAACAGGCTCCTGGGGTAACATGCATAATAAATCTCGGCGGCACCCCGACCAGCCGCACCAGAGGTGGTTCCACGCGCTGCGAAGGCACCTGCTATTTCTGAACGCGGCTCCTCCGCCGACTTATGCGTCCGCCTTGCTAGCGCTGTATGCTGCAGATCCTTTTGTTGACGCGTTTAGCTGTCTTTGTTATTTTCTCTGCCGGCGCTCACTTTGGTTCCAGACACACTTTCCCTTCTATACTTACCCATGCCCAGAAGCGCCGAAAGAAAACTGAATACCCGTCTCTCCTTTGGTTTTCTTTTGCAATTCCTAGTTCCCACTTTTAACTTTCCGAGGTAAACCTGGGGTCTCCATTCTTCACTTCGTTCACTTGAGGAACTGCAAGTTTTGTTATGCTGTGATGGTGCCACTCGAAAGAAAGAATAAAAAAAAAAGGAGAGCGATGTGTGTGGAAGCTGGAAGGTAAAGCAGGTGTAAGGTGTAAAAGAAGGAGTATATATTTTTTTCTTTCTTTTACCTCGAAAAGAGACAGCCACTTCGCACTCAGCGAAAATTACCTCCTCCGGAGATTGCATTAATGCAGACCCTAGGTACATCAGAGTAACATTGTTCTCCTTTCTATGCCTTGCGTTTGAAGCTACAGCGACCAACGTAATCATTCAAACTTACGCACATACAAGGGGGTGCTCGCTTATTCATGCAAGAACTCCTTTTTTTTTTTTTTGAGACATGCGAACTGAGCTTACTCCTTCGTATATCTGCAGGAGCACGTATATCTGCTGGAACGAACACTGCACCTTGCGAGTCTGCTCGTTGTAATTCTCGCAAAAGCCAGAAAGCAAGGAGGAGAGGTGGGAAAGGTGAGGCAATATTCGCCGAAAGTAGGTTTTGAGGAAGGCAAGAGGATAACATAAAAGCGAGAAGCACGGGGAACGGATATGGGCTTTTCTTGCATGCAAGACAACTTTCTACGTCCATAGAGCACGTGGATCCAGCGAGCACGTGGAGTGGCGCGAGCCAATGGGGCCCTGAACTAAGGGCTCCATCCACCCTACGAGGAAGATCCCTCACTTTGTTAAAATAAATGTTTGCTCTCTCTCTCTCTCTCTACGTCCATCGAAAAATAGGAAGTACAACTTCATCTTAGTCAAATGGTAACTCTAAACCAAAGGAGTATAGAGCGTTTAATTCAGGAACAACAAATCAGAGGGGAACCTGTCTTTATTATTATATTGTTCCTTGCAGTAACACACTAATCTTATACAAATAAACAACAACTGCGACATCCCTGAGATTAAGCGATGCCTCCATCCATTCACCTGTACGCGCCTGCGGAACAATGAGAAAAGTTCACCTGTAAGCGCTAATCTTTTTAACCAAGGAATCGCACGTGTTTTGTGACAATATGCGATCAGCACGTCTCAAAATTCGGCTGTGAACTATTGTGTACTAAGCAGACCCTTGCCTTGAAGTGCTCAATAAACGCGTCCATATATCTTTTTTGGTTTAAATGCGAAACACTTTATGGCTAACTTCAGCAGTTTTGACCGCATCCATCCATCTGTCCTTCCATCCGTCCGTCCGTCCCTATCTATCTATCTATCTATCTATCTATCTATCTATCTATCTATCTATCTATCTATCTATCTATCTATCTATCTATCTATCTATCTATCTATCTATCTATCTATCTATCAGCGCGAAAGCAGGACAAACGTGTAAGATAGTAACGCGCTCGTGCAACTGTCTTAACTTACGTTTGTCACTTATTTGCGCTGTTTCACATAACGCATCGTTAACCTCGCATATACGAAAACTGGTATGGTAGGGTGCAATGTATGACAAACATGTATCATCCATGCGGACATCACCGAAATGATATACTTGTCATGGATGTCACGATTAGCGACAATACGATCACATGTGGCTCATACCCACAGTGCTAGGCCCAGGTTATGCGAGTATGCGCCACAAACGATTGAACGTGAATATTGCAGCTTGTGTTAGTCAATTGATTGATTTATGGGGTTTGACGTCCAAAAAACGACTATACGATTGTGAGAGACGCCGTAGGGGAGGGCTCCGGAAATTTACACCACCTGGGGCTGTTTAACGTAACCCTGACATCGCACAGTACACGTGCCTCAACACTTGGGCTCAATGGAAATGCAGCCGCCGCGGCCGGGATTCGATACTGCGACCTTTGGATCAGCAGCCGTGTACCATAGCCACTAGACCACCGTGGCGGGGCGCACAGGCGAAACAAGTATACGCAACAGAAAAAAAAGCAAGTCCAGAGGACAGGATATTGAAGTTAATGTATGAATTTAAAGAGGAAAAGAGTGGAGAATGAAGGACAGTCAATGACGCTTCATGGAATCGGTCAGTACTAAAGCCGATTGTACAAGTGTATTGCTCTTAAGAAACATGATAATGCCTTGATTACTGACTGCTTCAAAATTAAAGAAATGACATCTCTGGATGGTCTTTCCTGAAAGCAGTCTCTCAGCAACGTGAGCTAGCGTTGTGGATACCTGTTGTTTCTGTACTCGAGTACAATAACAAAGAATGTGCCCGATGAGCTCCTGGCGACCACAATGACTGAAGATAGCATAGGGTGAAAAGCATAAAAGCAAGTATAACCTAATGTGGTCAAGCCCCTCATGACGCACATGTTTCTTAGTCAGTACAGTCCACCGCCGATCATAGAAGATAACAGTGGTAATTATGTCGTGTTAACGCGCGTTAACGAAACTCGTGTTGCCAAAATTAACGTGGCGTTCCCTTTAATCAGGTAAGTTTCGCGTAAAATCTAGATAGAAAAAGATGGACTCAGTTCATTCACTGTTCAGTTGGGTCACACTATTTGTTCGTTAACTTTTCTTTCTGTTATTCTCACGGTAAACTACTCGTCGCAGAGTCGGAAGAAAAAAAATAGCTACGACTGTCATAGAAGTTTCACACAGACGAGGCTTAATTTCTGCGCACGCATGACGTTTCGGTGGCAGTCTATGGGAATGGCGAGCAGGAGGGACTAGCAGTAAAGCGAGCACCAACGTTATCCTCTTTCCTCCCTTGCATCTTTTGTGTGTTTTCCTGCTCCATCTTTTTCCCGTAAACTGTGACGTGCGATGGGGCGCCGCTGCCGCCGGGGAAGACAAACTGCTGCTGATGCCTGCGGAGAGACCGCGACGCCGCTCGTTACTGGCGGTATTGACTTTTGCGGCACCTTCCCCCCTCCCTCGATCACTGGCTGTTGCCAGCACTTTTGCAAACACCCCGGCGTCCAAGAACAAACAAGCCGATGAACTTCAATCTCACGCGTAGGCAGAAAAAAAAAAGAAGACAGGACGAAGAAAATAGCTGCTGGAATGACGTCAGGGAGCGCGATATGCTGGTATAGCGTCGAGTACAGGCGTGAGTTGCGTCACCAGAGGCTCGCTATACAGTTCGCTATCTATTCGCAGTTTGCACCGTCGCAAAGAAGATTGGTTGTAGATATGAAAGAGGAAGCCTGACAAATGACGAGGCCATCAGCGCTGTCGGAGGTCTCCATCAGCAGACGGGATGGTGCCTCTTCGCCTGGTGTTACGAAGTTGCTGCCACATAATGAGCGTGCGACTAATTCTCTTAACGAGAAAAAAAAAGTAAGACAACGATAGCAAGAAAAATACATGGGCACTAACAGTGCCGGGTGCAAATGGCGTAAGGGTAAACATTTATTTCCTATCAAACGTCTGCGTGATGTGCTATTGGAGAGTATGCATTGTGTGGTTATTTCGAATATCCAAATTGGTCAGTCACGTGACGAGAACGTGAAAAAAAAAGAAAAAAAAGAAAACGACATGGCTTAATCGAATGGATCAAGCTTGCATTCTCTGATTGATCGTACAGATGCATGAGGAGGAGGAGGAAGGGGAAAACAGAAAGGCAGGGAGGTTAACCAGAAGGGCGTCCGGTTGGCTACCCTACACTGGGGGAGTGGGAAGGGGGAATAGAAAGATGGGAGAGAGAGAAGGATGGGGAATAGTGAAAAAGACGTTGTCGGACAAGTCCAACTGTCAAAGGCGTTCACGCAAACCAGTCGTCTTGAGAAAGCGTAAAAGTGCTTTTAGTGCCTTGTGGGCCGACGAGCGATGAGGGCGGTGTTCGAGTAGCATCTGTAAGGACAGTGGCCGATCGTCAAGGTGGTGTAGCGTCTCAGCAAGGATTTTCCTTTCCTCGACGAATCGCGGACAGTGGCACAGCAGATGGTCCAGGGTTTCGTCGGTGTCGCACATCTCGCAGGTTGCACTGTCGATCGCTCCAATTAATGCGGAGTATGCCTTTGTGAAGGCAACTCCCAGCCAAAGTCGACAAAGAAGCGAGGCCTCATGTCGAGGAAGTCCTGATGGAGGGCGGAGATGCAGGGAAGGGTTTAGCTGGTACAGTCGCGTTCGTGTGATGTTTGGTGAGTTCCACTCAACCAGTGAGAGACGGCGTGCCAGGTGTCGAAGCTGCATTGCAGCATCTGTCCTTGAGAGTGGAATTGAAATAATGTTCGCCTCTTGATGTGAAGTGCGAGCTGCGCCATCTGCGGACTCGTTGCCGCTGATTCCGCAGTGACTGGGCACCCACTGAAAGTCAATCTCGTGGCCATTTTCTCGGAGGCGGTGGTGAAGCACGATTACATCGTACGTCAGCTGCTCGTGGCATCCGCGCCTAAGAGCTGACCGTATGCACTGCAACGCCGCCTTCGAGTCCGAAAACACAGCCCATTTCCTCGGCCTCTCAGTACGGATGAATTCTAGCGCACGACGTAGAGCCGTGAGTTCTGCCGCCGTGGACGTCGTGACATGAGACGTCTTTAGTCGAATCGTTATCCCCTGCGTTGGTACGATCACCGCTCCGCCAGAACTGGACGACGTAGTCGATCCATCGGTGTATACGTGTACGTGGTTACCGTACCGTTCGTACAACAGGTGTAAGCTGAGTTGCTTTAGCGCAGATACTGGTAGATCTGTCTTCTTCTGTATCCCAGGAATTGTGAGGTGTACTTGTGGGAGACTCAAACACCACGGAGGGAGCACTCGCTTAGCCGCAGGCGTGTACCCTGGAGTAAACGCCGCACTGTGTGCATTGACATTAGCGCTGAATGACGTGCGGGGCCTTGCAGCAACGAGGCTCGCCAGATGGTGTGAGGGAGTCCTAGCCACATGCCTGAGGTGAAGTCGCATGGTCTCAACGGCGATGTGCGTCGTGATAGAGTAATCCTGCGCTATGGCAATGGTTTCAGCCGTTGACGCGCTGCGTGGTAAGCCAAGGCATATCTTAAGAGCGGTACAGCCTACCTGCTATCGCCAACACCTGCAAGACTAACCTGCGCACGATACAGAGCATTCAAGTACAGATGCATGAGATACTCGCAGAAGTATAGTGGTAAATACTACCTGCACTTACCATTACGTACTCTATATATTACGCGTATTATACGTCAGGCACGTAGCCAGGATTTTTTTTCGGGGTGGGCCCAAAAAGCATCATCATCATCATCATCATCATCATCATCGTCATCGTCATCATCATCAATTATTCACCACTAAAGGCCCTTTTCAGGGTATTACATAAGGGGGAGAGGGGGGGGGGAGAACAGCATCAATAACAGCATGGTCATTATTATACAATGCTTAAAAAACTTGCCCGGAAATGTAGAAGGCGCTTAATTATTAGACGAGAAAGAGAACAGAGTGGAATGCAGCCCAAGAGGCGAGTTAATCCGGGATGGAAAGCAAGATTTTGACACTGCAGTAAAGCTATAGTGAGTGTGCACGAGAACGAATACTTTCTAACCAAGTAATCTGGACGAAGAAGAGCCACTGAGCTACGCCTGTGCTTGAAAAATCTTCGCTAAAAGACCTAAACATGTATAACGTGTGCCGAGGAACCGCATTATCAAATGTAATGTTACATGGCAGAATAATAATACGCCACTGCACGTCGCGGAAAGTGGATCGCATAACGAGTTCGAGGAATCATTTGAAAGAACACAGGGCTGCATGCTTTGTAGCTCTGAACCCATTACAGAGGCATCATCAACATCATCATTATGAAACAATATTCTTCAACTTTTCCGTCATCATTATTACGAAGCGCTGCCCTTTGAAGCAGTTTTATCGTATCGTGTCATGCGGCAGGCGACGTGCGCAGCCCCATCAGCAACCTGTCTTGGCTCTTCGATATACCTGATGGAGCCTCCTCGGAAGGTGCGGACAGCGGCTGAAGAAGCGAATCGCAGAGTTACGCGCGCGGCTGCTGCAAGGCAACGTCGGGCACAACAGACAGCTGTGCAAAGAGAAGCCGAAACCGCAGCTCGCCGTCGACGCCGGGCCGAGATTTCGGTTCGTTCTCGGGAAAACGACGCCAAGAAGCTCTCAAAGATGTGCAGTTATACAGATTTGCAGGTTACAATACCGCAGTAATTATGGCGTAGTGGGTACTTCACTACTTGGCGAAATGGTAAGAGTTATGGCGCAGGGGATACCTACCAACTCTACTTGCACTCGTTTCCTCAAGCGTTTAAAATGGCCTCTAAGAAGGTCGGTCCTCAAGCTTATGCTGTTACTGTCCTGCGGTTCCACGCAGGCCTTGCTCTTTTTTCTAAAGTTTGCGCGATAGAGGTTACGGACACCGGCGGCGGCGGCGGACAACTACGGCGCCACAAGCGGCCCTTGTTGTGATCTCATAACAGCTTACGCTGTAAAAAAATACACAGCATATCCACGGAGTGAATGATGATGAGTGGGAGGTTCATCGTAGATCGTGCCGAGTTCCGGATTAATGTACTTAACGCGCACGCTCGAATCCTTATGGTTCAACTACGCACAAGTGAAATCTCCCACCGGCACTTCATTGCAAGTCAAGATCCAGTGCCTATATATATATGTATATAGGTGGCCGGTGAACGGTTCTCCAGCGCGAGCAGTCGGTATTTTTCAATCAAGAAACTCGCTAGAAGACGCTGCCTGCGCTAACGTTGTCTCTCGCGGGTGAGGGCGGGTTCTCCTTCTTTGCGAGCTGGTAGAGCGTTCATCGAAGAAAGACCGTTTCCATAGTCAACGCGCGCCTTTCGCTCTCTCTCTCTCTCTCTCTCTCTCTCACAAGACAGCAGATGGAAGAGTGAGAGAGCTCGCGCGCCGGGAGGCACGAGCCGAGGGCGAGCGCGAGCCTCCCGGCGGCGCGAGGTGGCTACATACATACTACTGCAGACATACTACTACAGAAGAGGGAACGACCCACACCCTAAGGAGCTTCGCCCCTAAAAAAACGACCATGCAGCTTGGTCGAAAAGAGTGGTTCACGCTGCAATTTTCATGCGTCTCGGTTTCTCCATAAACACAGCGAAGCGATAACTTCGTCGACATTGACTTGCATCCGGTGAATGGACGAAGGAGCCAGACCATTGAGCTGCCCTTCAGCTGTCCGGTTCCTCAAGTATGTTTTTGCTCTTTTCAGTGTCGAAAAGCTGCGTTCTGAAGTAGCTGTACTCACTGGTAGCGTTGCCAATATCTCGAGGAGTGTGTGAACGTTCAAGAAGAGGGCGTTGTCGCATTCAGCTAAAGCTTCCGTCGCGAAGCGAGGGAGTTCCTCCTCTTGCATGTCTTGCCATTTAATTTCCAGATTTCCCATTCACCTTTTAGTGTCAGGATATACGCGGTTGTCATATCTCTGAGGTAAACATTGAAGGCTGGCTGCGCAGATTCCAATTTGCCCTTGCAGGCGTGCTTTGGCGACACAAATTGCACACTTTGCAGTGTTTTCCGATGGTTTGCAAAGCACCGTTTGAGGGAAGCTTTTAGGTCATCTATCTATGGAATGCACGTGGCTCACAGTGCCCTTGCGCAGAACTACAAGCGACCCTGCTTACCCTGTTTGCTCCTTTGTTTTACTCCTTCCGCCACGCGGGCGCCTGCCCCCACGACACAGGCGGCAGAAAAAGGGTAGTGGGGTTCGTAGAGGGGCCAGGGGTATTTACGGGTTAATGAGTCGTCGAAGCCATCGCTTTCCATACAAGAGTCCCCTTTTCCAAGCTTTCGGCTAGCTTCCGCCGTCCGGTCGTGGAAAAACTCTGCGTCTGCGGCAAAGCAAAGCCGTACGCGTGCGTGTTCCCACGCCGCGCAGCTATCAGTTAAACAAAGCACCTGAATGCTCCCTAAGTTGCCGCGACTACGCGACTGTATAAATGACGCCCGCAATATACTGCCTGCTAGCTCTGCAGCAACAAGGACACCACTCCTCTCGTTAAGAAAGACATTTCCTCAGGGAATCCACCGGTGGAGTCATCGCTATCCATTTCTGTGTGTCCTGTTCCTTGAAGCCATCCAACTACCGAGCGCCCTGACCGTAGGTGAGAATCCTCGTTTTGCGCAGTATAGTCATGGTCGCTTTTGCCCAGAAAACCCGACACAACCAATCAACCACCTTCCTAAACCTAACTGATGCGACGAAGAAAAGGCGCACGAAGTACGGTCAGGTAACGTCGTTTTCTCTGGTTTCGAAGCCGTATGGCAACATTTTGTTCGTTCTGGTAATTTCGTTCGAACAAGCTTGTCTTACATATATTAAAATATCCTGCGTTGCCAAGTTTTCTGCCTTTTTCCGCAATGAGAAAGCAGTAACTGTTTCCGATAATTGGTTTCAGTTGGTATGACCGCTGTTCCAGGAGGATTGATACGGTGGTCACTATCTTGGGAATATTCGGTTATCGGGTTGCGATCTGTTGCAAAATTGCAGAGGTCATTCCTGTGCTGTTGAAATGTTTCTTTGAGGTTTTTTTTTCGTTTCGCCGATGTAGCTCGTATCGCATATTTGTATACAGCGCCTTGGGCTCTCTCCTTCGGTGAACGGCCTTTGGCAATATGTAGAGAACATGTGTTCGTAGGCTTGTGAGTAACTCGGATGCCTTCTTTTCTGAGAATACGGGCGATGTTTTTGCTAACGCCTCAGACATATGGGAGAGTGTGGTATTTCTGTTGTGGTGTTGATTTAGGAGCCGGACGCTGAATTCTCGGCAAGCGTAGCCGTGCTTTTGTAACTGAAGTGCTTTAGGAATAAAGGTTCTTGGGTAGCTGTTCTTAGTGAGTTTCTTGACTATCATTTGTTTTCCAATTGTTTAAATGCGCACGGCGCTACTTGTACTTGTGCCTCTATACGCCTCCATTAATGGCTGACTTGAAGAATTTCGGGGGGGGGGGGGGGGGCCCTGGGCCCCCCCTTGCCTACGTGCCTGTTATACGTACTATGCACGAAATTCTGCGAGAGGGATTTCTCACGCCCCATGATACGCGTCCCCGCCGCAACCGTCATGACATTCAAGAGGTTCTTGAATGCTTATCCTTAATGTCACTAGCTTCTCTCCCTTTCACCGCAATTCTCGCTTTCACACTTTAGAGAATCAAAACGTTACACAGTCCGCTGTTTACCTCATTCAGTTAAATGTACGTGACGAGGTGATGGCGCCTCTGTTGCATTTGTTCCTACGTTGAATACAAAGCGCAGCAGATTGTAATGAACAAAGCGCTGAAGCATGTGACCAGGTGATGGATCGCAACACTGCTGCAAGTTCCGAATCTAAATTCGCAAGTCATAGCACCAAGTCTAGTGCAGTGGATGCGATAAAAAGGAAGTAATAATACGCAGGAAAATCCTCACAATATGCAGTACACAATAATAATGGAATGCTCAATGGGCATACTCATTGCGCTACGTTGTGACCTAGCGGCTAGGGTACCGCACTACTAAGCACGAAACCGCGGCTTCCGTTCCTCGCAACGGCGGCCGCGTTCGGATGAAAATGTAATGTATCAAATGCCCCGGGCTCTTAAATTTAGGAGCAGACTAAAGAATCGCAGTAGACAAAGTTACCCTCAGTCCCCCTCACTATGGCATTCTTCGTAACCAGTAAGCCATTGGGTAAAGGTAATCCTCACAATTCCTTTTCATTTAATATCACCACTTCTCGCCTTCGTTCTTTGCCTTTCTCTCCTTGCCTTGTGCGGCCGAACGGACATCGGAGGACAGTAGCCGAAGGAAGCCAGGCCAGAATACTATAACTGACGAGGAGTCGTCAGAAGTGCGTTAACTCGTTTCATTTTGTCTCGGGGCTTTTAGGTTGGTGCACATCTACTCAACTGCCTACTTAGGTAAGAGCCAACACTGTCAGCCGCTGCTTCTGTAACTTCCTTGGCAATGAGCGCCAGAGAAAGTAATTTCTCTCGAAATCTACGTTTCCTTTTATTTTTCCGCCCACGCCTCTCCTCCGGTGCCGTAGATGAGGCAGAGAAAGGAAACGGCAATGTCCCGGGGCAGCCGGCAAATCCATTTATTTTGAAGCAGGCGAGCAAAGGCTTCGGCGAAGAAAAGCCCACCCAGCGCGGAGATAGCGTAGAACTCCGCATCAAAATCGCCTCACGGACACGAGGCAAAAGCCATTAGCCGACGGCACTCCTGACGCCAGACGCCCTGCGAGGCATCGTTACGGCGCCCGGTGGATTGAAGTATTTGCCGGCTTCCGGCGCGCGCCACATACGCTGCCTCGTGTGGCTTTTATTTGCGAAGCCCTCCAGTCGGCTCACGCTATGGCTTCGTGGGAGTCGCCATTAATGATTCTGAGAGGCATGAGTGCAGCGCCCTCGGACACTTTTGTTGCACTCTATATATGCTGCGTTCCGTATCCAGGGCTCATTCCTGATCGAGGTATGTGTAAGTAATGCGATGTGTGAGCTACGCAATACTTCGATAGCTCTAAGAAAGACTCCAGGCTGGCTGCATTGTGAGGACTGCTTCGGGTGAAATGTTCCATGACGTTTCCTAACGGGCCGTGTGCTCACAGTGGTCACGTACGTGGTACGTGCATACCAGCGCAAAAGCGACGTTAGTTCGCGAATAAGCAAGTGCACTTTCAAAGTACTGTTCTAGGATGACTGCTTTGTGAGAACGTACTATCGGCCAAGAAAGTAAACGGACCAAGGTTCAGGTTGCCGGAGCGGCTGCGGGGTCACAAAACGGCGCTCCTATCTCGCTCAGCACTCTCTGTGCAGTAGCTCAGCACGTTGAGCAAGACAGCAGCGCTATGTCATGGCCCCGCAACGGCTGCGGCCGCCTGAACCGTGCTCCATTTACTTTTTTGGCCGGTAGCACCTTATTCAACAGAGGCACCGAACAGTCCCGGGGACAAGGAGATTATTACTTGTTGCACCTAATTCTTAAATGATTGCGGTTACTGCTGGTGGAAATATTACAATAGCAATCCGAGGCCGTTAACCAAAATCGAGATTCTTGTAGCGATGCTTTTCTGTCGCTATTCCTTTCCGAGCTTTTCGTCGGTTTTCAACTTTGGCACTGGTCAAGGAGACGTTCAGCGCGCACTTTATCAGTGAGATCAATCGACCTTGAAAACTGGTGGCAAGAGCAGCACTGAATGGAGCGGGAAGAATCGCAGTGGATAAGAGACTAGATCGATTCCCGTCCTGTTTTCTTTAAAGATGTCTCTCTGCTCAGAGTTCAGTTTGTTGTACGTTTACTTGGTGGATGTATAAGTTAGCCGAGATGATATGAGCAGAAAGAAAGCGCGCACAATTCAGAGAACGCTTAATCATCGTCACTTGTTCAATAGACCCGTTTCACTAAACCAACATCAAGTAATTTTGCAGCACTTTGACACGATCCCGGCTGGACTTGAAGACAGTCTACTGAAGAGGTATAGAGTAATCAAGTGAGCCTTACAGTTTCCTGACTACTACATAAAAGTAAGGTAAAGCGAATTTTGTAGAAAGACGAGCTATAACTGCCGAAATAATAATATAACGATGCAGTTTCCAGATAAAACCTTCGCTACTTTAGAGGTATCAAGAAGCGCATGCTCCTTAGTCAAGCGTATCAGGAAGAAAAACATAACGAAAATCACTGCTACCAAGCAGCCAAAACATGATTTTCCTCACAAGTTGAAATAGTGTCTTATATTTCGTCGCTCAGCGCATTACTAAAAGAAAATCGGCACCCGCTGTTGAATAAGTTCACTAAACCAACATCAAGAATTTTGCAGCACTTTGACACGATCCCGGCTTGACTTGAAGACGGTCTACTGAAGAGGTACAGATTAATCAGGTGAGCTTGTTCATGTTCATGTATAATTGTTCATGTATAAGCTGATTTCCTATCGTGCAGCTAAGTCAGGTTCTTACAATGATGTAGCCTATATTAATGTTAGAAACTACAGCTCCATCTGTATTTTACGAACCAATTAGATTATGCAAGACACTCGAAAAATCCGACAGGCATTACCAATCAGAGAGAAATACCACGGACCTGTTATTTTGATATGAAATTAGCGGGAACGCTACTCAATCGTCAGAAGCCACCATTGTTGTTTGCTTGCTCTATGCCATTTCGGTAAAGACGACAAGAGGAACATGAGAATTTTCTCCGAGTTGCTCGTGCTGATGTGGCAGGAACCGGGGAACAAATATGTGTCTCCTTCCCTGAATATTTCGGTATGCAGAAAAATATTGAAGCACGTGAACTTCAATTCTCGCCAGAATAATCTTGGGAAAATGCTTCAATAAAAGCTGGCGACGAAGGCTACTGCAAGTTTAAACGTTCGTTTAAGAGATGGCCCACAAATTTTCAATAACATCGAAATGAGTGATGAGAAAGACTGATAGGTTGCTAATGCTCGCGGTACCACTCTTTTACTGTACGCTACAGGATGAGAAGAACAGTAGCTGAAAAGAGTTCGTTGTTACTGAATGAATCAGGGTTACCCGGCTTATATAACTGATCTAACGTAACAACAAAGCTGAAGACATTGGCCAAATAGCATACGTGCGTTCCCATTCTTCCTAAAACTTACCAAACTTAAGCACCGCCTTTCACTGAAAAATTGTTCATTGCTGCACTGACAGGTTGTCACAGCGGAATAATTTTTAAGAAGCAACTTCGTGATGTGTATCAGGCGGCATCCGCTGACATCGCAGCCCAGCACACGACAGGAAGAAAGCTATCGTAGTAGCTATTAACTTGCGCCTGTACGCCTGTATTGTCAAGTGCCCGGGCATATTTTTGTTTGTTGAGAGTGGCTGGCTGTCGATTGTACCATAAACATCTTCACTTTCACGCACTGCTGCAGTGCGCGAAATGCGCTGAAATGAAAGCTTTATTTATACTCGAAGCACGTCCACTATAAGCACGTGTGCACTGGGAGCAGCAGACTCGCAAGCTAAACACAGATAGAAGTCATCGAAATAGAGAGCTTGCGAGTATGCTTGCGCTGCCCCGTTCTGGGAATTTACTCGGATTATAAGGTTTAATTATAACAGCTTTTTGTTTCTGCTAACTAAGTGCATAGCTAAAGGGCGGTAAAAGAAAAAGGGGTAGGAGGGGAGAGGGTCGGGCTCCAGGCTAGTTCCTCAAACTCCGAACGTGACACACAGATAAATGGACTAGATCGAAAAATAATTCGATGCTGATGCCTCTTTAATTGAACTTTCTTGGAATCGTTCCAAGCCAGTGATCCGAGACGAGATTGTTCCTCTTAAAGCGGTGCCTGTTCGTGTCTCAGTGCCGTGAATCGAGTCGCAGCGCAACACAAAGAACAGCTAGAATTCAACTCGCTTTGGATGCATTTTTATTTTTAAACGTATTTTAAAAGCACCGCTGCAGCTGAAACAGAAGGCAAGTATTTTTTTGTTTCGTTGCCAAAGGACGTTTTCTTTCTGTCGGACCTTTTCTGTCTCGGTTTAAGCTTTCATGAAAAAAAAAAATCATGGAGCAGAAATTGACTGCTGCCACTATTCACTGTTTTTGCGAATAGCTTAATGGTTGTTATGTGGGGTTTAACGTCCCAAAACCAGCTCTGATTATGAGAGACGCCGTAGTGGAGGGCTCCGGAAATTTTGACCACCTGGGGTTCTTTAACGTGCACTGACATCGCACAGCACACGGGCCTCAACATTTCGCCTCCATCGAAATGCAGCCGCCGCAGCCGGGATTCGATCCCGCGACCCTCGGATCAGCAGCCGAGTACCATAGCCACTAGACCACCGTGGCGGGGCTAGCTTAATAGTGAGCCATCGATGCTCCTTCCGCTGTTCTGAAAATGCGCCTCCAGATCCCATACATTGTAGGAATCGGCGTCATGTCAAGCAGACCGCGAATTGCCTATGGAAAATTGTATGGCATTCAGCGATATATTATGAATAGGACGAACGTCTTGGTCTAAAGTGCACGGGTAAGGGTATGCTTAACGTCGACAGCACCATGGCGACTTAACGATAACTCATGGTACGGCACAACGTTGGCACTCACATTCGTACACAGCACAAACGCCTATTTTGTTGAAGAGAAATGTACACCACGGCGCGCTGACGTGCGTATCGTAAGCGTCGTTCATTTAAGTATTCCTACGAGGTCGAGAAAAATTTCACAGAAACGCGCAGAGCAATAGCAGAAAATAAGTATGTTTATTACATCGCTACGACAGCGCTTAACATTGAGAAGCGAGCAACTGACGTTACACTAGCACCAACTTCACAAATGCATTGGGTTTACTTAAAAGGACAAAAAGCTGAGCGAGTTGGTAAGGTGGTAAGGATGTAAGCTGGACTACGCCCACTGTAAGCTGGACCACGCCCACTGAACCCTACGCGCTAGAAAAAGAAGTGCTATTGACATTTAAGAGAAACAATACCCAGTGCGGGCTATCTGTTCGCAGTGGTATTCGTGAACCACAAGCTCAATGGGACGTACACAGTGTCCTTTCGGCGATCTCCCGTGGCTTCGAGTGACCGAGAAGGCGATATTTGAAGATCGTACTGAACGAGCGATTCGAAAGTTGGTGTAGCTTGCGCGGGACAGAAAAAAACGAAAGCTAAGACGAGCTGTTCCTTTTTTTATTTCCCGCACGTATTGCGGAACGCTGCGCTTGGCCTACACCAGTGCGTAGCTCCCCTTGCCCGTTCCCTGGTGGACTTATCATCTAGCTTTCACAAATGAGGCACTCCTCATTCTAGCCTTATTGGTCGCATAAGTTATACTGTCGGCTCAACTACTGAAGTCTTGCGCGTAGTCAAATTATAACTACTGAAGAAAGTCGAGAGAGACCTGAAACGCTCGATTGTAACGGAGTTCTGTATCAGAGACTTTCCTCTGGAGCGTGCCGATGTCCTCTGACCACTTGTATACATGTACCATATGTTGTTTGTTTCCGTTGTCGGGGTGTAGGTGCTGGGCTATTGCACGCTTTGTTGCGATAGCAATTATATGGACAGTCTCGGCTGGTTTTTGCCGTCCCCGTCGCCGTCACGCACAGTTTGTATATATATATATATATATATATATATATATATATATATATATATATATATATATATATATATATATATATATATATATATATCCCAAAGAAAAATAATTCTGCGAAATGCTTCCGCAGCGCGGAATCGAACCAGCAACCTCTCGCTCCGCAGCGCGTGGCGCTAAACACTACGCCACAAAGAGCAGATCCTTCAGGTAGCTAACGACAAGCCTTATATACACAGCCTTTACCGCTGGCAGGACTCAGAGACGGCAGGCGCTTATAAGCGTTTCTTCATTACCAGCGAGATGGCGCGAGGAGCGCAACGGGCACATTTAAAAGTCGTCGGCCAGCTCGCTCGCTTCTTCTAATATTTGCGCAGGGAGAACCTTGCCCTTCCGCTGTCTGCTCGCGGGGTTGTCTCGTGGTGAGAGGAAGAGGGATGTTTCGAGCTTTCACTGTGATATCCGCGCTGATGTTACGGGAGCGTATGAAAGTCACTCGAGCTCAAGGGACGACGCTAAACGAACAAACAGAGGATGAGCGCGAACTATCAAGTGTCACAGCTCGACACTTGAAGCACGCTAGTTTCCTTCGCTGCTTCGGCCGCCTGCACGCCGAACGTCGAACGCTGCATCATCTCAAGAAGTGAGGAGTGACCGGCGCCATATTTTTACCCCAACACCTCTTTACATCACATCAATTAAGAAGAAAAATTAGCTCATGTAACCCGGTCACAAAGGGACAATAGCACGCGTATCTGTCAATGTGAAGACTACGCGAAGATATATGCTTCCTGCACGTTCTCGTTCGTGCGCAAACATTTTCAAACCTCGGCTTCACGCGCAGATGTTCTGCAATGACAAAAAAAAATCTGCAGTGCACAGAGACAGCAGCCACTGCGCCAAGGAAGGAAGGAAGAGGAAGGTAAAGGAAAGGCAAAAGGCAGACAGTTTTAACTTGTGCTGAGCTCGGTTGTCTACCCTGCCTTGGGGAAAAGGGAAGGGGAAGCAAAGATAAAGTGACATGCATGACATGCATGTCTTGATACTGAGCTCTAAGTCACATGCTTTATTTCCGGCTGACAGTTATCACTGCAGGACCGTCAATGAGAAGTTATTCTCATGCACACGTTCTAGTACATGTTCAAAGAGGTGTTTGAACGTAACTTTAACGTAACACGTTAAATGTAATGAGTCTACAAATTGGATTGCGTGACAGCACGAGAAACATGAAAGCCTACGCTCCTTCTCTTCGTTTATGTATTTATTTGCCCGTCAGCAACATATAAAAGTAGAGCAGTGCAGTAATGACATGCACTCTGTAATTCAATCCTCTCGTGGAAATCGAAGGGCTTCACTACAACGAAAGGTCGCTGAAAAGGGTTGGGCAACAGGCTACGTCGGTACTCCCACAAACGACCGGAAAATGGCGAAAGTTCAAAACTTGGCGGCTCACTTCGTACGGCATGCCGCCGATATCCAACACCATCGATATTCGACACCAGTCGCTGCCCACAAGTCCGCTTAGTTACGTAGGTTTTGTCAAGGTTCTCCCCTCCTCACAAGAGACTCCAGAGTAAGCGATTGTCGTGTTCTGCTGCCCCTTCTTCCCTTTCCTCCTCCGACCACCCTCCCACACACACACACCCCTTCCTGCAAAGACTCCCTCTGCTCTTCCACCCGTCACTGCAACAGGACCAAGTTTCCATCCGGGCTTAGGGGAACTGAGCGCGCAGCGACGATCTCAGCTTCTCCAAACAGCGAACTTGAATGCCGTACCTCGTTAAAACTTGACTCAAGCCTTCCCCTGTTTACGCCGCGGTGTCGCGTTTCTGAGACCCCTCTCGCACGGCGAGGAAACGTGGGCTCCATCTCATCCTCATCCGAAACATCGGCTGTTCTCTCTCTCCAACGCGGTGTCCGATAATCGCCTTTTCGGAGATTATTAGTTCGCGAAAAGTACGCTGTACCACCACCACCACGAGGGACTGCGGGCAACGCATGCATTGCGACGCATGGAAGGAACGCCCGGACGCAGCCTGTACAAATTGGACGCCCCACACTTCCATCACGTAAGTCCTGAGTTGCAGGGCTCAGTTATTTACGAAGTATACAAGCGGGTGACGGAGCTGGAGGACGGTGATGCCAGAGGGAGAATGAAAGAGGGAGCGAGAGAGAACGCTTGGTAAAGTTGTCCAGCGCGAATGGCCTTAAGCATTCAAAACCCCGCCCCAACTGGGCGGTTTGAGACGCGGGGTTCCTTACTAATTGGCGATGCTAAACTCGGACGTAGTTATACTTCGTTGACAGGTTGCGGCTTTAATGAAGTTGTCCGGTGTCGGCAGTGACTCGGCGCCGTGTCGTGTTTAAGGCGCAGTTTTTTATACTGTTTAGAATCCGGTCATGCTCAGCCCGGAGGCATATGTTTATGCGCGCTTTTCGATAAAAGAACGTTAGAAAGTTTCTCGGCATTGCGTTGACTCTAAAACACGTAGAAATAGCAATCTCCCTCACATATTCAGACACAAACGCATATGAAAGCAACATATAATTAAGCGAGCGCACAGGGGACGTTATTTTTATTTTTTATATGAGATGTACCGCTTGTACATTGAGATATTGTGTGCAGTTACCACATGGTAAATAAAAGCTACCTAACTAACGCCCTTAGTAAATTTTTCCACATGTCCATGTGCCGTTCTATATCTTGAGAAAGGCTATTGCAGCTTGCCTGTGATGCTATTCCGTACAAGAACGGCGCCATGCCGTCTCTCCGCTCACTGTAGTAGCAGCTATTCTTACCCCATTTCATTTAAATTCAGCAGTATATGTAGTCTTCCGGTACAATACACGATCCGATACCGGACACACACACACACACAAACACAAAGGAACATTGAAGGAACGTAAACGAAAAGGTATCCAATAGCGATAGGTGCCAATTCAGCGAATATTATTGCAGGTGCATTAAGAGCGTCTAATAAAAAAAAATCGCGAAATGGAAGCTCTGCCTTCTCTCATTTCCCACGTCGGTTTTGGCGCCGCTAACCAGAGATACAACGTTTCATGCCAGCAACGTTCTAATAGCTACAGAGATTCCTGCAGTAACGGTTCTAGCGAAATAAGGGCCCAATTTTCGGAGAACGTAACAAAATTGGGAGCGACTTTTGAGAGGGCTGCTTCCACATCGTGTGCGTATGTTCGCACGGGTTGCAGAACCGCATCTCTGCACCCAGGGGTGTCGTTATAGGCTCGTTTGCCTAAAGGGCAGACAGCGATGGGATCGAGCGAAAGGTTAGCAGTTACGGGCGAAAAAAATAAACGGTCGTCGCATAAGTGAGCACGCGAAATAGGATCCACCATTATGTTTGCGTTAGTCTATAGACCTGCGCCCCGTGGAGAGCCCCGTTCGATTTCTACGTTGACAGTCTGCGATTGCATATTCAGAGTCAGGGTAATGTATGTCTCTACGGAAGCTTTTATTATTATTATTATTATTATTATTATTATTATTATATTATTATTATTATTATTATTATTATTATATTATTCCTTGATAAAATGTCGTGTCGCTTACTAGCTGCAGTTCCTACTTAAGTAGTGAATGTTGTGGCAAGCATTATCCGCCACAAACTTAGCAAGTAGAGCCGCCTTTTTAAGGAGTGTTGTTATTGTCGTCGTCGTCGTTGTTGTTGTTGGTGGTGGTGTTGTCGTCGTTATTGTTGTCGTTGTCGTAAGAGGAGGAGGAGGAGCAGCAGCAGCTACAGCAGCAGCAGCACTAGTGCGTGACGAGATATTTGTAGGTGCAGGTCGCCCTGTCTAGGACCGGATGTACCACAGCTTAAAGTAGTACTCTCAACTAGAAAAAAAAAAGAAGCAGAAACCACGATAAATATAATGGAAAATGATATTAATCAGGAAACGGATATTAAATGTGTGGATTTTATTGGCAAGTCACCACCATACGAGATAGAGTGCCGTTGACTTCACAGATATTATATTACAAATTTGCGTAATCACATAGAGTGCGGGAACTTTAATAAAAGCTTACCTTACATTGTTGCTTTACCGTGACTGCGTGACACAATGCAGCTGTTACTAGCATTCGGCGAGAAAGTGTGTGATGTTCGACTTCAAGAAACAGCGAAGTAACACCGGAGGAAAGAACGTCGCTACGACAGCAGTTGTCAAGGGAGCGCCAGAAGCATCATTTCAAGAAACGCTATCGATCGTACGGTTGTTGAATGAAAACCGCGTTGAGCGCTGACAAGTGAAAGCTCAAGTGAGCACAGTGATTAGCACATACATACATACATACATACATACATACATACATACATACATACATACATACATACATACATACATACATACATACATACATACATACATACATACATACATACATACATACATACATACATACAAGTATGAGACGCAGAACTTCAATGATATTCCATTTACTGGTCGACGTTTCAGTCTAGGTCTGACCTTTTCAGGCCCTGACCAAAACGTCGACCAATAAATGGGATATCATTGAAGTGCTACGTCTCATATATATATATGTATACGACGAGGTTGTCAGGAATAAAATACAGAATGTATTCACCGTGTTCAAACAGGCACAATTAATCTGGTTGGTCAAGATGGATGGCTGGCAACAACACGCAGCAGCCAGCTTCTCGCTATCTTCTTCCTTCCTCTTCCTTTATCTCTCCCTAACAGGCCCCCGGGCGCTGAAGCGCCGTCTAAACGCGTGTCTGGCGAAGAACTGCGAGCGAACTATGGCTTCATCCGCGAAACGTGCACAAAGCCACCCTGCGTCGGGCCAGCGGACGAGCGCAACTGTAACGGCGCAATCACGTAGTGGACGTCGTTGACTTGACGTAGGATTTCATAAGGCTATGTGTAGCGGGACAGAAGTTTCAGGGAGAGGCCTACACGAAGACATGGTGACCAAAGGAGCACCCAAGCACCCTGGGAAGCTTAACATCGTGATGCAGGCGACCGTATCGTTCTTCTTGTATGTCCTGTGATGGGAATATACGGAATCCGGAGACCTGACGAACCCTGTGAGCGCGATCGATGACGTCACGAGCGTACCTAAGATGCAACAGGCGGCACAGAAGGTGTCGAATGGCAGTGTGGGGTCGCGACCATACAAAGAATAAAGGCACGAATACTCTGCGATGTCGTGTCGAGAAGAGTTGCACGCGGATGTGACGTAGGCCAGCACGTCGTCCCAATAGAGGTGATCGTTCGAGGCGGACATCGAAAGCATCTCGGAGAGCGTGCGGTGAGGTCGTTCTGCAAGACCCTTTGTTTGTGGTTGGTAGGCAGTGGACAGCTTGTGCTATGTGGCAGAAGAGTGGAGGAGGCCATCGACAACTGGAGATAAGAACGAGCTGCCGCGGTCTGTAACTGTCGGGGCGCACCTGTGGTGGAGGACGGCGGCGTGGAGAAGCAAATCTGTGACGTCAGTTGCGCAGCTAGCGGGCAATGCCTTTGTTATATCGCGTAGCGTGTCACGTAATCGGTAGCAACGGCGATCCGCTTATAAAGGGCTAAGCAAATCAAGGCCTACGCGATATAATGGTTCAGAAGGAACCGAATTTGTATGGAGTCGTCCTACAGGTGGGTGGGGAGGTTTCTTCTGGCGCTGACACATGTCGCAAGTTGCGACATAACGGCGCACCGAGCGGTGGAGTCCGGCCCAAAAGAACCGACGTCGCACGCGGTCTTGTGTACGCAAAACTCCAAGGCGTCGGTGCATCGTAAAGTTGTTCGTGAACGATGGTTCACAGAAGGCGAGGAAGCTAGGACAAGGAGAATCTCGGTGCCCGCAGTACTGACAGTGCGGCGGTAGAGGATGCCGTAAGTGCATTCTGTATACATTCAAATATCCCAACACCCAGGTCACGGGGATGGCGTTAAGAAGCTCGTGCAGCAGGAAATCCGGCGTCGGCGTGGACGTCCACGGAGGAAATAATCATTGCGAACAACCGCCGTAGCAACTCGGAGCACCCGACATGCGAACCCTCCAACATAGCCCAGGTAATTTAGAGAACGAAGGTGAATTTATGAAAGTGAGATCTCCCAGAACAATTTTAAGCAATTACTTAACTAGATTCTACACGCACGATAGCTCAGACTGTAATTAGAACGTATGAAGAAAAAAACGTAATTCTGTTACGAGGAAATTGAAACAATGCCACCATTAAGTATAGAGAAGCTGCTAATTTTAATAAATATTCCATAAGAAGGCAATGCAAACGGGGTCGAATGGCGCCACAGCGTGTCACTGCTGAAGGCCAAGCTTAGGTGTTCTCCAACTTTTATGTTCAAAATGGCCAATGATTTCTAGTGTGATATGTCCTAAAACCCAGCATGATTCTGAGAGACACCGTAGTGGAAGGCTCCGGAAATTTAAGCCACCTGGGCCCTTTAACCTACACTGGCATCGCACGTTACAGGAACGTCTACCATTTCGCCTCTATCGGAATTTCGGCCGCCGCAGCGTGCGGGCCAGTGTTCGCAATGCTTACAACATGCTCGTTGCTGGTGAGGTGATCTTCCACAACCACACTATTGGACGCTGGAGCGAAGCGGAAAATCACATAGCTCCTCACCACACCGTCGCAGTTACGCCAGTACCACCCGTGGCAGATCCCCGAGCCCTCGCCGGGGAAACTAAGAGGAGCGACCTTTGGGGGGAAGGTTGCCACAAGTCGAAATGCTACAACTCCCCTAATGCCGCAAGGACGACTGGAAGAGACGACGTTGCCGACCTCAACTTCTCCAATGATGCCAGAACGATCGGACGAGATGACGTTGCCGACTTCAAAGGAAATTGTAAGCGCCGACCTGCCTGTTTGCATAGACGGACGCCCAGTGACGGCACTAGTAGACACTGGCGCCGATTTCTCAATTATAAGCAAGAAACTCGCCGACTGTCTTAAGAAAGTAAAGACTACTTGGACGGGCCCCCACATAAGGACAGCCGGAGGTCAGCTGATGACACCCACAGGCAAATGCACGGCTAGAGTTACCATCGGTAGCTCTGCTTTCGTTGCTGACTTTGTGATTCTGCCGGAGTGCTGCAAGGACCTGATCTTGGGAATGGACTTTCTGCGTGAATACGGTGCCGTTATAAACATTCCTGATAGGTCGGTCACATTTTGGATGAGTCCAGAGTTAGTCGAACCTTGTACAGAGCAGCACCCTCGGCCTCTGCGTGTCTTTGATGACGGCGTGACTATCCCACCTCGGTCAAGTGCTCTCGTGTCAGTCGAATGTGACATAGTCAGTTGTTCCGATAGCATTGCCGAAAAAATCCCAGAACTGCTATTCAGCCATGGTGTCTCCGTCGCAAGGGGCGTCGTCAAGATAAATCGGGGACACACGCAAGTCCTGCTAACGAACTTTAGTCCTCAGCGCCGACATCTCAAGAAAGGTATGGCAGTTGCTTACATAGAAGAGCTCGCTCAGGTCACAAACTGCATGATTGTGGAAAAAGGTGAAGCCGTTGACCAACCACCCGTACCTTTGTCCATCGACGTTGGTCCAAGTTTGCTGCCTGCACAGAAAGAAAGCCTCCTGGAGCTTATTCATGAGTTTGAGGACTGTTTTTCTTCTTCCTCCAGAGTCGGCCAGACGACGTTGACTAAACATCGCATAATTACAGATGAAACGGCCCGGCCAATACGACAAAATCCGTACCGTGTAGCCCCGCGGGAACGCGAGACCATAGAAAATCAGGTGCAAAAGATGCTTCAGGATGACGTTATACAGCCGTCGAAGAGTCCATGGGCATCGCCGGTAGTTTTAGTCAAGAAAAAGGATGGCAGCTTACGTTTTTGCATTGACTACCGCAAGCTCAACCAAGTAACCAAAAAGGACGTTTACCCGCTTCCTCGAATAGATGATTCCCTCGATCGGCTACGGCATGCATGTTATTTCTCGTCGATGGATTTAAGGAGCGGATATTGGCAAATCGAAGTTGATGAAAGAGATCGCGAGAAAACAGCATTCGTAACACCTGATGGCCTCTATGAATTTAAGGTGCTTCCCTTCGGTCTGTGCTCCGCCCCTGCCACATTCCAGCGGTTAATGGACACCGTACTGTCAGGCCTCAAGTGGCAAACGTGTTTGGTCTACTTGGACGATGTGATCGTGTTTTCAGCAACATTTGACGAGCACTTGAAGCGGCTGCGAGCGGTTTTCCAAGCCATACGATCTGCTGGTCTTACGCTCAAGCCGGAGAAGTGTCATTTTGGCTTCGAAGAGCTCCTTTTCCTAGGCCATGTTGTCAGCAGTCAAGGGGTACGAGCCGACCCCGGGAAGGTAGCTGCCGTTGCAAATTTTCCACAACCATGTGACAAAAAGGCGGTCAGGCGATTTCTAGGACTATGTGCCTACTACCGACGCTTCATTCACAACTTTTCCCGCCTTGCGTCGCCGTTGACACGACTCACCAGAGAAGACGTCCAATTCGAATGGGGCGAGGAACAGCATAAAGCGTTTCACGAGCTGCGGCAACGACTTCAAAAGCCGCCGGTCCTCGCACACTTTGACGACGACGCGCCGACAGCTATACACACTGATGCCAGCAATGTCGGCCTGGGAGCTGTGCTCGTGCAGCGTCAAGACGGTTCCGACCGAGTAATTGCTTACGCAAGCCGAACCCTTTCCCGTACTGAAGAAAATTATTCCACCACGGAAAAAGAGTGCCTTGCTGTAGTGTGGGCGGTTATGAAATTTCGCCCATATGTGTACGGCCGCACTTTTCAAGTCGTCAGTGATCATCACTCCCTTTGTTGGTTGATGAACTTGAAAGATCCCTCAGGACGGCTGGCGCGGTGGAGCCTTAAACTTCAAGAATTCGACATGGCTATTGTCTATAAATCGGGGAAGCGGCACACGGATGCAGACTGCCTTTCTCGCGCACCACTGGAACCGTCAAATGAAGAGGACGATGATGATACAGCGTTTGTCGGTGTTGTCAACACGACTACGATCGCACAGCAACAACGCGACGACCCGGAACTGGAGCCAATTATTAACTTCCTGGAGGGTCGGACCTCTGCCGTTCCGAGACTCTTTGCGAGGGGACTGTCATCATTCTGCATACGCAACGACGTCCTTTACAAGGTAAACTTCTCTCCAAACGGAAACACCTACTTGCTCGTCGTCCCAACGCCTCTCCGACGCGAAATATTACAGGCCTGCCATGATGAAGCAACATCCGGTCACTTGGGCTATACACGAACGCTATACAGAGTGAAACAGAAATATTACTGGCCACGACTCACAGCGACCGTTCAGCAGTACGTCCGCACATGCCTAGAATGCCAGCGGCGGAAAATGCCTGTAGGCAAACCAGTCGGCTACCTCCAACCCCTTGACGTGCCCGAAACTCCATTTGCTCAGATCGGCATGGATCTCCTAGGCCCGTTTCCGACTTCCGCTTCAGGTCGTAAATGGATTATTGTAGCAACGGACTACCTGACCCGCTACGCCGAAACCAAAGCTCTGGAGAGGGGCACAGCAAGTGAAACTGCCAGATTTTTCATAGAAAACGTGGTACTAAGGCATGGCGCCCCAGCAATCGTAATAACCGACAGGGGTACCGCATTTACAGCCGAGTTATTAGAAACAGTTTTAAGACTTAGTGGCACAACGCATCGCCGAACGACGGCGTACCACCCACAGACGAATGGACTGACGGAGCGCCTCAATAAGACACTCGCCGACATGCTTTGCATGTATGTGGATGTGGAACACAAGAACTGGGACGAGATCTTGCCATACGTCACATTCGCTTATAACACGGCCCAACAAGAGACGACACGAATGTCACCTTTCCGTCTTCTCTACGGTCGTGAAGTCACTACAATGCTCGACGCAATGCTGCCACATGAACGTGACATGGACGAAACGGATGCCGACTATATTACCCAGCGTGCTGAAGAAGCCCGTCAACTTGCGCGCATACGCATTCGTCGCCAACAGGAGTACGATTCGAGCCGCTACAATCGTCGTCATCGACTAGTCGTCTACGAGCCGGGAGAGAGAGTTTGGGTCTGGACGCCCATTCGCCGCCGCGGCCTCTCCGAGAAACTGTTGAAGCGATACTTCGGGCCTTATAAAGTTCTTCGACGCCTAACCGATGTTAATTATGAGGTTGTTCCCGACGGTGTTCACCGCACAAGTCGTCAACGGCATGCACCGGAGGTTGTGCACGTGGTCCGGCTGAAACCCTACTTATCTGAGTGACTTCGCTACTTCGATCACCGGCGTGTATAGATCGTGGTACCGCTACTACAAAGCATCGGGACGATGCTTTCTGGGAAGGGAGGCTATGTCGCGACTGTACTTTGGAAAATGTACTTTGGTAGCCGAGAAAAACGAAGTAGGAGCACGAGCAAGGACCACCGGGTTTTCAGAGGAAGACGAAGTTTGGCGTCTGCGTTTTCCTGCGGTCTTCTGATAATAGAGTTCCTTGTTCTTTTTGTCCCATCGTGGTCCGGTCTTGTTTTTCCACGTTGTGACAATATGTTACTGCATGTTCACCTGCTTAGAGAACATTTTTATTATTTTTCCATACTCCTCCAACACCATCACTCAGGTAAGCCGCTGATGCAGATGGGAAGATTCATTACCGCGTTTTTAAAAGGATGGTTGTCATGAGCCGTGCTCGTTGGTTCGGTCTCGCTCGCATCCCTGAAGGCGTAGGCGCAGCACTGGAGCACGTTAGCCGGATTCGCGGGAAAGGCGAGACGGGTTCTAGGGTTTCGCTTTTACCCTTTCCTTTTCTTTATCCTTCAGCGAAACCCGCTCATTCATCACGGCTACAAGAAATTAAGGGATTGCGTCTCCATCAGCCCGTCCACTTGGTTTACCATTAGTTTGCCATGATTGCCGCACCACGCTGATCGCTCGTGTGCTGGTACAATCCTTACCGAGTTTACACAAGAAAACAGCACTCGGCAGGCTTTCTAAAAGCACACGAACACCCATGAAAGAAAAGAAGCAAGCAGAAGCGAGTATGAAAGTTTGCAGCAAGTAATGAAACTATACTGTCTACGCAAACTTCAGCACAACAAAGATTCTTTATACCCCTGGTTACTGCCACAGCGCAGCTGCTTTTTCGAGATTTTTTTCCCCGCTACCCAAGCCATTCGTTTCTCTACTTGCGGCGCGCTCGAGTCATTACAGAATCGTTCGGGCACGCTCAGTAGTCTGGAATAATGCGATCGGTCTTCCTGACTTGGCTAATGTAATGGAAGCTCCATACAGCCCGAGAAACGCTGTGCGGAGTTCTTTACTTTGCTAAACTTTATGAGCTCCGCCTCGTTGATTGGGACGAACAACCATTACGACGGCGCTTCAAAAGCGCATACGATGGCGAAAGCCACAGGACGAAAAAAAAAATGTAGATGGTCTGGTTGCGCCAGAAGCATGCAGCTCCGCGGTAATCACAGAGAATAACGTTGCACTAGAACGCGTGAAACTTCTGAAGGCCAATTGTTAATGGATACATGTTTTTTTTCTAGGAGCGTTTCTAATGCAAAAGTAAAAATCTATCAGCGAGAGAAAAACGTAAATAGCGACTTGTCTATACGGTGAAGCTAAATCTGCCGCTCTAACATAAGACCTGGAGAGCAAAAACGAAACCGTATCGGGCACCCCGAACGGCATGGAGTACACCACGTCACTTTATCACATTGCGACGTCTATGGCTTTGCGCTCTTCCTTATATGAGTAAACTGAAAGAGTCAGAAAGTGCAGACAGATGAATGCGAGAGCAATATCACACGAACGTAGAGTTGGAGCAGGCAAATGGCGCATGCGCATATCCTGCAGCCGAGGAGAGAAATGCGACCGTATGAGAACGGTGCATCCATTCCTCTCCGGCTTCTTACTTGTTCGGAACGCATCTATCTTAGTTATATTTGAAGCGCTGTCGCGGGTTTGACAGCGCCAGCCGCGCTCAGCGTAATATCGCCAGAATCGCTGCGCGCCCGAGACACTGAGAATAGCGGCACGTTTTCCTTCTGAAAGTAAAGGGGCACGACACCACCCGCACTTCCGAACTTCGTCGTCACTTTGTGTCTTGAGGAAAAGTGAGCTTGCGCTTGCGCCTTCGAGCATACGCAAGCGCCAGTAAAGAAACGAGGGCTGCTCAAAACTATCGGTAGCTACATTGCTACGGATCGATACATTATTGTTATCGATCGCTTAAATTTTCCTTGCATGACAGACGGCGGAATGAACGCTATTATCGAGCTACTATCTCGATCGCTTCACCGTAACCTGACAGTAAGACGCAAGCAGTCACGTCACACATGGGAGTCCGATAAGGGCCGTGACCGTTTCACCCTGCGGCAGGTTGATAAACTTCACCAGAAATCACCACGCTATAAATATTGGTGGCCTAAACGCCTTCTGTTTGTGCAAACGGTTGCGAGCAGGCGCCAGGTAATGTACCATGAGTCTTAAATAAATTAATTGCAGTGTGTCACGTGCCACTAGTATGATGATTTTGGGGCAGACCGTAGAAGAGTCACTAAAATAGTTGTGACCACCTGGGGATCTTCTGCCTGAACTTACATCTATGTACGCGGGTGCCTTGAATTTCGCTTCCATCGAAACAGGAACATCACCATTGCCAAGAATAGAACTGGCGTGCGGCCAAGCCTTCATTGCTCAGACCTAAGCCGCTAAGCCTTGACGGTGGGTTCTAGATATTTCGTTAGAGTAGGGTAATAAACCTTACGCACGTCTTTTTGGCCCCCATGCTTCTACTACTGCCCTTATTGCGACTAATCTCCTCCCTCTCCATTTTTCAATGTCCCCCATCTCGTTCCCGTGTGTAGGCTAGCGAGCCTGTTTATTTAAATGGTTAACCTCCTGCCTTTCCCTCTCCACTATTTGTTATTCCGAGTGTTTGCTAGGGTTTTTCGGTAAAGAAATGGTTCTATTTGATTATTGGTGATGTCGAAATGTTTTTAAAGCCGTACCTCTGTGATAAAAACAATTCTGGTCTCAGTTTCTCTTGTCTAAACAAATTATGGTTCATGGGTTAAGCAACAAACGCTCGCGAAACGTTTCAAGATGCTCCTACATTTAGGTATTCTTTCCATGAAATTATATTGTCCGAACCTGCCGCATGCATTCAAGATGTTCTAAAAGCCCCGCCGAATTTTCTACACTCTTGTCTATTGTGACCGTTTTAGTCTTATTGGTACAGAAACCTTGTATGCAAATGAAAACACATCATCTTCACCTTTCACTTTTATTCACGTCCTTAATTGCCACGCTTGAAATTCTACCTGTGCAGTTTTTCGTTCCATCCGTGAATAAACAGGAAATAGTTTAAAAAGAAGACGTTATTGGGCGTTAACGCAACAACGAAGCATGAAAATTTGTTCCTTACTTCGAAGTAGATTGCCCCAGTTGCGCTGGAACTGACCTCACATCACGAAGGTAAGCAAGAAATAAATCGACTCCAAAGAACTGAAAACGAGTAAAGGATCAGTTACGATCTACCCAATTCGTGGCCCTCGTGCGCCATATAATTTTTTTTATTCCTCCTCTCGAAAGCTCCCAATGACGTACGATACGAGCAAAAAATGCTTCGAAATTTAAAAAGAAGAAGTGAGAGAAGAGAAAGAGTTATTGCAAGAACATGCGCTGTGCAGCCAAGTTGCAAGCTGCATCCTATTACGGTCGTTGATGGCAGGTTCATTTCGCGGCGGGAACTGCCGCCGTCAATATGCAAACGAGCGCCGCACGTTCCTTATTACACGTGCGCAACCACCATCGTACAGAGGCATTACTCTGCCGCAGACATGGCTGTGAGGCAACTGCTGTTGCAGGCGCTGCTCTTGTGGCCTGTGGATATCCGTTGAAGCGAGAGCCGCTTTTGCTGGGAAGGGATAATTTTGTACGGCGGGAAGGGGGCATCTGTTTGCCGCGAAACCGTGATGCGTTCGCGTGGCCGATTCTCCGCAGCCGGTACCGGCCTCGCTAGCCTCGGCAGACGCGTCGCGAACCAAAACAAAGATGCTACCGAAGAACGTTTCCCTAGCGAACGGCGAGCAATTGAAGAAGACGAAGGGCACTGAGAAGAAGAAACGGATACGAAACCTTGACGTAACTTTTGAGTTTCAAGCGGCGTTTCCATGCGAGGGGTTTAAGAGAAAAGAAGATGGCGCGCCTCGCATTGTCTGATTTGCATGCGTGTAATTACCGGCGCGAATATTTGATTGTCCGAGGGGAAACGATTCGGACTCGAAGGCGTCCGCTGCGAAGTGGGCGTCGCTAGAGCGCGAATTCACAGTCTGGCGAAGGGAGAAAATATGTTGCCATTGTGTTTTTATGGAAGTGGAAAGCTAGACGAGTACACAGCTGTGCGGGTCGGAATAAATTACCAGTCGCTGCTGGTTGAGTGAACAGCCAAAAAGAAAAAAAAAACAGAAAATGAATCCTAACTGCATCGTGAGTGTGATACAATTACGTTAACAATGATTGGAATGCCGGCTTATACGGGAACATTAGGACGTCAAGTTACTGATGATATACTCAGTGACCTGCGCATCTCTGAAGGTAAAAAAAAAAGACAACAACAGAAAAAACAGTACATTGCAGATTTGTGCACCGTCCCGTAGCATCTATCGGTCACAGTGTTTCAGGTTACTGGAAGCGCCGACTACTTGTACCACCATGATTGTTGTGAAGCTCTCTGTACGTCACGTAGCCAGAAATACCATTAACGTCCCCCCTTCTCTACTCAAACAAAGCGCAATGATTCACAATAATTCAGATGTGGCGGATTTTAAGGTAGGGCTTTCATTACCTGTCCTCCCCGTAGCTTCGTATAGTTGTAGCATTTATTTAAGATATAAAAGCGGCGCCATCTTACACAATCGCCCATTTTACAGCAAAGCGACTGAGCACTGTCCAAGGCCTTTCGAGTAGAGGCAGGATATGAAGCTGTGGTTTGAGTGTGCGCCGTATACAGTATGTATTCAGTTTCGGGCATTCTACCTAGTTAAAACCTACAGGGTGACCGTTCTTGGAAGAGGCAACGAAAGCAGCGGTCTCTTTGCAATGATTCATCAGAGTAATTAACCATTGTTAGTTGTACTACGTTGCGCAGTTACCTTCTTCATTTCTCGCACAGCGAAGCTTCGCAATTCTATGAAGCAGAAAATCAATTCCGAGAAAACCCTAGATGTGGATGCAACTTCATGAAAGGATAAAAAAAATGTCATGCTCTACTTTCTAGCTGAAGTTACGTCGCGGATTTCTCAGATAAACTCTGTCAGCAGAGTGAGCTACCTTGCGACATTTGAATGATGAATGAGCTTAGTCAATCGACAAAAAAAAAAAGAAAAGTGCACTTTCCACGAGATTCATGAACCATATAAAGAAGAGCAGACCAGGTTGACGTGTGAGTTGCCCAGCTGTCTATAAGGTTATAGCAGGTTTACGGTGCGAAGACATAACGACATGAAGGAAGACAACACAGAGCGCTGTGTCGTCTTCTTTCTTGTCGTTGTGTCTTCGCGCTGTAAGTCTGCTGTAATGAATTTCGAACGAGCCCAAGCGTCAACCCTTGTCAATGAGGTGACATAATAAGTTACTAATTGTAGCGTTACAGCGCTGTTGAATGCTTAGTTACGACACTTTCGGGGCTGATCGCTGCAGCCGAGACGTCAAGAAATCTATGTGGGTATTGTAATGGTGATTTTCATACAAGGATAGCGCAACAGATCGAACAAGTTTCTCAGGAAAGCAACGATAAAGCGCCTCCTGCGAACGGCACACAGTACAGGTCTTAGGCGGACAAATGGAATGCGATCGTCCGTTTACTAACACAAATAACGAGATCAGCAGCTGTTTCTTTGAAAGAAGAGAATCGAAATTTTCGCATACACGAAGTGCTCGGAGTATATCGATGCGCATTAGGCCGTCCATGGCACGAACTATAAGATAAAAGAAATGTACGCGCGAATACTCAGGTGCACGTCCGCATGACCGACGGTTCTTGATCATCGCGGCGTTGAGAAACCTAGCTTACGAAACTGTCGGGCAAGATTATGCAGCACAGGACGGACAGGGCCAGTGTTGGGGCCATACGTGACGAACGCAGCCAGGCGTGGATGGCGTGCGTCATCGCGGCGAGTCCGTATCTAAATATCACGCCTTTTGACCAACGGCCGAGCGAAAGAGCGCAGCAGCGAGAGAGCCAAGAAAGACGTCGCTTGTCCCTCGAGCACGGCCAGCAGTTCGCCAAAAGTGGCCCCTTGTCTGCTTATGCCGTACGTGTCGTTTTTACGCGGCGCCTAGTAGAATCGATTGGATCGCAGCAGCTGTTTTTCTTGGCATGTCCGCGGGGCCATTCCGCAAGCAGCACGATATGGTTATCCGACTCAACGTGACCGCACAGCAGCTGAATGCCCTCGCGGAGTGACGTTGCTTCCTGCAGCGGCCGTGCGACGACTCGCACAATAAATCAAGGCGCGGTGTGCTATATACCTCGTGCTTTATGGGTAAGCGAGATTTTACGCGGTCGACGAGAGTTTGTCCGAAAAAGTGATGTCAAGACGCGGGGATTTGTATAAAAGTCGATCGTGGCATTCGTTCAGACACATTAGCAGTTAATAAGCAGGTTAAAAGGCACTCTATTATGTCTACTTTGAATGACCCCTTGTTTGCCCGTCCCACGTTTACAGTTATCTGTTTGCCAAAAAACTCTACTTAGCACCAACTCAGTCTTCACGGCGATAGAGATCTAAATTAATCCATGGCTTATAAGAAATGGCCCAACGTACTCCATGGAGTTCACCGATTTTCTTCAGGCTTTTTATTACGCAAACAGGAGCGCCTAACCTAGATTTTGCAAAAAAGAGCGGCAGGTGACTGTCTAGTGGAATGGATGATAATGCAGAAGAAGTAAACCGACGTATTGTAGTCGCGCGGTCTTACACAATGCGAGCATACACAGATGTTTCCCGCTTAAATAAAAAAAAAAGGGGGGGGGGGGCGGTGGTTACATTTCAGTGATCTTACCGTAAAGGGAAATACATCTAAGGAATATTTTCTTTTCACGAAAGTGAAGCCATTTTGTCACACAATTAAGAATTGCGCGAACCACACGAAAATACGGACGATTTCGAGTACAGTTCTGAAAATAACACATTTACTGAAGTGCGCTGATGTACCAATGTTACGAGCATCTCGTCTGAAATGGTATTGTCACATATGCCACCAAGCCATTCACATTTAAATTTCTACCGTACCTTGATAATTGTTGTTCGTTTTAACAAGCCAATGGTGCGTAAATGAATTTATTGTCTAAGTAACGACGTTTCATTATGTGTTTTTACTACCTTGAGACCGCGACACTTCATTATGCGTAACGAAGAAAACAAAGACTGATGAGGTTTTACATCCCTAAACTACGATATCATTATGCCGGACGCCGCATGGAGGGCTCCAAAAATTCTGACCACCTGGGGTTCTTTAACGTGCACTGACATCGCACAGCACCGGGGCCTAAAAATTTAGCCCCCACCGAAATGCAACCGCTGAGGCCAGAATTATGTCCCGTGACCTTTGGATCAGAAGCTGAGTGCCATATCCACCAGATCAATGTGGCAGGGCACGAATAGAACAAGATAAACACGATAAGAAACATATCTGAACCAACACAAAATATCACGTAGCTTTTTGCGTCAGACTTGCGGCAAGCCTTCATACAAACTTCTCTTTTGTTCATGTAAAGTCCTTTCTTTACGGAGGAACTTATTATCAAACTTACTTCCTCGTTCAACGTCGCCGCAATACTGCTGTAGTAGAGCCACCATGTGAATCCGCTTGATATTTCTCTTGCTATGGCGACTGGACTTATTGCTCAAATCCTAAGGATGCACCGACAAATGAAAGCGACTACAGCTTCTGACCTTAAAGGTCTACTTCCACTCCAGGTTCGGGGCATCCGTCACAGCACTAGCAACACTCTGGCTGTGCCGTGAGGGGATTCGAAAAATGGCCGTGATGGCGTGTCCGGCTACCATGGATCCGCATATCCAGATACTAGCGCGTGTGCTAAGCGTCTGCATTGCCGACGTGCTGGTGTACGTATTGCGGCCGCACAGTAAACTAACACAATGGACACACATGCGTAGGTCGTGCCTCATGACGATCACCGTCTGAAATGCATGTCTATTTCATACTGGGGCGGACCGCTCCAGGATGGAATATACACAGGAGGCAATGCAGAACCAGGCGTCAGCTGCAGGGTTTGTTTCTGACATTACCTATGTCTAATTGTTCAGATGGGTAAACAAAAGAAAAAAAAAGTTGGCGGACGATGAAGCTCCGCTTTTGACAGCGGAAAGCTACAGCGCCATTTTGCAGGGTCGTAGCCCGCAGCCAGAGGAGGGGTTTGGGTGTCAAAACATCCACCCTAAATATTTTGAGAAATGCACAGCCGCCCTGTTTTCCGACTTTCCATTCTTTCTTTTTTTTTTCGCCCGTAACATTTACGCACAGCATCGTATAACACTCCTCCAGACATATTGTGTAAGATCTCCCGAAAAATACTTCACGCTACGCCAGTGCCATTGGGCACCGTTCGCATCTCCTTCTCGCAGAATATTCATTAAAATTAGCGCTTTCTCCGCAGAAAGCTTTAATAACTTGGGTTTTTTCGTAACATAATTATGATTGCTTAGGCTTTTTCGTAACAGAATTATGTTTTCTGGTACATTCAAATTACAGTCCTAGCTATCATGTGCGTAGTATTTAGTTAAGTCGTCACTTACCGTTTTTCTGGCGGATTTAATTTTAATAAATTCAGTTTTGTTCACTTTGGTCATGTGCAACTACTCTTTAGTCGATTTCGGTCAGAAGGAACTACAAAGTTTTCCGACAGCACTACGAACACGCGGCATTCAATAATTATGTGGTAGTGCGATTCGCGCGTGTGCGTGCCTTCTCGCGTGCGTGAGTGCTTTAGATTTTGACTGTCAGCGTATTGCTTTTATCCACCGTAACGTGCTTTAGAGTCCTATGCCGACCTTGTCACAAGTCTAACCTTTCCCTATTCCCTTTAAAATTTCCCAAACGCCATGATGACGACTCTAAATGGCAACCTACGAAATAGAGAAATAAGCAATGGGACATCAAAAACCTCAATCATGTCTATATACAACGAATCGGTCGTACCAAATCTGACGTAACCGTCAAACTTTATCGTGACAAATAACTCTCTTTTATGAAGCAAGTTAACCTGTTTCCCAAGACACATACAAAAAAACATAAGTCAATTATGATCAAGAAAAATTTTAAATGACGAGCGCCACAGATGGAAAAAAGGATTGCAACACCGGCTTGATATGAAGAGGGCTTAATCGACGTCAAGTGACATGCGCATTTCCTGAACTGCATCATTCGTGGCTAAAGGTTGCGCAAAAGTTGAATGTCATGACTCCGAGGTCCCCATTCTAGAAGGATAATCAATCATACAACGCACACGACCGTGAGCACGAATGCAAAAATAAAACTTGTCCTGTTACTGGGCAGCCATACTCTGTGACCTATAAGTGGGCAAGTAAGAAAACGTTGGCCAGAAAAATGTTCAATCCTAGCAATATCGATAGCTCATATTGGCTCCTTAAATTTCCAAAAGGTGTATACGTTCCTTTATTAACGATGACAGTTGAATCACTTCTTTAAGAGCACGCAAAGCTCCACCGATGGTCAACTCATATTCAAAGGTCCTTGCCTTTTTCATAAAGCACAGAAAGTCTCCCTAGACGTAGAGAATTTTGTCATCCACAGACGCGGCTTTCAGGTCCGAACGAAATCAATATTTATGAGCATGCTTTTGTAACACGGATGAAGATTTGATCGATGAAGACTAATGGGACCCTGTAGGCAGCCGAGACAAAATATTTCGTGTGCCCGTGGAATAACGTGCCACAAAGATATAGGGTGCCCTCTTCGTCCGTCGCGATGAAAATGAAATTATTAATGGCTCGCTCCTGCCTCGCTAACGAAGTCGAGATTTTTTTCTTCGGGTCGTGGCTTACTTTACTTCGAGGTGGAATACGTTAGAAGGATAACGGCCGAGATGGGTATTGGCAAACACTGGACCGTTTCTTCCACCGGAGGCGCTTGAACTTGAGCAAAACTTTCACACGAATCCCTCGAGAGGCTAACACCAGGGTAGTGTCTCGAACAATAAACAAAACATATAACAGGCTGCTGCTAAGCGTCTGTCTTGCGTACTTTTGTCGGTGCGGTGATTCGTGGTAACGTGTATTAGAAAGCTGCCCGAGACAAGGAAAATGAATAATACACATTACCTTGCTTTAAGACGTACCGTGCCCGCCACGATGGTCTAGCGGCTATGACACTCGGCTGCTGATCCGAACGTCTCGGGATCCAATTCCGGCCGCGTCGGCGGCATTTCGATGGAGGCGAAATGTTGAGGCCCGTGTGCTGTGCGATGTCAGTGCACGTTAAAGAAACCCAGGTCGTCGAAGTTTCCGGAGCCCTCCACTACGGTGTCTCTTGTGACCGTATCGCGTTTTTGGTACGTAAAACCCCAGAAATCAAACCAATTAAAACGTAACGCATGATAAAGCAGGCATTGGAATAGCCGGCTCTCACGTGGCCTACATTCCCATGTTCCCACATTTAAATAATAAAAAGAAGCAGGCATTTCCAAGCTACGACAGACAGCTTAATGCTGTCCTTAAGTGAAAAGTGTGCAGTCATGGTGTATGACAAAGAAGACTAGAAAAAAATTACTAGAGGTCTATGGAGCGTGTAACGGAAAGAAACATGATACGCTCGTTAAGGCACAGGAAGACAGCAGAGAAGATCATGGAACAAACAGGGACAACTGATATAGTTGATTCTAGGGGAAAAAAGATGCTGCTGTACAGGCAACGCCGTACGTAGAACATAAAACTGGTGATCGGTTAGAGTGAAGGAATGATTACCTGGGGACGGGAAGCGAGCCGAAGTCGGCAAAATGTTGGGTGGGATGGTTAAGTTAAAATAATAGCATGCCTAAAATAATATCAGCTCACTCAAGTTTAAGTAAATTTCAGGCCATTCAGAAACGCCTTCGCCCTCAGTAACGACAAATAAAGCTGACTGATGGTTATGTATGCCATGACGAATTACTTGCCCATATTGTGCACACGTATGTGCAATTTACCCGTGTGTGCATGCCTGAGTTGATGTGTGGTTCTGACGCATTCATCCTCGGTTGCCCACAATGTGGAGGAAGGCTCACGAAAGAATTGATGGTTCTGTATAAGCAATGTCGCTCTACACCCTACATTGTAGCTTGAAGCTCTAAATCAAACCATACGGATACATTTGGTATTTTCGATGCCTTGTGCGGATATCAGAAGCTGTTATACCTAAAGTCTAGACGTATGCATGGAAGCAGAGTACACTGATATTCGGACAGCACTTAGTGTGCGTTACTCGAGACCTATACGTACAGAGGTGAAAAAGAGCGGGTGAAGGCACGACCCTGCGTAACACTATGGTACGTGTGCGTAAGTGAGATGTGGCCTTCCGACACAGGCCGCGCAGTGGCGGGCGAACTAGCACGTGCCACGATTACGACGTCTAGACACAGCAATATTTTTCTTTCTTTTTGAACTGCGACACTTTCCCTTTGAGAAAGCTGCGCGTTCATTTCATATCGTTTGATACTTTTGGGTAAACAAGAAGCTGTCCTTCCAGTGTAGCCGCTTCTGCACCTTTCTATAAGTGCGAATCCGTATGCCTGTGCTTGCGCGGTTCCATACCAACGACAGTCTTGAAGCAAGTTCACCTCTTATGCTCCCATCTTCAGCGTTGATCCCGATGCTAGGCAAGCTCCTAACCTAAAGCCCTAACCAGAAGAAGCCTAATCCTGTGGACGCAAGCCAACTACCGCTCAGACGCCCCGACGCCAGAAACGACGCTTCGCATATACTCCGAAGCGCATGACAGATATCCCGAATTCGCGAATCAATTTTGCGCAACTTGACCCGGGCGGTGTCGAAAACCAGAAAGGGATAAAAAAAAAGCAGAGCCGCAATTCTATCCTTCCGAGAATTCCGGCAAAAAAGAAAGAAAGAAAGAAAACGCAAGAACCTCTGGAAAGCCGAGTCATTCTTTAGGCGCCGTCCGAAAACAGCAGCGGGTCACAAACCGGCCGCGTGTGCAAACATCGATCGCCATGGATATGCCGCCAGCCCTGCCAACAGTAACACCTCCCCTACCCGCCCCCGCGCGCCTTTCCCTTCCTTTCTTTTCCTTTTTTTTTTTTACCTCCTTGGTTCTCTAAGCGTACTCGATACCAACTTTTGCTCGGTGCTCCTGGACGTGAAAGAAACACCGGAAAGCAGGAGGAACCGGAAGAAGGGAGCTCAAGCCACGAGTCCTAGACCACGAGATTTTTCTTGCGAAAGTACATCGGCCGTCCCCCTCCTGTGACTCATGGCATCCCGTTGGGCTTCTCCTCGGAGCCTGATACGCGTTACGGGGCCAAGCGCCAAGCTCGCCTTGGTTCACGTCACCGTGGTCGCGCTGCCCTGTACCCCACTGTGTCGCTTGAATCCCGAGGAGCCAGCATATTGGCCCGGGTCGCCGAATTTTTAAGGGCACTTCCGGTGGCGGCGTATCGCTTTCGATCCTTCTGTGTGCTGCTTTTAGAGGGTCGGCTACGAAGCAGCTTCGCACGTTCATATCTGAGATGGTCCTTCATTATGGGGGGATTTCTCGTGTGTATTCTTTGTTGCACACATGCGTGGAGTGTTTGGGGACAGTTAAAGAAAGCTTTCCTGTCCCGAATTTGTCTCTGAGAATTCCTAGGTAGATTATTGCTGATGAGTGAGGGGAACAGAATCCCCTTTGGACAGTGATGCACCCTGCTCGTGAGAGCCTGAATATGTTCGCAGAGAAAGGTAGGGTATGTAAACTGTTCCCTCCATGTATATTTCAGGAGCAGGGCCGAGCGTTAAGTACTACATCGTTGTCCGAAGTGTGAACATTCTAGTGTTCGTTTCCCTGTCGCACGATTTCGTAAATTGGGTAACATGATTTATAAAATGCGTGCTTCGACGAGAAGTGGCTAAACTATCTTGTGGAGTTTTCCATTCATGAACAATGGCACGTTAGCGTTAATTATATTGAAATGGCACCACAACGTTGCGACGAAACGCGGAAGGCAAAAAAAAAAAAAAAGAAACCCGAAGCGCGCCTTTACTACTCCGTCTTAAATACGGGGCGCCGTTTCGCATTAATGAATCCGTACCAACTAGCCGGTGTATCAGTGCTGCTTAACGGTATAATTCAGTCTCGTTGACCACAATGCGCCACCAGTAAGCACTCTCATTGATAACAACGTACAGGAGGGCACACTGTTAAATGGAACACTCAAGTGTGCGTCTCTCGTATTCCTGGCGCCCAATATAAGTGCCAGCAAGGCGCAGTCAGCGGATACCGTTTCCACAGCCATTGCTGCAAAAACGGTGTCGGCGTACTGCACTGATGTGACCAAAGCAGTCAGAACTGTCAGCCAAGGGTCTTCAGCAGCAAATGCAGGCGGCTATGCTCTTGCGAAAGAAAGAAACTGCGGGGATATCCTGCACTCAAGTGTTCCCGTTAACAGTGGAGCTGTCATCTGCTGCAGACGCCAGGGCAATGCTCTTCGGTCATTTGATAGGGTCAGCAGATGATGGCCTCAAGCAGCAGCTGACAGAAGATGTAAGGGCCGCACTAGTCCGTAGTCTCAAATGAACTTCCTCCGTCAACGTGAGATTAACGGTGCGGGTGTAGACAGACGAACGGACTAGAAAGCGCTTGCGGCGCTAAAGAAGAGATTTTCGTTCTTCAGTGAGTGATGCGGAGGTTGAAGGGAGGGATCTGCCTGAGACGTTCGTTGAAGAACGTGGAAGAAACGTTTCAGTCTCTAAATAATTGTATTGGCTCTGAAGTTGATGTATTTTTATGTCCCAATGGACTGGCTGTGAAATAAATCGAATCCTCTGGGAGACACTCATAATGTTTATAAAATTGTTTCCCCTATTAAACAGTAATCAGCGAGTTGGCACAAAAGTATGAAACGTGCGTGAACTAATGTTGTTGGGACGTTTACACTATATATACCTATTCGACTAGCCCGTGCAATGCCTGCAGGCTTTGGCGAAATGAAGGACTACAAGAGTGCAGTCGTGGAACCATTTTCTTCTGAAGTCACCAACACTGCGCATTGTTAGAGTCACAGCATTGTACTACACTTACGGCATAGTTAACATATCATCACAAAAGAAAAGGAAAAGACAAAAGATATGTTCGGGAGCGCAGTGAGTTCACCCTGTTGAGATATGTGTAGAATATCGGCATGAAAAGGTACCTCCAACGCTTTTGAACACAGAAAATGGTGCCAATTTGTTGTGCAGGATCGAATGAATATGAGAGACAAATTGCACTGCACGCCCAAGGGAATATTGAAAACTACTTTCAATAGAGCTGAAGATCATCTGCTCTGCTTTGAACAAGCTACGTCGCAAGAAGCAGCTACTACGTCGCTTGAATTTTTTTGGTGTTCGTAAAAAATGATACATGATTTTCTCTACTTGTTGCACTCAAAACGAACAAATCAATCGTTGCTAAGGCTGTTTCCGTGATGAACACCGTCAATGTTAGTTTTGCCTCATGCGACCTAGTCTGTGATGCTTTGACGTAATTTGTTGAAAGAAGAGCAGACGATTTCCAGCTGTGTTTGAAATCAAACTGCCAATTCCAGGGTCCTTGCAATGCAATACTATTTTTCTAATATGTTTAGCCATAGTATTTCGCTAACACCATTTTCTGACTATGTTCAAAAAGTGAATTTCAAAAAAGTACGACAGTGACGAAAAACCACATTAGTTTCAACAATTGTTTGTTGAAGCTAAATGGTTTCCCACGGCGGTCTCCGACACACAACTCTTGCTTTGAAGGGGCAGCCGTTGCCGTGCTGAAGATCTTAACGTCCCGGATTTTTTATTTCAATAAAGCAAAAACTCTTTAAAGAACCATTCGAGCCAAACAGATGCCACGTCAAGTAAAAGAGCAATTCCAGTCGGAGATAAGGACATCGAGCTAAGACAAAACAAGTCGTACCTGAAATAACCTAAACAATTGTTAAAAGTTAATGTTTCAAACAATCAGCAGTGCAAAGTACAGACCGTATCGAACGAACGAGGAATCACAGCCGGAGATAAGCTAAGACAAAGCAAGTACTATAGGGACAAGGACGAACGACTTGAGTCGCAGATGCAGCCACAGGTTCTGACGAGCGTGGAACGATGCTCGGGCAAGCGCGGGCGAGTTGAGAGTGAACTGACGGAGGCGGGCAGGGCGTCCAGCCGCGGTTTAAACGTGCGGAACTAAAGGATTGCCTTGCCGGGAGCCGCACGGCGCGACGACGTCATCACAGGGGGAACGACGCGGGGAGGGCGATCGCCTCGCAACGGAGTCGTCCCAAGGAAAGTCTCTCCAGCAACCCGCGTCACGTTCGAGTTTCCGAGCAATTTGTCACGCGTTGCGCGACTCTCCCCGGAAAGGCGCAAGCTCCATACTGCTCTACACCGCCCCGAAAGGCTTTCCGGCATTTGTAAAGAAGCCAACAGCGCCACTTTGCCTCCTCTCGTTTTTCATTTCCCACCGCTTCGCCGTTCGGAGTGAGCAACAAGGAAACCAATACGCTGAATGGCGGCCCGTTGCAGTCACGGATAAGTCAGGTACGAGAAAAATGCCAAGACAAAATGGGTAGGCTTCGAGGTTCATTTAGCCACTCGAAATGCCCGGCTTTTTCCCAATAAAGCTAGCGTCTCGCCGCTGCCTCCGACGCCACGCGAGCAATACGCCGGGACCGTTAGAGGAGAGAGAGAGAGAGAGAGAGAGACTGGCGCGCCGAGGTAGCGGGATCGAGCAGTCTCGTACTTATGGCTACAGCCTAGAATGCGGCCTGCTCGGAACAATTAGGGGACTTTAATTACCGCGCAGCCGGCTGGTTCCGCAAATGGGGGCTCGTTGCTCCGGCTTAGGTGGGTGAGTATAGAAATGAGCTTGTTCCTAGACCAGCATAGTAACGTAGCTGCCATGCACGTCATTGTTCCTAATATATTTTCGTTTTTATGCTACGCTAACTCGCCAGGACCTCATTTTTCTCGTGCACGCGTTGTTTCGTACGAGGAGTTGGTATATAGATTCAGTTCTTAAGCTCATTCCTTCTTTCCTTTCCTGCGAGCGGAACGTGCGTGCCAAATCTGGAACAACGTGGCTTATCTTAGGCACTGCCAGCTCGCGTCCTAATTACTCGTAACCACTGTGACAAGTCTCATGTCGGTCGCAATAGCTCGCTCCTGAGATGAATGTGTTTTACTGAAATGGCGGAAATATTCATGGGGTTTAACGTGAGTACGACATGAGACGACGCAGCGGAGACCCCTGGATTAATTTTACCTCACGGGTTTATGTGACATGAAATCAACATCGATGTCAGAAGCTTCTCTATATTGCCACAACGTCGTAATGCGGATTTCGAGAACGGAGTCTAACCCCCAAGCTCACGCTTAGCGGCGGAACATCACTGCTACGAAAAAGTTGTGGCAGAGAGTTTGTCGACAAATAGCGCCCAGGTGGTTATACTGAACCAAATAAATGCCGCAGAGCGTTAGGACCAGTTTGAGTTTGTAGACGGAGAAGTCATCTTATGCAGCGTGCGCGTTAGCTCAGTCCTCCGAGACGATCTCGACACTGAGGACGGGCTTCTCCGTAAAACTCGTTTTCATTTCTTGTGAAAGGCGTAACGCGGTGCTTGTTGGAACAACACAGAAATAATTGCAGTCGAAAGAGAGAAAGAGAGAGAGAGAAACCGATAAAGAGGGAAGGCAGGGAAGTTAACCAGACGAGCGCCGGTTTGTTACCCTGCTCTGGGGGTGAGGGAAGGGGGAATATAAAGAGGAAGTTAGGAAGATAGCAAGGTGTGCAGAAAAATTTTGCAAGTTCGTAGTTTTGTTAGTTAGCAGTGGAAACCTTTCCTATTAGAAGGGTGACGCTTGGTGATGATTGTTTGTCGGAAAGTCGAGTGTCCCATGAAAGGACATGCTCTGGAATCTGTTTACAAGGTCAAAAAGGCTTGCACCAAAGACCCAAAGGACATTTCGGAAGTCTGCTTTGACGCCTTCGATGCCTGTTATTGTCGTTGTAAGTGATGTAGAGACAAAGAAGCAGCTTATTGAGAAACCTTTTAATGTGGTGTATTGATCCGGTCAATAATGTTTTAATTGAATTATTCGCAATAGTCTTCGTACGAGCCCTGTAATGTGCGCAACGCTGCGAAGCTGTTCTCGACCGTGATGTAGAAGTTTCAAAGTAGGGTACAGTAGGGGGCAGTAGGGGACATCGCACTAACTAACCCCGGGCGATAAATTCTTAAAATTGGAATCGCAATGGCAATTGCGTTGGTAACGCCTACTTCGTGCCTTCGATCCGTAGTGGGTTGACAATGAATTGGTAGGCAATAGGGATCGATGATATATCTGTGCAATTTGCTGCTGGCGAAAAGTTTGAATTGGGGGTTTGTAAATGGGACTGTGACAAGGTGACCCGTGTTCCAAAGAGTAGCAAAACTGCACCAATGCTGCAATATAACGATATGAACGCTGGTTTTCAATGAAAAATTTGATTGTCAATCACTGCCCACTGCATGAGCAGTACCTCACGGATACCAAAAAAGAAGAAAGCACCATAAAGCTGCGCTATTTGAGGCATTAAAAGAACCACCCGATCCGACAGCCTTTTCAACTTTGCTAACATGAATTCATCGGAATTATACTATCGCGATTATGCTGCCGAGGGTTTGTGGAGTACGGATAAATCTACAGTCACACGAAAGTGAGTATTCGTCAGGACGCTCGGAAGCGTTAATGCGTCAAATTCTAATGCGTACCTTCCAAGTGCATCGAATTCACGCAAGAAAGAAGCTAATCTCACTCTGACTATACCCCAAAAATACTCATTGAGGAGATGCTCAACGCGGAGGCAATGCTCAACTATCAAAACAACTTCTGGAGAAAGAAAAGAAATATAAATACCCCAGCAATCACAATATTATCGTGCATTTTTCCGCTTGAAGACTCAACACAGTCTAACGTCTTGTGTTTTGGACTAGTGCGGAGGCAATAAAGTCAGTGATGATGTTATTGACTGTCTTACCCCTCACTGTCTTTTGCACCAGTACCTCTGCCAACTCCTTTCTGGTATTAAATTATTTCTGTTTGCAGTTTCGATATTGTTGCGTCAGCTGGCAGTGAGACGTCTCCCGGTGTGCCAACCTCTCGCGCAATTCAATCCGCAATGGGATATCTTCATTCGATCCACGGCATAGTATATACAGTACATACACCACCCCTATCTCCCTGTCTCCCGAAGACTGACGCAAACAAGTAAATGACCAGCCCCCCCGTATCCCCCTTTTGTTGAAAGCCAAGCTGCTGCCGTCGTCCGGAGCTGGGACAAGAAAAGTTGCGAGGTTTAATAAAAATCAATGCCCACGCCTTTTCACCGGCGCAGCAAGAAATACGAAAGTAGCCTGGGCGCAGAGGGGGCCAGCGAACGGGACCTGTTTCCTGACAAGACCGCAACGGAAGATCCCGGTGGGCGCAGCAGGGCTTTTCTTTGGGCTGGGCGTACCCGCGTCCACGCCGGCGAAGCTCTCGGCAAGCCGGCAGCCAGAGATGATGGAGCGTTCGCAATTCCTAATGCGGGCTAATCGATCTTGCGAGCGCGGCCTCGCCTTCACGAGCCGGCCTTCCGAAGTGACGTCTTTCTCCTCGGCGGCTGGTCGCGCTGCTCCGCGGCAAAAGACGAGGGGAGTGAAAGGGGAGTTCGTGCGGGAGGAAGGGTGTATCTTTTGCCCCGGGGCTCACACACTTCAACCAGCGCGTGCCGCGTATCCATCATAACGCGAGCGTTTTCGGGGTCCTGAGCAAACAAAGTCTGCCGTCACTCTTCCTTGCTTCTTTCATTTTTTCCATCTTTTCCTTTTTTTTTCCTTTTGACAGACCACGTCAGTCGGTTCGCTCTGACCTAGAAATGTTGAGTCGCCGTTAATGCAAATGTAGCCTAAGCAAGTCGACGACGACATGAGCGTCACAAGAGTGACAAGAAACAGCGAGTTGAATAATAAACATGCGCAGACAGAAACACCCAACGTTGCGCGCTCCTGCTCAAGCTATCGTTCTATGCTCGTGATATGATTTCTGTGTAGATCGTACAGAAAAAAAGCAAAAGAAAGAGAGAGAGCTTGTGTAGGTCACTGTTGTGTCCTCGGTTACGTCTGCGTGACCACGACTTTCGGGACGGGCTTGGCGATGCATGAAATATGAGCTCTGTTTTATGCTCAACAGAGAAGGTTTGCGCAGCGTACTTCCAGTGCCATCTCCTTGGGCTGTATGTTCGGAATCGCGGATATTTGCTCCGTGAAGCATAAAACAGTGCTTAGGAAGACTTATGCGCCGGCCACTGATAGAGAAACACCAGTACATTCGGGCCTCATATGGGGGCTGCACTCAGCTTTCTTTATAGCTATGAATGCATCAATTTTCCCACTTATGCGATACTTGCCGTTGTCGTCTATAGGTTACGTATGCTGAATAATATACTTAATGCAGGTAAAGAATTGTGTAGAGAAAGCGCGAGGTAGGGCTGCCTTATTTGTTGACCCTTATATACGCATAATGCATAATCTCACGATTATAGAGCATAATCACTACCAAATGTGTCTGTTTTGATTAGGAGCATGCCTGTTCAATCAATCCTTTGATGAATCAGTCAATTCTTCGCGCATAATGCATATCGATCGTGTGTGTATAAGACAGCGATGGCACGTGCTGAAATCTGAGGGATTATGACAGGTGAACGATATCACACTGCCTTCGAAGTTCACAGAACAGAATCCGACGATTTAAAAGACCTTGTAAATTTAAAGAAATTCACCAAGTTCGGCAAAAAGGCACCCGAGGTACCGATTTACGAGGCCCCAGAAATATTTTAGGCACGTATTTTTTTTTTCGTTGTTCTTCAGAGCGGCATGCAGCAACTAACTCCGGAAAAGCTGACGCCGTGAACGGCGTAAATACTCAAGTTTCGCCACACAACGGCGACCCTTCGAACTGCATACAAATGAGAACGCATCGGAAGAGGCGGCACATACTTATGCGGGTGCGGCTGCAGAGGAAACAATATATTCCTCAGCGCTTCACTTCGCCGCGAAGGCGCTCGCAGCTCCAGATTTTGCGCGCAAAAGAAAATATGTTGTTGCCGGCGCAACGGAGCATATCGAAGACGGCGCCGTCCACTTTGTGGCGTCTTGCTTACATTCTACAAACTTCCGGCCGCGGGGCAAAAGAAATGTAAAGCTATATCCCCGCAGCGCATACAGCGAAGGTAACTCAATGAAATGGGAATCCAGACGCATTCGGGGCTATAAATTGTCTCCTCCTCGAATTCGGCAGCCGCAGCACCATTCATTACAAGAGCAAGCGATGCGAACCGTGCAGCCCGAGCGAGCGAAGCTGCCGCCGCAAACGAGAAAACAAGGTTTGCTTCTCTCCTTTTTTTTTCCGCCACGGCGCGCCACTCCTTCCCCATCCCTGTCAATTGAATCTTCCCGACGCAGTCGGGCAGGACAGCCCTTCCCGACGTCGTAGTTGTAAAAAAGGCGGCGCTGCAAATGCCAGTTTACGCCGCGCATCGTGGTAGGAAATCTACGAGCCGAGATAAAACACCAGCGGCGACATGAACAGCCGATGAACAGTGGCGCCACGCCGCGGTAAAAGCGGGCCGCACGAAGGGCGTACAACCCTGCTTCCCGAATAAGGGAACGCATAAAAGGGAAGGCGTCGCCGCCGCGAGTGGCGAGGAACGGGAGGGGTACACCGTTTCCTTTTCTTTCCCGGCTCGCTACATATACGGGATGCTCGAAACGTCGCAGGGCGAGACCTGCTCGTAAAACAGGAGGACTCGGCGTGCAAGAAAAGAACAAAAAATTCGGCAGACGCCTCGTCCCCTCCATGCCTTCGACATCGACGACGGGTCAAATCTGTTCGCGTGCCGCGATGCCGCAGACGGCGATGGCGGGTATGGGGTGACTGGAGCTTATGGCTCAACCAGAGGTGCTTGTGTCTCCTCGAAAGACATCACTGCAAACACGGGCACCTGCCGCGAATAGAGGGCGGAATAAGACCATTTGGAGCTATACAAAACCCCCTTCCTTCACACCTCCATCAACTGCCGCTGCGTTCCCCGTTTCGGTTGGGAAATGGGTGGAGGGAGGACGTCTTTGAAAACTCGTAAATCAAACGGCGGAGCTGACGATAGCGCGGGAATGCATCTGCTTTCTCATACCGTATACGCTGCATCTCCATATAGGTAACGTCACTGAACCTGTAAAATAGGGTCGGTTCGAGAAGAGATGCGCATTTCGTGCTTTCCTCTGGAACACAAGATGGGCTTTTATGCAATTACGATTTTTTTCGAGGCCCCGTACAGTGCAATCTTCAATACTGTTTTGTACTTATTCTTTCAAGAGTTCGTGAGTTCTTTTTCAGCCTCAGCATTACTTGCTATGTTCTCTTCAGGAACTCTTCTCCACAGTAACAAAATAAAGCAAATCAGCGAAGACGTGGGAAAAGCGGCAATAGTTTTCAAGTTTGATTCATTTGTGGCTCATATACAGGAGAAATTTATGTTAGGCTGCCATATTATGTTTCACCTGAAGTATTTATTTGGAGTTTGAGATATCGGGCTCTTAATGGAGCACGCGGAACTTTCCAAATTCAGTGAAATCAGCATTCTCGAGATAAGGCGAGCTCATAAGCGCGCAGAGTGCCAGTTTGATCATGTTGCTCCTGAAAACTGTGCTGCATTCAGGAATACCCTGGAGGCTTACTTACTGTGTCTTGTCTTCGGAAAAACTAAAAAGTTACTTCATATTGTTGCGCCTTCCGAAGAAAACTTATCGCGTGAATTCACCTCGAAACAAGAAAATCCTGACACTTTTATCCTCTCCATAAGCTAAAAAAAGCCGTCCTTTCCTGCTAATACATAAGATAATAATGCTCCAGAGAAGTCGTCCCCTGTAGAGCTTGTTGATATTTCTGGCAAAGCCACTATGCATGCTTAGGTAGCGAGGGAGTGCACGACTTTCTCTATTTTTAATGTGTCTTCACATAATATAAGGTTATCCCACGTTAATTTTACGATCTTCTTTTCAGGTTCGTGCATAAATTAAAAGAGTTAAAACATTATGCTTGATCCCACGAATTCTCGGCAGGAAGAATGGGAAGCTATATAGCACCCCATTTGTGAAGGACATCCTGAAGTCGCACAACGGAATTGTGGATTTCGTTTCTCACTTGTTCACGCCCGCATCGAAAATGATCTGAACGATTAGCACAGGTGTCTCGCAGACCGAGAACACCTTGAACAAAGACTTCGGTGTAGACAAAGCACCGACGAACGCAACCGGCAAATGCTTTCGGAATCAGCTACTTTTCGTGGCAAGAAAGAAGAGGCCCGTTTCTCGCAATCGCACGCTACCAATATTCGCGCAGCAGCGAAATGCCGAGAACCATTCAGCGGAAAGACAGAGCACTGAAGCGCATTCCCTGGGCGGCGGAATGCGCGAGCACCGGTCGAGATGGTTAGATCCCCGCGCGAGCCAATTCTTCGCTGCAACAGCGAGCTGTTCGGCATTCACCGCGCATCGCACGAGGGACGATGCCACGCGCTCCTGGGAAAGGCATTGCTTCACAGCTACGAGCGTCACTTTACATCGCCGCGCCTGTTCGATCCAACAATTCAAGCTTTCTGTACTCTTATTACTTTTCTTCTCGCTGTTCTTGCTGTCAGTCCGTTGACGTTTACTTTTTTTTTTCTTCTCACAGAAAATCTGCAGAATGTCCCCTGACGCGCCATCCTCTCGACCAATCTCGCTTCACGCACAGCATGCGAGAGAGCGAGAAATAGAAAAAAACAAAACGCTTTAAGTTTGGGTGAAAAAAGAGAGAAATAAGAGAGAAATAAGAAGAGAGAGCGTGTTTCAACCAACCCAAGTTGGCAGCATCCGCAAGAACGTGAGTCTTGCGTGGAATGCCTCTGTTACTCCCCTCCATCTCCCCTCGCCACGCAAGCACGCTTGCTCGCTGTCGGCCCGTTCTCGGACGAAACGGGTCGAACCAAAAGCTGCTGGCACTCGGAGGACCAATACTCTGTAGCGCTCGACGTCCGGATGCGCTGTGTAGCGCCCTCCACTGCTGCTGCTGCTGCTGCCCCTGCGAGCGTCACCACTGCGGCACTTCATCTTGACTCGCTCGCTCGCCGCTGCTCAGACTTCCTTAGATTTCCAATAAAGCTCGCGATGTATTTGTGACCACTATTGAGAGCGGCCGACTGTCCGAGGATGTCTCTGCTCGACGTCGACATTCTGTCCGGTTTTCCGTTTGTTTTTTCCCTTTTTCTTTCTTCTTTTCTTTCGGGAAAGGCAGCGCCATGTACCGCCGTTTGCAGCGAGCGACAACGTAACGTGTTAGGCCCGTACAGAGAAACGAAATGGGAAGGCCGAATTCCACGCCGTTTGATCGTTCCGCCCTCTAATGCAATTGAGCAGAGGTCCCTGTGAAAAGCCGCCATGCGGAGCCAAGAAAGTCGCCGACTGGCGCTTCGCCGTAGTCAAGGTGTGACGATTGGTTGCTAGGCGTGCCGACCTCTGTCGTTGAGCAGCCTGCTGTCGCGATCTTTCCGTAGCATCAGCGGCAAGACTGTCTCCTGCGCTGCACCCTACCAAAAACTAAAAACGAAAAAGAAAAGGACCCCTGCGGTGCGCGCGCGCGAATTATTCCACGAGGTAATGGTGAAAAACGCATGTGAGTACATAATCATTTTGGGATGCCCCGCCACGGTGGTCTAGTGGTTATCGCACTCGGCCGCTGATCTGAAGGTCGCGGGATCGAATCCCAGCCGCGGCGGCTGCATTTCGATGGAGGCGAAATGTTGAGGCCCGTGTGCTGTGCGATGTCAGTGCACGTTAAAGAACCCCAGGTGGTCGAAATTTCCGGAGACTCCCACTACGGCGTCTCTCATAATCACAGCTGGTTTTGGGACGTTAAACCCCACAAATCAATCAGTCATTTTGGGCACACGATGATGCACCTTAGCAATACGTTGTGATGTAATTAAAAAATACACTGCTTCAACATCGCCCCCTCCCCCCCAACCCCAAACCCCCCTCCCGCACAAACACACGGTCACGCTAATTCATATATGGCACGTACTTGTAAAAGAAGGCCAGACCTGAATACTTTCAGGCCATCGTTTTCAGTGGACATTACTGCAACTCGTCCGCATGTTTCCTTAGAATATCGTCAAACCTTTAACGACTCATCTGAAAGCACTGTTTTCTTTTGCCCGGGTTAGCTCTAGACTCGGCGCTCGTGCGGGCAGCTTTCGATGAGGATTAATCGGAACGGCGGTGATTAATTGCGGCGACTTCGTCAATATAAATTATGATTAACAACGGCGACCGCCTTCTCTAGCGTTGAATCATTAGCAGAGAGGGACTTACCCGTGTACCCTCTGGGACGGCGTCGCCCGAATACACTGCTTGCCTCCCATTTTCAATGGCTGCCGGCGAGAGCCGAGTGTCACGATTACAGATTAACGAAGCCAAGATTAATCGCGTGGCGCGCATGGAGCAGAACTTGTTCGCCTGCGAATAATCATGGCTGCTCCGCTTACACAATGTTAAGAGTAAGATAAAGGCTTTCAAACAACGTCGCGCGATTTGCTGTCAGTTAAATCCACCTTTTAGTAACCAGTCATAACCCAAAAAATTACAAACAGTTATGTAACGAAACAGAGATATAAAATGACTGAGGCATAAACACGCGGCCGGTGTTTTTAAAGCTGGAAACGTTTCTTATATTGACAGTGTGCATAACTGCTAACAAGACCGCGGCTCGCACTGTTTGCTACGCCTACATTCGTAGCATCTAGGCAGGAAATCCAGCCTAACAGTCAAGGCGCAACTCTAACTATCTTTCAGCAGAAATTGTTGCTCGGCTGGTTAGTAGAATACATGCTACAGAAAAAAAATTCACAGCATATCCATGGAGTGAATGATGATGAGTGGGCGAAGATCCGGAGGTTCATCGTAGATCGTGCCGAGTTCGGGATTAATTTAGTTAACGCGCACGCTACGATTCCTTATGGTTCAACTACGCACAAGTGAAATATCCCACCGGCACTTCATTGCAAGTCAAGATCCAGTGCATATATATATATATATATATAGATATATATATATATATATATATATATATATATAACGTTTATTTCAGGAGGCTCTGAGCCGAACAAACCGCATGGAGCGAGGCCAGGGAATGAACTCCCCTTCTTTCTCTTCTTCTTCGCTATCCTCCACCTTGCTTTCCAGAAGCGCCGTGACAATATATATATATGGGTGGCCGGTGAACGGTTCTCCAGCGCGAGCAGTCGGTATTTTTCAATCAAGAAACTCGCTAGAAGACGCTGCCTGCGTCAAGCTTGTCTCTCGCGGGTGTGAGGGCGCGTTCTCCTTCTTTGCGAGCTGGTAGCGCGTTCATCGAAGAAAGAGCGTTTCCATAGTCAACGTGCGCCTTTCGCTCTCTCTGTCTCTCTCTCTCTCACAAGACAGCAGATAGAAGAGTGAGAGAGCTCGCGCGCCGGGAGGCACGCGCCCTCGTAGTTACCCCGCCGCGGTGGTGTAGTGGTTACGGTACTCGGCTGCCACCCAAAAAACGCGGGTTCGATCCCGGCCGCGGCGGTCGCATTTTCGATGGAGGCGAAAATGCCAGAGGCCCGTGTACTGTGCGTTGTCAGTGCACGTTAAAGAACCCCAGGTGGTCTAAATTTCCGGAGCCCTCCACTACGGCCTTTCTCTCCTCTCTATCTCTTTCACTACCTTTCCCCACCCCCACGGACGCTCAGCCGTGCTCCCTACATGGGCTGCAGAAATTAGCGTCCTTTCCTAACTGAACCACAACCCCCCCCCCCCCCCTCGTAGTAGCGCGTTCCTAGTCGGTAAGGCGCTACTACAACGGACGGACAGACCCAAACCTTAAGGAGCTTCGCCCCTAAAAGTAACAACACCTTACACAGCTTTCCTGTGTGGTGTCATTGCTAGTTTTTATGCTTGTTGGTGGGTTTGTGTGCCTGGCATAGTGATCTTGTGAGCACTTTAAATTGTCTAACAATTTTGTTTCTCTGTGCTCCTCTGGAACCACTTAAATTGTTCACAATAACATTGTTCGGAAACAATACAACTTCAGTAGTCTATGATGCCTCAATTTCATTTGAAAATTCTGAATAAAAATGTCGGAGGGCAGAAAAGCTTCGTCTTCGAGAGTGGAACGCCTGGGCGTTACCGTGATACGTTCGCATGGGAAATCATGGAAGTGTGGCGCCATCTTGACATGGTATGCGTAAACTGATTAATTGATGGGGTTTTACGCCCCAGAACCAGCTGTGATTATGAGAGACGCCGTAGTGGAGGTCTCCGGAAATTTCGACCACCTGGGGTTCTTTAACGTGCACTGACTATCGCATAGCACACGGGCCTCAACATTTCGCCTCCACCGAAATGCAGCCGCCGCAGCCGGGATTCGATCCCGCGACCCTCGGATCAGCACCCGAGCGCCATAGCCATTAGACCACCGTGGCGAGCCTGACGTGCGCAAAGGCCTTCGCTTGCAGAGGTGGCCGCTAGAGAAGAAAGCTCAGGGGCACATGCCCGCTAACTGTTGTTACGGTCGTGAGCGAAGTTGTTACTGATTACTGAGACATGGCTATACGCAACTGCTAGTCGCATTTTCCACTTTCTTATCTCATTCTCCTAACGTCAGTTAACAACTGCGCTCCATATCAATACATAACGGGAAAGAAGCAGAATAAACTGCTTTAAGGGAGTAAACTATACGACGACCAAAAGCGGACACCACGGACGGATGAACACGAGCATGATCGCCCCCCCCCCCCCCAAAAAAAAAGGGATCTCCGTAAATAAATAAAAACGAGAGTAAGCTACACTTGCAAAACAAGGAAACATGTCCGCACATACCATCGCGTAAGCGCGCCTGTGACAGCCTAAATCCTCTCAGAGTCTACCATCACTAGCTTCACTCCCCAGACATGCGCAGGCCTGCGACAAAAAAGACCCCTGTTAGGTTTCTTCCTCGGATGGTGCCGCTCCCTCTATTATCTCTTCTAAATTTACTTTTTGCTTCTTTATTGTATTAGTACTTGTTTTCCTTTCCTCCCAGCGCATTTTCATCTTCATCGCCCCTTAGCAGGTACGGAAAAGAGGAAGAAAAAAAAACATGGTTGGGCTTCCCTGCAGAAGACCCGTCAGCCTGTCAGTTCAGGACGAAGGAACCAACACCCACGCATGCGAAAAAAAGAAAGAAAAAAGATGGGGAAAAAAAGTGTAGGTAAAGAGAAATATCCGCTCTTCCCTCCTGAAGGATGCCGGTCCCTTTTCACGCCTCGTCAAGCCGCATTGTTCGCAGCTCAGGCCTTCGGCGAGGCTCGTCGCGCGCGCGCCGTGTTTGTCGCCCACCACCCCCACCCAACCCGGTCGGCATCACCGGCAGCGCCTCTATGCACTATGGTGACAGCCCGACGAAAATCGCGCTTCGTCACGGACCCGGCGGTGTTCGCGTCTCCTCCATCAACGGTCAGTGCATTGCCTTTCCCGTGCACCAGATGACCGAATCCGCATTTCCCACAGCAGCCGGACCATCTGCCCACCACGTCTGCGCTGTAGTTTGGGCTATGCGTTGTTTAGTATAGCGTTGCCCACCTCTACCCGCCCTTACATTACGAAGAAGTGTACGAGATAGGGAAGGAGGCGAGAAAGGGGGGTGGGGACATTACCGGTTCATTCATGACCGTGGAGATGTAAGTTTATGTTATAGTTTACGTTATAGTTTATACTATAGTATGTAATTTTATGTTATACGCAATGACACCAGCGCTGTTGTTACCGTAACCATTCGATTATCTTTTGTTTCCCACTTTGAACATGCATCTAATGTTCGCACGTTCTGAAGTGTGTTCTTCCTGCAACTGGTTCTTTTCAGTGCATCTTCCTGGATTTACCACTGGTGAAACTGAGTAGCTGACAGCGTGGTGCTGCCAACCTTTTCACACCTCGATCATCGTAATTCTAACTTCCCTTTACGGTAAACGCCAGACCGCCAAGTTATACCAACCCTGTGCACCCCAATCGGCGCCATTCGCGTGTGATCGCAGACCTCAAAGCAGCACTTGCTCGAAGCTCACTGATGCTTTAAGGCTAGCATTCGACTCTCTCGAGCAGAGATCGCCAGTGACTACCTATCATTTCAGAAGGAAGCCAGGGCAGCGCCAGTGGTGAAGTAGAACGCGAGAGACCCAACGTCGGGCGCCTTTCACGACTTCCGCAAGAACCCTCAGGAAAAACTGTAGCTCCGACAAGTGTCGTCCTGTGCTGTCGCTGTGTGCGTGTGCTTTGTTCATACACACACATTTCTTTCACTCTCGCCTTTCTCGTCACTCCTCAACAGCGCAGGGTAGCAAACCCATTACATTACTCTTCAGGGTAACCTCGCTGTATATCTCTTCCTTTCATCTCTCTCCTCTCGCTCTCAATTTATCATACAACTCATGGCTTCTCTAATATCCAATGCACACTGCAGCCCTTCCAGAGCGATTACCCTCTCGAGTGCTGCCACAAGAGCCGAGCGCTAAAGGGGAAAAGGAAATGAAGATGAAGGAGCCGGAAGGATGGAGGCAAAAAAAAAAATGGAGCAAGGACGACGGGGCGTTAGTATTCGCACTCCGCAAGGTCATTTCGCTGTCCCATATTTCCTTCATTCTCTTCGCTCTCCCTTATATGCGCTTTTCTACGTCTTTAACGCCCTTCTGTCCCATCGCACAGGACAGTCAAACCGGATGCGTGTCCATCCTGACCTCCCTGTGTTTTCCCTTCTTCCCGACATCTCTCCCAAGAACATGAAGGAATCAGACAGCAACAGGCGAATGAGCATCAACATCAAAGACCGACAACAAGGAGAACACATCAGAGGCTTGAGGAACAAAAGAGCGCGCGCCGCGCCTCGGTGGAAGCGGAGCGAAATGACGAAGCAAAAAGACGTCATAGGTCAGCAGAATGACCCTGCAAAAAAGAAAAGCTGGGAAAGTGGTCACAAAAGTGCGAGACGACGAAGCAAAAAAAAAAAAAAGAAAGACGTCATAACATAGCCAAATGAACGACCAAGAAAAGATGACGGCGAAATGACGAAGCAAGAAAATACGCTATAAGACATCACGGCCTTCTCAGGGCCGGCGCAGAATGGCACGCTATTTTCCCCCTTTTTCCGTGAGAGAGCTATATAGGGAAAGAAAACGGGGAAGAAAAAAAGTGAACGCCTTCAGGATGGCACGCGAGGCGAACGGGGTTTGTGAGAGGAAGCGGCGCCTTGAATGAAGGAGCGGAAGAAAAAGAGAAGGAAAATGACGAAGCAAGTAGACGCGAGAAGACAGCGCCAATTACAACGCGGAAATAGGGCCAGACTCCACGGCGCGGCCGCCCCAATAAATCTGAAGGAGAAGACGGAAGAGCAAGGCGCTTCTTTCCTCGGCTCGTCTCTCACGCGATATCAAACGGCGAGAGAAAGACGGAGACGGCAGAGCAAATAGAAAAACGTCGGAGAGACCAGAAGCAACCGACGTTGCAGAAGACAATGACGTCTGTTTGTGTCCATATTTTTTTCTTTCGCCGATTTTACAAGTATTTTTGTACAATTCCCTCGCGGAACATCCCAAGGAGCGCGCGTTTTTGAACTTCAAAGAGAGGAGGGAACAGAAACCTCTGTGTTCCTTTGGTAATGACCTTCAGTTTTTGGAGAAAGGCGAGGAAAGTTGCAGCTCCACGGTCGAGACGTGTATTAGCTGACAATAAACAATGAAACGGAAAAGTAAGCACGCTAGAGACAGTCTACAAGTCGTTTCAGGCAGTGGTGATGCTTTGGCGGTCCGGCCGGCCATGTTTGTTGTGTGCGCATTCCTCTTCTTTAATTGTACAAATGTTTCGTCGTCTCATTCCACCGAAGCACTTTTAGGCTTCCTTATTATAATTCTCCATTTCGTTCAATTTCTCAAAATTATTAGCGGGCTCGACTATAGTATATCGGCCATTAATGACAGTTAAAACCAATATTTAGGAATCACACCCAAGAAAGCAGTAAGACACTTGACAGTGTCGCTACACTACCTATCCCCCTTACAAACTGCAGTGGTATAGTGGTTATGGCGCTGGGCTGCTGATCCGAGGGTCGCGGGATCGAATCCCGGCCGTGGCGGCTGCATTTCGATGGAGACAAAATGTTGAGGCCCGTGTGCTGTGCGATGTCAGTGCACGCTAAAGAACCCAGGTTGGTCGAAATTTTCGGAGCCCCCCACTACGGCGTCTCTCATAATCAAACTGCAGCTGTATCCCAGGTGCGTTGTTTAGCAGTCAAACGGGACAAATACTGTAAAGAATGCGTCTTCTCTTGTCATTATTTTCAAAATCTGCGCGTTCATTATCGTATTTTGCCGCATAGACGGGTCGCGCCTGGAAAGCCAATGCGCAGCGTCGTGGCATAATGTTGCTGACGTAGTGATTATTTAATTGAAGGGACACTAAAAAATGAAGATACGTTTAAGCTGAGTTCATAGGATGAAGTGCTGGAATGTCGTTAAATGCTGGGCAACAATTCACGATTATTTTTGCTCGTATTTGCGCTTTACGACAAATTGGCCACCTTACTACATATCGACGTGATATAGGTTCGCAAGTACTATCATCGGTCGGAGTGAAAACGACGAGGTTCGTGGACGTGCGTGCGCCCTCTTACGGCCGGGCTTTGATAAAAGAAATATACGTTTCTTGACAAGGTATCGCTTTAGAACTGGACATTCCCCGCGCGACCTAATTTAATTGTCAATTTGGTGAGAGTATTATGTATGACATCATGGTTAACTGGCTTGTGCTCTTACGAGTACATTTGGCAGTAAGAATGTTAAGAATACGGACACCGAAGAAATCGCGACAGCAACTCTTTTGTCTGGCAGGTAAAGCGGAAAATTAAGGAGACCTGCTGCAACTGCCATATTCGAATCGCCACACAAGACTCAAGATGACGTTACCGAGTTGGGCAGATTGTATACGTTCGTCAGATCACCTCTTTGCGCCTCGACAACTTGAGCTTAAACGGTATCTCAACAAATGTATCAACCATGTGCATGAAAGAAACTTGACAGCGTAAACTCGCAAAAATAACGTGCTTTTTGAGACGTCACCCCTCTTCAACTCGCCCCCCCCCCCACCACTCTCTCTCCACTCCCCACCCCCGCATCGTGCTCCCGTCGTTGCGGCTTTTCCGCAGGAGCTCGAGGCATTAGGAAAGACAGAAGATTATACCCCATTTTCTGTTTGATCAATTATTTCTTCGTTTTAATTAATGAGTGCGCTCTCGGTGGAAATGGTCCGCACTTTAAAATGATTCGGACTTACAGCTCCGCTTCACCTCGACGTCATATAACTGCGCGTGACAAGAAAAAAGCAAGATCATATAAAAACACGGATCGTACTTTCTCACTTTTTGCAGGATTCCATGCCTCGGCATGCCTCATATTGTTCATATAACGTAGACGACTTCTACGGCGCACCGAGGCCTCAAAAGGGAGGCTTCGACGGACGACTCACATTTGAACAGCGATCACGCTTTCATCGTAAAATTAACCGTAGCGCCAAAGCACAGGGCGTCTAAATGAGGCGGTATAGAGAACACTTAAGGTTCAGAAGAAAAAGGAAGCTTGTCCCTCTCTAAAGCGTCGGTCTGTCCGTCCTTGCGCAGAATTAAGTGAAGAAAAAAAAAGCAGAAACAAGGATTACCAGCGTCTCGTAAAACGGCAGCCGCATGCTTCTAAACAAACGAAGCATAGCTCGGCAACTTTCTGAAGCGTGTCGCTTAGGGGATTGCTAAGAGGATTACGTGATCACCTTTTATTCTCTCATCTTGTGTCTTTTTATCTTCGTCTGTCCTTTGGGGCGAGAACGAGGAGCGCGGTGAGTGGATTAAAAGGATTAGCGCAGGGTGACTCGCCCCGTAAGATGTACGCGTATATGCAGAGGCCGCTTGAATTGCGAAAATTATCGCCGGGGGCAGTTTAATTGAGGTGTCCCCGAAGTTCAGGAAGTCGAGGATCATTATCGAACTCGAAAGAAAGTTTTAATTACTCTCGTCATTCACACTGAGCGGTGGTGGTCTAAGGCGATTAAAGACTGTACAGTCGCCGCTTAAATCTTCAGCGAAGAGAATCAAACAGCTGCCGAAAATTCTTTAGTCTCTTGTCACCGATGGGGCTTATCTTGTATCGTGTTGCCACGTTCGTCCACTGCATTACTCGGTAATGTATATGCAGCTTATTTACACACAGTCCTTAGCGTGATCGCAGCTAATGCGTATTCACCTAATACTCCACACCCTTGCTTTCTTCAGCGATAAATATTCTGCGTTCATTTGCACAACGCGCAGATTTGGCGCCGTAAGTTATTTTCTGGTTCGTTTCCATTTTCAGGCTGGCTGTAAATTGCTGCCAGAGTTATTATCTGTAGGAGAGCGACTACCATTTGCGACATGCAAATAGCTCATCAACGTCACTTTGGTGTTGTGTTCGGGAAGTAAATCAGAATCGAAATTAGAATCAGAATCATTTTCTTGTAATCAGCACAATAAACAAAAAATATACATAGTGATAATATACACAAGAAGCTCCTGAAGACAAATACAGCAATCGGACCTCGTTTTCGAAATAAATAAGAAACGTAGGTTACACCGTAACAGAACATACGCATTAAAACCGGTGAACAGAAAGGATAGCAACTGAAGAAAAACCAAATTAAATTAGCTATAAAAATAACAACACATGAATTAGCGGAAACGAGGACATCGTAAGATGTACTTCATAAGAGGTGTGGATATTTGGTGTAAATGAGCGCAAGGTAAGTCTAGCGTGCTCATTCACTCGCAGTTTTCTTGTGTCGGACATGAGACTATCTATCTATCTATCTATCTATCTATCTATCTATCTATCTATCTATCTATCTATCTATCTATCTATCTATCTATCTATCTATCTATCTATCTATCTATCTATCTATCTATCTATCTATCTATCTATCTATCTATGCCAACAACCACGCGTAACATGTGTTTTCTTCAGGTGCTTAGTGAGACGAACGTGCTGTAACGACCGAAGGCAGCCTACCACGCTGCATGGGGTAGTAATTGAACCCAGGCCGCCTCGGTGCTAAGCAAGCACGCTACTACACGTTCACGGTAGCCTGTTCCCGCGCGGATGTGGTATGTGCAGAGCACTTTTGTAGCAACGTTAAAAAGAATGAATATGTATTACTTTCGCTCAGCAGACTATTTTCCAGCTTTGCTCGACCGCGTAAAGAATTTTCCAACGAAGCACGCTACGATATGCACGCCAGTGCACTTTTGCGCGCATTTCTCTTCGACAAAGCAGACTTCTGCGCGCGTTAGTGCACAAACGCAACAACGCTGCCGAAGAGCATGGTAAGCCCACGTTACGCGCACTACAAACTTCCCACAATGACGTTAATGCTACTCGCGACACTTTGCCAAATGCCAAACAATTCGTAACAGTTAATTTCATTGCTGCCTGCTTCGCAGACATTGATTTACAGAATGCGTGGGACCTGTTCGATATTTATATAAAGAAAAGCAAATGAGAGAATTTACATATATAATATGCACCCGATAGTTGATACTGAATATCTCCTGTAAAGTGGAGCCCAAAGCAATTTGTCGATTTTATCAGTTCACAGGAATCCTTATGTGGTTTTACACGACTTTGTTTGTGTCTTCAAAGGTGTGAGGATCCTAGGAGGCGAAGAGCTATCTCGCGCTCTTCACAAAGGTGGTGTTTAAGCGTCCTGCACCGCAACAGCGCCATCTATATATAGGCTTCGACAAGGGACACTGCCACACTCATACTACGGCGGCAACTCCGCCCTGATAGCCAGCGCCGATGCAGGCCAGTACAGATTATATTAGCAAGATCGGGATAGGTGCAGATCGATGCGGTGTACACAAAGAACACTTTACGTGGACGATGATCGCGACGCAAGCGCACTTGCGTGATCACACCGATTCGGCAGGCGTCGATCCGATTTTCGAGTACCGCATTCGAAAGCGGCGAAGTGTTCCAGAGCGTACAACAAGCGATGAACGTTGATAAGGAAGCGCGGCAGCTCGGTTCCGTAACACGTCTCTATAACCGCTCATTTACGGTGACCAAGAACGGTAGGCAAAAGTAACGCATAACATGGCTATATGATGCAACAGTGGTCTCGAAGATCAAGCCAATCGTATAATAGATGCGACAGCAAACAAGGCATACGTCTATCTGCTGAAAGTACTACTGTTTGCGCAAAAGGTAACAGGACATAGCTTATTGCGAAACTTATATATCGTTCACTGTGTAAGTAAGGAGGTTCTGCAATGCCTCGCTTGTGACTACATTATTCGCCAACGTTGCTCCCGCTGGTCCTATCTCTTCACTCTTTAAAGACGCTCGATGAGACCATATGCAGAAGACGCCACGACTGAAATGCTCGTGCAGTAATGCACACCATTACTGAGCATTATTTATTTAATGCACATGATACTCCGTGCGACAGTCCGAGGCAAGCATTAGTGCGGCAATTTTCGTAATCGACGAAGAAGTAGAGCGCTAGTTGATGCAACAGCGCAACTCATTTTAGCGCACGTTGGTGCTTCTATGCAGAAAGAAATACGGAGCGAAACTACGCCAGCCTGAGGGGAGCGATACGAATAATACACTGCCAGAGCAAAACTGAACTGTGAGCGGAAATCTGTCGAGCAGCTCAAGGTAATTCTGCAATAACACAGCGGTAAGCATTGTTATGAGCCTCGAGTTAGTGCATAATTCGCCTATTTCGTGAGTGCTCTCGTCAGATCACCTTTAACCAAGCGTGGCTCTTACTCTTACCATATTATAGTTATCCTATTTGCATAATGTCCTCTTGACAGTACGCGTATTGTCACCGCAGGCTATATAAGCGAACTTCAGATTGAGCTCTAGTTTAACGTGTAGAATATTTAAGTAGCCCATTATGCGCGTTATACGACACGCGCGCATGTCGAATGTGAGTATTAAAATTGTGCAACCACACATCCATGCGGGAGCTACAGTACGTGCTTTTCCACAGCCTCTACTGCTTGACACATGATGGCGGAATGAAGTACAAAAACACGGGATAAGGTTCGTGTCGCTACGCAGGAGGTTCTATTAGCCTTTTATTGAGGAAAGAAGATTCACCGCAAAACTCTCAGTCAATGTGAACACTGAACAAAAAGTGCGCTGCGTTACAAAGAAAAGGCATTACGTGTTTAAACAGGAGCTAGTTCATCCGACTGGCTGCAATACAAAAAAAAAAACGGCATTTTTTGTAAGTGCAAATTTTTGTCCCAACTGTTTTTCGTAGAAAATATGCAAAAGGGCTAATAAAAAAAATGCGCAGAATTATGTCTGGTGTCTTTCGTTACCAAGCACGACGATCGTATATCCATCCGTGAGAAAAGAAGCACTGCACTTGAAAACGTTGTAATCATTCCTTTTTTACTATTTTTTCTATTAGTGCGCGTACTCCCGCGCGCAATGCGCGATAGTCGGACTAACTACTGAAAGATTTGTAAGAGGTTACGAGAATCCAATTATTGGCTGAAATGGAAGCAGAAACACATGCACTGTTTGGATGGACTAGCCGAGCCTTTCCACCTGAGACACGGCTAAAGTGTATCAACTATAAGATAAGGCGCCCTGAGAAGAGCTAGTTTGTTTCAAAGCTTCCTACTAGAAGATTTAAATTACCGTTAGTTACGTGCACGTTTGCCATTAAATGAAAGGTAATTGAAGTAGTAACCATATATGATGGTTAGCGTCGTAACAGATGGAGAGGGAAACTTGTGGAAAGGTAGAAGCAACGCTGGTTACCATTTCAAAAGGACTTCGCTAAGAAACTTACCGTCATGAAAGTTAATCGTTAGTCATCGAAAGTCGTCGATAGCAAATGCTTAACGTTGATTTGTGCACATTTTCTATCTGTCTAATGCTGTTCCGTAGGTCGCTCGTGCACTCCTGAAAATGTCCCTATTTACAGGAATAACGGTGCCCGCAGAAATATAGCATGCCGGTGGCTATTTACACATAACGCAAGTGTACATGAGATGGCACATTCAATGACGTAAGAGAAACGAAGAGCCGGAGCTGAAGAAAAATTTTTCTTTTCCACACTCCCCGATCAATAGGGCCTAGTCGGCTACATAAAAGAAAACGAGGCGCCAGGAAAGAAAAAAAAAACACACATATAAATGCGGATAAAGAATGCTTTGGCGAGCGAACGCTGTGGAAAGAGGGCGAGAGAGACAAAGTACGCCTAACGGGAGGAGAATCGGCGGCGCGGCACAGCGTTCAAAAGCGTCGCATCGGGGGCTCTCTACCACCGAGCGCCGAGGTCATCCCGCTTTGTCCGGCCTGATGCAAGCTGACATCAAATTTGGCGTATAAGCGAAGGCTGCCAGAACGGATAACGCAGTTCAATCCAACCGGAAGAGGAAGAGCTCCTTCGGGAAGAGGAGGGGGGGTCTAGACAGACGGGCAGCCGCCAGTGGCGTTCGAAGCCCCGCTAAATCCAGGAAGCGGGAGGGCTGGTAACTGAGGAGGTTCCAAGGCGGAGGAGAAGGAGAGAGAGACGTCGAATAGAGGTCTAGCGGCAGACGGCTACAAGACAAAGATGGGCGGAAGCGAAGAAGCAGAGCCGATAGCGGCGGCGGTATATGGTAGAAGAGGCGCGGGAGGAGATGAAGCCCCTCGCATGCCGCGCGCGCCGTCCGGAAGCGGAGGCGATGCGACGACGACGCCAGCGAGGGCGAGCACGACACGCAGAGATTGTTCCCGCCAGAGAAGCCGGCTGAAGCATTCACTCGGCCGCGCTTTCTCCTTGCGCATCGCGGGCTTCGGTCAGAGAGCCACCGCCACTGCCTTCGTCCTCCTCCGCGAGTCACGCGTGCACTGCGAGGCAGCCGACCAACGGGCACTGCCTTTATGGCTGCGCTGATGTTGGGCAGCTGAAGACGAGGTTTAGATTCGATCCCACGCTGGGAACATAATAGGAACGCAGGTAGCGAATACGCCTGTGTATATGTACAGGCTTGGAAACTCGGGGATAAGGGGTCTCAGTTAGCAACTGATCGGGAGTACCCATTCAGCTTGCATCCCGACGTTGCCCCACGCTGATTTCCAATGTTGAGCTAGATAGGTGTGTTACGAAAGCGATCATTGGCCGTTAAATACCTGCTTCTTGACTAACTTAATGACGGAGTGAGTCCCGTTAACGGAAGCGTCTTATTGCGGAAGAGCAAGTGTGCGTTCCCGTCGATCACGGTGTTACAGGGTTTATGAACGTACGTCCTGAGGACGGGGAATCGATTCTGACGGCGGCGGTCGCATTTTCGACGAGGACCGTAGAATGATGGAGTCCCATGTACCGTGCGTCGTCAGTGCACCCTCAACAACCTCAGGCGCGAAAAAGTTCCGGAGCCCTCCACTCCGGCAAGCCTCATTGTCATATCGTGTTTTTAGCACGTAAAGCACCGGCAGTCATTATTAAATAAGTGCCCTTTTCCTGATGCGCCCGCAAACCCGAAACATTCGCACTAGAAATGCCTCTGGAGAACTTAAATATTGTGCCCTCCTGACGATGCGTGCTTGACTGCGGCTTCGATGCAGTTATTAGTAAACATGGATGGTTTCTTTATAAAGAACGCATCTTAACACGAGTAAATGACGGTGGAGAAGACACGGTTCACAATTAATTTGTTCAGTATATTATATAGCGTCTGAACCATGGTGAATTTACGATTCGGTTAACAAAACTATAGCGTCGCGCACTTCCTTCGGTGTTATAGTATCAAGGCGGTATCAAGGCAGTTTTTTGCATCGCGTCCGCCACAAAGTGTCCGAGTACATCTTGCGCAGCGCAGGGTGGCTGACTATACATGATCAAGATGTAACTTGGGCGAGTTGGTGCATGGCTTAAGGTATCAATCGTGGCACAAAATAGAAAAAGGAAGAAACTAGAGAAGACAGGACAGAACGTCTGTCTTCTCTCGTTTCGTCCTTGTTCAGTGCTGCGCCCCAATTCATTCCTTAGACCATATTTGAGTCGACTGTAAGCACTTCAACGTCTTTAAAATGTGAGTGAGTGAGTGAGTGAGTGAGTGAGTGAGTGAGTGAGTGAGTGAGTGAGTGAGTGAGTGAGTGAGTGAGTGAGTGAGTGAGTGAGTGAGTGAGTGAGTGAGTGAGTGAGTGAGTGAACGAACGAACGAACGAACGAACGAACGAACGCCGTAGCAAAAATTTTCAGATGAAAGATAGCGCGCCGCGGGGTGTCGAACGTATATTAAGCCTTCGAAAGGCATGACATTCATAGGGTTTGGTAACACTGATCCCGCGCTGCCTCTCAATAGGCGCTCTCGTGATCATGTTTCAGAGGGCACACGATTTGAGCATTGTAAGATAGTGGTCCCAGCTGTGTGCGTCGCTTTCCGTCGGCAGAAACCGCACCATGGAAGCGAGAGTAAATGCATAGAGAAGCCGCTTCTATAGCGATCCATTGCTCTATCAGGGTATCCGCTCTCGGAGCCACAATGAACGCCATTAGTAGCCCCCCGTTTCCTAACAGCAGCGATTCCTTTTGTCGCGAATGAAGAGCACGGATCCGCTCGTCCTTCCCGTAGTCTCCCCCTCCACTCCCCCGCTTTGTTCGCGCTTTCTCTGTCTACGCAGGTGCAGCTGAGGGTGGTCAGCCGACCCTTTCGCGATCGCGTGGGACCCGCGATTAGCGTTATAGGTTCGGAAACCGTGTGTCGGCAAAAGAGACAAAAACATGTGCGGATTCGCATAAACGTCTTTCAACGCCAATGGGACTCTTCGGGTTACCAACTGCTGTCCCCGAAAATGTCCTTGTCCTCGAAATCACTATTTAGAAAGAAACAAAGCTTCAGCCTCTCTCTTTTCTTCTCTTTCTCTCACTCCTACCCTCCTACTTATTGCTCTATTTCTCACCTTCTGCCTCCCCCCGCCATCCTGCTCACAAACACCTCCTCTCTTACAGAATACTGGAAACTGTATACTTGATATTTGTCTTTGAGTTAACTTCCCATCTACAGCATATAATTTATATGTCATCTTTACCTTAGTTGCAGTGTTGGTAGCTTGGCGAGGGCGACATTAAATGAAGAAATATCTAAGAGGGATTGCGCGATTATAGTATCACACGTTGCCTGATTATAATATAAAGTACGTGTCCTTACCGCATATCGAAATGCTAATATATAATCAATACAGGCGTGTTCTTCTCTTCGCAATAGTTAATTCATCGCATTTGCGAAACCAAGTCCGATATTGATAAATGGGCGCTCTTCTGGCTAAATAAAAAGAGCGATACGCAGAGCTGGAGGACTGAGAGGGTCATCAGAACAGGCGTGAAAAGTGTTAGCATGTTCAGCGACGTATGCAAATCTTCCCAGCATGACTCGCATCCGGTGCCTGATCAGCCAATAGAGGCGGTACATTAACCGCACAGCGTGCGAACACACGGTAAACATTGCGAGCCCAAAAATAAATGATGAGAGAGCTGACGCCTCCCCACGCTCGTCTGTTCCTGCATGCCTCCCAGCATAATATATACCGACCTCGGAAAACTGCGGCGCCCAAGTTTGAGGGCCGAGAGCCACGGTTTGTTTTCACAAGAGATGCTTTTCTGTATACGTCAGCCGTCCTCCAGAGCTGCAAGGGCAACCCGTTGCTGTGCCTTTATGTTTGTCGAGTGCATCGGTGCATATATTGTACACTAACTACATAAAAAGAGATGACATAGATATTCACGCAGAAAAATTCCGGCCCTGATGAGAAGTCCAGGCACACGGTTACATTCTGCAAATGCGAGGTAACGTGAGGAACGTGCTGAAACACTTGCGCAATGAACATCTGAGCAATCCGTGGTGGCATACCAGTCTGTTATCACCTGCTACTGGTCCTGAATATTTCGAGCTGTACGACTTGGCACTGTCGTCTTGGTGCTGCGTGCATACCCGGGGCACCCACATGGCATCTCATGTGAGTCGCGTGGTCTCCTCCCTGTACATTTTACGCTCTCGCAATAAATTTCATTTTTGGAAGTCAGCGCCCGTGTTCCTATGCTTTCTTTTACAGCAGAGCTGTTAAGTTGTTCGTCATGCCGTGTGGCGTCACCAGAAAAATGTGGTTCGATACCGGTGCCAGTGCACCGTGTGAGGCGTGGGAATTCTCAGGCGCCGCTCGAAGTTGTGGGTTGGATTCCTTCAGCCGCGGCTGCGTTTGCATACAGAGAGAGAGAAAGAGAAGAAAGAGAGAGAAAGAAAGAGACAGCCAGAGAAAGAAACACCTGCCCCAGCTACACCTGCCACAGTGGCACCTCGCCTCTAATACAGCTCAGATACAGCTTTGCATCAATCACGCAACAGCTAGTCACGTGATCCGAGAACCACGTAAGATCACGTAACAGCTATCCACGTGATATACTCACGCCGGAATCCCGTACAATGCACGTAACAACTAGTCACGTGACTTGGCCCCGTCAAAACCGCACGGCTCCTAGGTTAACATAACCCATCAGAAGAAGCTAGGCCGAGCACTCCCTCCGCTGTTGCTTCGAGCCTTTCACCACTAGTCCAAGCAGCGCTAATTCTCTTGTCCGTCCCGTTTATGCGCTGTTTTGCATCACATCAACATGCCACTTTTGCAACTAGTATGATTTCATTCCTTTAATCCTGCTTTATGGCAGTCACGTGTGCGAATGAGCCTTATAAGGTTGCCTCAGCGTGTCTGGTGACTTCAACCTAACGAACTTAGAGTTCATTAAGACCAAACACCTACGTGCCCTATGAGAATCGGAATGTGATCACCCCATGTCGACAACAGATACAATACTGAGAAACGAAACTCGCACTTAGTTCGCGCCCTAAATACTAGAATTGGTATGGGAGGATACAAACGCGAGACCAACATGACCGATAGGTCACGGCATCAATAGCATATGATGCTTTTCATTTACGTCACGATTAACGATAATAAAATCACGCATGACGCATACCCGCATTCCTATGCCGGAAATATGCGGGTATCCACAACGCGTGATTGAATGTCAATCTTTGCAGCATATTGCAAATTATATTCAAAGTAAGTCAAATGAATTTAGAGCTAAGTTATTTCAACCCACGTAAAAGAATCCCCCTGGCAATGTGCACGACAGTTCGGGCGATTTCATACAGGTCCGTTTTTCTTCTGCCAGCTCTCCCACCTCCCCAAAAAAGAAAAAAACAAAGAAGCAAGAGAGAGTGAATGAAACAGCCAACGTAAAGGAAAAAAAAGAAACGTCTTCATGTGCACGTTTACAGTATTCTAAAATGCTCCAGATGTAAATACAGTTTAACCAGTCTCAAGCCACCGCATGCATATAAAAGAACAAAACACAATCTACTGCACACAAGACCACAAAATAACAAAAGCGAGAATCAGCAGGCTTACGCACAAGACAGTTTTGCGTACGCAAATTAATTTCACCACTCACCCTGCTTCGGAACAGTTAATCCAATGCGCGTTCCTTGTCCAAAGTGGTACTGCACTTGCCAACTTCAACGACTTTCTTCCAGCTGCCTTTGTCTTCAGCACGCTTCTCAGTGTCGAGACACGAAAGATTTTCCAAACTACAGTACTTATTCCGCTTTTACGCGAAGTCTCGGAACAACACAGGCACCCCGTGCGAGAGGAGCCTGCACCTTAAAAGAGAGAGTAAGGCGCCCGAGACTGAGGCGGCATGCTTTGGCTGCAGGCTCCAGCGCCAGATACGTGGCGTTGCCTGCAGCGAGTCACGAGGTGTTTAACGAAAAGCGAGCGCCACCCTGCCCCTTGTAGTAGCTGCGCAAGCGCACTTTGCGACCACAAACAAAGCGTTCCATTCTGCGGGCGCCGTAGTGGGTGCGAGCAGCAAGGCAACCTTTCTCTCCCATCGGCTTCGCCTCGCAAGGAAGCGTGTAGAAGTGTGGCGGCTGATGCTGACGGATCTGGCTTGCCAAAAACAGCGCTTACCGTTAAAGGGTTGGCACTATAAGCGAAAAAAGAAAGGAAAATGAACCCATGCGCGAGAGGCCTTATAAACAGAACGCAGAGCTGTCGCCTGCTAGTAAAATTGCATGCTAGCCCCTCACGTTGACGAACAAAATACTAGGTAAAGCCTGTTGCCGTCGTACGGGTTAAAACAAACAAAAAGGAAGGAAGGAATGAACTGCACGCTTATATAAACTAAGGGTGACGGGGAGTAACCGTATGGGAGTTTTAAATAACGCAATGCCGATGGGATACTATCTGATGGTGGCTTACTGATCGATATTTTTTTTTTACTGGGATCAGATAAACAAGAAAGGATTGCGATTCAGCTGACCGCAAGCCCCTGGGTCCACGTGGCCTCCCCCGGCCAGTCCATTACCACCGCCTGGGCGGCAGCGTCAGAGCTGCGCGTCAATATTACCCGTGTCTCTATGGCGGAATCTGTGGAACTGTCTAGACATTTAAAAATAAAATAAATGGCGAAATATCGCCTTAGTGGCTACTTTTATACCCGAAAGAAGCTCGCATTCTTTGTCGCAGGTTTGCCTCCTATGAATAATACTGTATTTTACTGTACTTATTCTGTATACTGAATACTGTATTCCCAAAGTTTTTCACTTTGGGAGCCCAGTGCTTATCTCCTATTGCAGAGTGTATCCTTAGCGAAGCCAAATGTGGCAGGGGGCGGCAGAAAGTTACGTCGGCACGTTAGATCAAGAAGTTTGCGGTGACAATGTGGTCGCAGTTTGCGCAGGACCGGGATAACTGGAGATCAATTGGAGATGCACTTGCCCTGCCGTGGGCGTAGACATGCTGATAATGATTGCTCCTCTCTCTTTCTCTGTCTCGCTCTCACTCACTCTCTCTCGCGAAGCTACCCCAGGAAGGGGACAGAATTCCTATATCTTGTAAAGGACGTCACAGAAGCAGAATACGATAAGTAAAGAACAGAGAAGGAAACAACGGGAGAGGCCACAATAAACAAAGCAGAGTAACAGCAACGTACTAAAGGAGGCAGCAGAAATATGAGCGGATAGTCCAAGAAGGGCACACGTAGGAGCCCACGTTGCTGCTGATCTCGTGAACACGAGCACTTCCGCAAAGAGCCAAGCAGCCGCGCGAACCGCCCGTCCTTGCCAACCTCAATTTGGGCGATTGGCAAAAAATACAGCACTAGGGAAAGGAGAAAGAGAGAGGGCAGGGGGTGGGGGATGAGGAGAAGCTTCGTGTATCAATCCGAGCCAATAACGCTGCCACTAAGCTGCGCCTCCTATGACCGCTGGCTGGAAAGCTCCTCACTGTAAATACTGCTTTCGCCACAAAATATATATATATACATGCTTAGACAGCGGCGACCTACACTCTCGGTGCTTGCTTGAAGTACGGAAGTGCGCATGCGCTCGTGCGTCTGTTTGTGTACATATATCGTGAGAGGAGAAACGGCTATATGGAACGCGCGCCCAAGATTGCGCCCGCCTCTCACGCAGCTATAGGAAACGAGCCACGACAACTTTGGTTGGCGGCGTACGGGCTACGCGCACTGTGCAGTCATAGAAGTGCACTTATCCTGCTATCCGGGAGGCATTCATGAGCTGCGGGGGAATGCTTGAATATCAGCGCATGCTCGGCGAAACTAAGAAAAGGAAATTACGCTCGAGGGGACGAACGAACGAACGAACTTATTGAGAGGGGGTCTCACAATGTCATTGGTTTGGTGGGGCGGGAGCAGGAGAAAGTGGAGTGGGTGAAAGGGGGGGGGGGGGGGGCTTGGGCTGGCAGGGTCGAAGAAGCTGGGCGCAGTTTGGCGCGAGCTCTGAAGCCCAAGCGCCAACGCAATCCTGAGAAGTGGGGATATCGCCGGGCACGTATACGTGATAGATCGCCCGATCCTGGCGAACTCAGCGCCGTAGGAAGAAGGAGTCCCGTTTCAAAACTGCCGCGCTGCTGTATGGCGGTTGAGGGTGCACGCCGCCGCCGGCTTTTCTATGGGCGCCAGACATTAGACACTGGACGGGTGGGGAAGGCCGTCAACGGCGCTACGGAACGCCGGGAGGCTTCTAGAATACTTTGTGCAATTTTCTTTTTGCTTCTGTGCTTCCGAGGAGCGGTGGGGTGGATGGCGCAGTGGACGTGGAGGGGCTGTATAATACCGATATTACGGTCGGTTATTTCGCGAATCACACGGAGTTTGAAGTCTTCTCCACTCCACTGGCCAGGATCGTACATTTATTTATTTATTTATTTATTTATTTATTTATTTATTTATTTATTTATTTATTTATTTATTTTAACTTCACTTGCACGAAGCATTATAAACGAAAGAATAGTACACAGAAATAACAAGCTTATTAGACAATTCGAACTGTTTGGACAATATGATAGACTGACGGGTAGACTGGTTCACAATCTGTCAAAAACTGTGGTCCGACGTTTGTGGATGCATTTTGATGTCGCATGACAACAAGGGCCCAACCGTAACAAAACTTCAGGAAAATATGGAGACCTTAAGTGATGAGTGATTTCTTCGATGGTGGACTTCTCTTCGTCAGGTGCTTTGGGAGACATTCCCTGTTTGACAACTTACGAGCGCCCAAAATGTAAAAAAGAAAACAAGAAAACGACCTCATCAAATAGATACAGGACACCAACTTCAACGCGTAAAGGCGCTGGTCAATATGGTCAGCATCCTAAAACTTGCGCTTCTTTCTGGTCAGTAGAACATGCTCCAGTTAAGGCAAACGTCGATAAAACACATCATCTGACGTTATGAACGTTCGCTGTAATTGTGACCGGCTCCGGTGTAACGCACAGCCAATTTTAGCGCATAACATGCACAGAGACGTATGTTTGTATATTTTCGGCAAATCGAGCATTGATTCGTCGCATTACAAACTCCCCATCTGACCAGAAGCCGGTTCTCACTGCTGATCTTTGTCATCTCCCGCCAGCTACATCATCGAATATTGAAAGACGGGGAAAATAATGAGTTTTCTTCGAATTGACGTGCGCGCAGCGTCGTTCGCGACATCGTTCCAGTATACACACTTTGTTGGTACTATTTCGTACAGCAGGCGCACTGCTGCGGAACAATTTCTCTTTCGTGCGCCGTCGTATGACGCATGCTGAACAAAGCCTAACAACTTTCCGAGACAGCTTCGCCCAGCTAATTCGAGTGCTCTAGATTAGGCCGTCGTTGCGAGGGCTGTACATGACCTAGGCAGCTAATAAAAAGGCGAAGACATAAAAGCAACGACAGTACACGACATTCACGAAGCCTGGCATCCAACTCGCCGCTTTGTACACGGGTCGTACCAATCTCGTCGTCATTATGACCGAAAATACGGATGTTATCATGTTCCTAATCAAGCACATTAATCTGCTTCACCGGGATTTCCATATCACTGAGGCTCATTACGGGAGCACGAGTACGGCACATGTGCTTATGCTTGGCTCATTACATTTCGGTGCTTGGAAATCAGATACGATGTCATGAGCCCAACTTCTCTGCGGATGCGTGTAATCGGACAATCCACGGAAAGAATAATAACAATAAAAAACAGGTCATTTGCAATTGCTTTCAAAGCCAACTCGTCTGCGGCACATGTTCGAACGTTATAGTATAACTACGGAGCACCAAAACAACACCTAAAAGAGGCGCTTTCAAGAACACAGCCACGAAGCAGCATACATAGTACACGTGGCTCAATGTACGGTGCGTGCTCATAAACAGGCGTACAGCGAGTGCTGCTGGATGTTTACGAAACAGCCTGTGTTCAGGGATACAAAGATGGCTGTCCTAGTCCAGAACCAATAATGTGCGTCGTTCAGTCTTTAATGAGAAGAATGTTCTCGTTTTTTTTTTAGCTCGGTCTTGGAGTGGGAAGTCCTTGTTTCAAGCCATGACCTGAACACAAGGCATAGGCGATGTTGGGGATAAAGAGATTCACAGTGAACACACCATGACGGATACAAAGTGGCAGGCTGTAACCTGGAAGAGCGAAGGTTAACTCAATTAGCCTCACGAGAATGTGAAACTCGCAGTAAAAATAGGTGCTGTGGAGAGGGAAAGGCAAGGTGTTGGCCAGTTCAGGCGAACAGGTATGCTACCCTACACAAGGGAAAAGGGACGGGATAGATTGAAAGTTAGAGAGGAAAAAGAGAGGGAAAAAAAACGGAAGCAAGTAACAGAGCACACACACACACAGTCACGGTCCGTCGCTCTGGCCTGGCACGCCAGATGGCTGTCACAGGCGCTTATCCACGACTGTTGCTCTTAGAAGGTTAAGCAAAGCCTTCGTCGCCCTCTGCAGAAACTTCTGTCGACGACATTCACCTTGTAGATATCACCCGCAGGGTTGGAGAAAGAAACGTACACAAAAGCCGCATCTGTCTGCCGTCTCCGCACCCACCATAAAGATCGAAGCGACAACGCCCACGTGCACAGAAAGAAATGGCAACGACCCGCTTCACCTTGCGGACCGTTCGAAGTCGTTGCGTTTCACTTAAAGGGGTCATTTAGAGAAGAGCTTTCCTTTCTCGAGGAAAAACTGACGCAGGAACAGATTTGTGGTAGCTACATATGCATGTGGCATAGGATTAGCGGAGATTTCGATTCAGCTGGGGTTTAGCTTTGACGAATCGTAGGATATTCACCGGGCTCTTATCAGAACAAGACAGGTTACTCGAACTCGTGTTATTAATTCTTGAAGAGAATAAGTGCGGTCTCGAGACTCTGCGCACAGTGTGCACGTGCCGAGCGTTTGCTCAGAGAAGGCTTACATGAACTCTTCGCCGAAAGGTCAAATGAGGTCATTGTTGGTGTGCCCCCTTCATACAACGTGCCGTACCTTCATCGCTCCGCATAAAATTATAAGAAGAGCCTAGAAATATCAAATGAAGCGTGCTCTCGAGTTTCTAGCACATAGTCTACACGTGCCAAGCCCTTCCTCAGAGAATGTTTACTACATGAGCTCTTCGTTCAAAGGTCCAATGAGCTCATTTTTACTGCGCCTTCTTCTAACAACGTGTCTTACCTTCGTCATTCTATACACACACACACACACACACACACACACACACACACACACACACACACACACACACACGCACAATGCCACAAGGGCCTAGAAATAGCATTTTCTTGACGTGCATCGTCGGAGCGGAACACTTGCTTCTCAGACGATTGACAGCAGCGAGAAAGCAATGATGTCGAGTTTGAATAAAGTTTGTTGTTGTTTTGTGGGGTTTAACGTCCCAAAACCAGTTCTGATTATGAGAGACGCCGTATTGGAGGGCTCCGGAAATTTCGACTAGCTGGGGTTCTTTAACGTGAACTGACATCGCACAGCACACGGGCCTCCACATTTCATCTCCGTCGAAATGCAGCCGCCGCGGCCGGGATTCGATCCCGCGACCCTCGGATCAGCAGCCGAGTACCTTAGCCACTAGACCACCGTGGTGGGGCAGTTTGAATAAAGTTTCAGAAATGGAACTCCAAACTCCCTTGCCCCGATTTAAAGCTTAGTTTATACCTTAACTTCTTTGGAAGTGCATGTCGGGTGAAACATGTTTTTCGTTCGGAATCCCATAATGAAGGGCCGATTGTGACATTGCAATTGTCCGAGAGTGCAGTTTTTCGGTGGGGCTCGCGTACAAGCGTTACTTCATATCTTTGGTCATTATACGTCTAACCTGTTCTGTGGAATTTCGTGAAGTTAGCTTTTCTTTTTCTTTAGTTTGGGCAATTATTGACACGAGAATATTAGGGACACGAAAACATCCGTATTGCTGTATATGTTCTATTAAAAAAATAAATCCACGCATATCCACGGAGTGAATGACGATGAGTGGGCGAAGCTATATATATATATATATATATATATATATATATATATATATATATATATATATATATATGTGTGTGTGTGTGTGTGTGTGTGTGTGTGTGTGTGGCCGGTGAACGGTTCTCCAGCGCGATCAGTCGGTATTTTTCAATCAAGAAACTCGCTAGAAGACGCTGCCTGCGTCAACGTTGTCTCTCGCGGGTGAGGGCGCGTTCTCCTTCTTTGCAAGCTGGTAGAGCGTTCATCGAAGAAAGAGCGTTTCCATAGTTAACGCGCGCCTTTCGCTCTCTCTCTCTCTCTCTCTCACACAATACAGCAGATGGAAGAGTGAGAGAGCTCGCGCGCCGGGAGGCACGCGCCGAGGGCGAGCGCGAGCCTCCCGGCGGCGCGAGGTGGCTACGAGGGACAACATCAAAGGATGGAACGACCCACGGCGTAAGGAGCTTCGCCCCTAAAATGCAAGAAGTGCAATTGATCAATGTGCAGAAGCGGGTGGTTCTAGATCTATATGTTCATACCGGCTTCTTTCAACCAGAACAACCTAGCTTCGTTAGCTATTCGTGCGGACTTTGTGAGCTTCCACTGTCTGACTCTCTGCTGCCCTTACGAAGTACGTACAACTCACAGGAAAATAATATAGTAGTTCGCTTTTGCATTACCAATGCGTTCAATTATTCAATAGTTTCAATAACGCTTTAGCTGCACCGTCGTGCCGCTGTAATGACGGGTCGCAGTAGCTGGGCAAGTGGTATCAGTGCTCGACTAGCGTCATGCAGTAGCTTTAATGAGCAGTTGGTCTAGTACACCGATGACTACGACGCCTGAAAACACTTTTGCGTAGCCCCTATAGGAAGTGATGAAACCCCGCCGACATAGGCATACGGTAGCATGCAACGCTTCGTGCAAGGCAGGCTGATTGCAGCGCATGAGATCTCACCTGGGTCTTTTCTCACGCCTCTCTTTCAGAAGCTGGAGCAAGTGGTAGAACCACGCCTCGGAGTTTCCCGTCGATTCAGACCCGATCATCTCTACTAGTGACTGCCGTCGGCACCTTGAATAGCCATGCAAGCCCGCCGTTCCAGGTTCCAGTCATTATGCAACTACGGAGACGAGCGCTTCCTGTTCGCCTAACCTTGCGTTCATGCATGGTGGAATCGACAGCTCGCTGAGCTGGTCATTGCATTCTCCTGAAACACTGCAACAAAAAGGGAGAGGAGAAGGAAAGTGACACAACCACGCAACTGGCAATTACGCTTCTCTTATAGAAAAAGAAGAGTTATGTTAGCCAGCGCCGACACGAAATAATACATGGTCGACGTATATGATGCATGTATATATGTGTGCAGTAACTCGAACACTAAGTGTAATGAAAAATCACAAATGACATCTTCGCGATATCTTCATATCTGCTTTGTTCAATGGCAAACATTTGCTTCTTTTGCGATAATTGCATAAAAAGGACTCAATTTCAAACCTAGCAATGATAACTTTTCAGCGCATCTGTGTCAGTTAGCGAGCTTGAGTTAGGAATAACTGCATCGTTGCTCGGTAACCGTGTGTTCTGCATAATTTTTTAACGTAGGTGCACCAACGTCGCGCCAATGTGAGGCCAGACTGCCCGCGTTACATTCAACACTGAATTTACTTAGGACATCAGCGTCAGTGTTTCAAAGAGTGCTCCGCAGCCCTCTCAACATCAACTACTTCTAACTAGTTGTTCGACCCACGCTTACTGTGGTGGCAGAGTAGCTTAAGTGTTACGCCGCTGAATAGCGACGAATATGGCCTAACGACAGTCATAATAAGCGGCGAGCTTGAAGAGGCTGACGCAGCAAAGTTTTGAACTTCGAAGTGACGTCGATGTAAAACTTGCCCTTGGTAACAATCCACGCAAAGGTTACTTTCCTCTCTCTCTTTCTCTGAAAAGGCTATAAAAGACTGCTTGCTTATCTACTCTTTCAGCACTCATTTTCAGCACTCATTGACATTGCAAAATTAGAAGTTAGCGTACAAATGCGCTCAGGCCACTTCTTGCCTTATCGGCAATCACTAAAGTATTTCGTTATAGTATCTGAAACTTCTGAAACCTCTTTTTTGCGAAGAACATTTTGCGCTTCCATGTGTGCTCACTTCTCGACCTTGACTATCAACATCCGCACGACGCCCGCTTATTTCAGTTCGCGAAACAGGCCACTCTCGTTGGCGACAGTCATCGGTTAATAACGGGACCGTCGCACCAAGCAAACGCAGGTGCGCCGCCCGCAACGCGACGTGCATCTCTGCCCACACACGGAAAGCTTCCCCATTTTTCCCTCACGGGAAACCAGCATGCCTCCACTGCCCGAGGGACCCTCAGCGTTCCATGATGCCCGCGCGCTCCCTTTAGTCTCCCCCGTACCCCCTATTTTTCCCTATACTTCATTTTATTATTATTTTCTTTGTTCCGGCATGTGCTCCGGGGCACGCTCTCGCGCGCCATGATTATCACGCCGTGCGGCGCCGATCGATGCCTCAATCAAGTGGCGTCCTGCGGTAGTGAAATTCGCAAATTACTGCCGCCGGACAACGGGCGGGAGACGGGCTGCGACCGGGCCATCCTTTATTCTTCGCGTCCATGCTGCGTTTCTTCTCTCCCTCACCTCACCTTCGCGTCCTGCTCCTCGCACTTTCCACTTGTAGCTATGGCCTAGAGCTCAGAGGATCCGGCGTGTGCTCTTCACTAGTGCCGCAACTAAGAGTGAACGGCTGTAGATTATTTTTTTTAGTCTGTTGTCGTCAGGTGAACGAGGACAGAATGCCATCTGTAGGCTGCGCCGTAGGTGTCAGGCTGACGGCTGACCCCCGCTGGTCAGTAGTTGGGCACAAGGGTATTTTTGGGTATCAAGTGCATAGCACAGGGAAAAAGTGAGTGAGTGAGTGAGTGAGTGAGTGAGTGAGTGAGTGAGTGAGTGAGTGAGTGAGTGAGTGAGTGAGTGAGTGAGTGAGTGAGTGAGTGAGTGAGTGAGTGAGTGAGTGAGTGAGTGAGTGAGTGAGTGAGTGAGTGAGTGAGTGAGTGAGTGAGTGAGATAATCTGCTACGTCCTTGAAATCTTAGGCAACAACATCGATTAAAAATTGATCAATATATTCGTTTACCAGCTATTCCCAACGATTCCTTCGCATGTGTGCGGTGGGGATGTAAAAACTAAAGTTACAAATTAAAGAATGACCCGTTGCTAACGCCACTCTAATGAGTACTTAGTGTAACCTTACATGAAGCTAGATCTCTGGACAACTGAAACTTCGTGGAGTGCTGTTTCCTCAGTGTTCCCGGATTACGAGCATTACTCCACAGACATTTAGGGCTTGCGAAATTTCCCTGATTGCTCGAAGGACCACGATGAGGGTGGTTTAACGGACAAGGCCGTAGCACTTCTGTAAGCAAAGCCAGAATCAAAATTATCAGCACGTGTAGTGGCGCAGGCAATAACTAACGGAATATTGAACATACGTTTGAATGAAGAAGGCTTAAAACATAAGAGGTTCCTCCTTATAGGATCTACACTTTAGCATTACAAGTTTGACAGTAATAACAAATCGAATACACAAACGTCGTCGCCGACAGTTCGTCCTTTCTATATTTCCTGAGACGGCAGTGGTGGCCTTAGACCGAAGATTACTGCTTCGTCGACAGCGCTCGAATGAGGGCGGCACAAGTTACCAAGGCATCGTTTCCAGTCGATTAACACAATTAAGTGTTTCCGACAGCAGTGACTGCGGTCGGACCCCTCGCCTCTTGCTCGCAGCGCCCACCTCTGCCTACACTTCACCTCCTAAAAAGTGCGCCGAATGGCCTCAGATTGTGGGCTACGATTAAGGGAACGAGATATATTTGCGCCGCGCGTAGACCTATCTCCCCTCTTTGGAATCACGCTCGGAGAAAGCGGTTCCCTTCTACGGCGTCGCGAAATTCAGTGGCACCACCTGCCACAGCCGAGGACAAATGCATTCGTTCCGGGGTCCGGAAACGCGATTAGGCGGGGCTGCGGCGTAATTGAAGCAAAGTGAGACAGCGGCCCGCTAACAAGTTCCAGTCACTATCGCAGCGGCAGCGTTCCCTTTACTCTGTCAATCAGTGCCGCCTGGTGGAGATGAAAGGGGAGGGGGCGCAGGGGTCGTCATGCTCATCAAACAATTTAGTAAACATGAATCTCTTTGTCCTCGTTAGCGTTCCCGAAGGTTCGCTAGCGTGTCACTTGAAAGCACTGTATGAAGTCGAAGTCAATGCGAAATAAAAACGCACCCCTACGAACGCTTTCTGCTCCAAATTGAAACGGCAATGGAACCTTGGTATGGATAGTTAAACCCAGGTAATTGAAAAACTAATCGACTAAACGAGACATCATTTCTGTCAAAATCACAACCATTAATACGTGTTCGAGTGTGGCACGGATGTTTAAGAAATCACTGTCAAATAATGCGGAGCCTTTTTTAATAGAAGCAACCGTTACTAGAACGTGTTATTTCTTCTTTACAAATAAGTAACGTTACAAGTAACAACAAAAATAAAAGCTTTATTAAGTAACCACCCGATATCCGAGTTGTGAATGTTTACCAACAGATGAGGGAAGGTCCAGCGTTATGTAATCTTAGCCGTCAGGGTTTATCGCTAATAGGAATGTCAGCCTCCTTTTCTTGCTAGTTTCCAACAAAAACATCGATGGTTACAGTTACCACTGCATGCGACTGTGTAGGTTATCTATACCGTACGTGATATCGAAAGGTAGGAACATGCATGGTCCTCACTTAATCGCGGAGACATGAAATTTGACGCGAGGATATTCGTTGTTACCATAGATAGTACGCTCGTCTTAAGCAAACATTTATTTATATTACTGAAAGAAATGAAGCGCGTCAACACACTTTTGTTTTATGTGCGCATACATTAATAACGTGATGCAATAATATAGACACGTGCAGCCGCAAAGCTGGCTTTTTCATTTGCACACCTGGTAGACACGAAGCACGCTTTACAGGCGCCATATAATGTGCGAACATTGGCAATGCGCCCACTGAAAGTTCGTCTGGGAGAGAACACAACTTTTGAAACGAATAAAGAAAAATAAAGCACAATATTTTTGCCAATCTAAATGATAGTGCCTGGTCTTGATAGGGTCTGGTCATGATCGCGTCAGTAAAGTTTTATTAAATCTGGAGTTCACTCTCTTGCAAAATACAATGACTCCTGACAAATTCTATCAGTGTCGAGCACGCTCTCTAACGCTTGCAACGACAAATTCTCCCTTACGTACCTTCATTTAACAGCATGTGCAATTCGTGGAGCAGAGTGCGGAACTGCATTACTCCTGACTTTCTTCAACCTTTCTTTTTCTTAGGTGCACCAGTGAATCACGGTATGGTTGCCAGATATTCCGGTTATTGCTTGATGTTTGTTATACTCATAAATTTAGTTGCTCCCAAGTACGTCAAAAGAAGACTGAAAAAAAAAATGAATTGAAACGATTTCTTCGTTGGGTCCTCGATTACGCGGCTTACCTCCACGGAAACACCGTTGATTTCACCAGTCGACTCAAATTGACGAAGACCGTTCTGCTCGGTCATTCGATGACCAAACCACTCCTACACCAGAAGTAGCCTAACCATGACAGCCCCCACTTTGCTCGGTTCTTCAAGCTTTTCGTCAGTTTCGAAGATTGACGAACAGAGGAGAGAGAGAGAGATAAACAAGGTGATTCAAGGAGAGGCGACTTTTGGACGGGGAATGAAAATAGAGAATTAGAGACGAAGGAAACGTGTGTTGATGCGACAGCCCTGCTCGAAACAAAAACGTCGCTTCAATAAAAGAGACAACCGTGAGCCATAAACTAAAGGGAAAAAAATGCGCTAGGGGAATACACCCTGGGACATGGCATGAACAGTTTCGTAGAATGGAGATATACTCACTCTGGCCATCGATCATCAGAGCCACCGGTGACGCTTGAAGGTATTTTCTTCTGCTCATTGTCATCACCCGCAGAGACGAACAGAAACCCGACAACTGAAAGCTTCTGACAGCTCTGCGCGCGTAGCTTGGTTGCCCATTGTCGCCTCAGTTCCGCGGTGTTCATCCTATCCCTGCTCGAAACCATCGCTTCTTATAAAGAGTAGAACAAAAACATAGCAGTAGGCATTTGGCCAGTGCCTCTCTGCGTCCTTGCCACGCAAGCGTATTTACGTCTATGTGTATGTTTAGTGAGCTCGTTTGTGTTTCTGCACGTTTCAACTTTGCAAACTTCTTACTTCTTCCACGCGGGTATGTGCCGTGAATGGCGCTTGAAACAGCACACTTCCCAGAGACCGCCGGTAAAGAAAGAAGGAATGTTGAAGTTGAAGCGATGTAGAAGGTATATGAGAGGGCGATCGTGTAGTTGAGTGTATTTTTCTTGGAATGGGGCTCTTGCGCTGAGCCTCCACAAATCGCTTTTTATCCAACGCGTATGTCTCTTTCTTACTCTGTTGCGAAGCGAGGAGAGTGCTCTAAAGAAAACGGTGTGATTTAGACGTGCGAGTGCAACCATATAGAGCGATATGACACAAAGAGAAAAGGAAGCACCTGAAGTCATCCTAGATGTCGCGGAGAGATTGTCCTCGGTAAATGGAAGGAGCAAGGAGTGGGTTCCTTGACTCTTTCAGCGGATGCATCAAGAAAGAAACGACCGGGATTGACGCGCAGGAAATGTTGTGTCGCTGGAAGAGCTCTCCATTGCTTCAACAGTTCAGATTGCGTGAAAAGGACAATGGTGGTTCAGGCTATTTATTCTTGGCTATCTCGTGCGCGTAGTTCTGCGTGTGCTTTAAGGAAAGGAGCGTTGCTGTTAATACTTCATTATTTCAAGCGGTATATTTGAATATCGACATTTTTCGGAGAGGCAACAACTCACGTTCGAGTGTGCGGAGCCTAAACGGGGCTTGCGACGCTTTTCGAAGTAATCCTAAAGTGACGTCATTTGTCGAGCTAATTTCTCGCGAATCGCCTGCCGAGAAAATTTTTCACGTCCTTTAGGTAGGAGCTGAGTGGCAGCGTCAAGGTCTTCGCGATGAGCTCGCTGGAAGCTACACAGAGAGCGGAGAAGGGGAGGGGTGGAGGCGTGAAAAAGAGATAGGACGCCATGCTAGCGCGCCAAGACCTGAACATCTTCTCTTTTTCTTTAAACACATTATCGCTTCCGCAGTGACGACAAGCTTGTGGCTAGAGACACTGTGAGGACGTGGCGCCACCCCATATCATCTGCAGCAACTGCGCAACAGAACAAGCCAATGGCACTTCTCCAAATTATTTCGTAGTTCTCACAAACTATGGACGTGTTTTGTTGAAAAGAAAATCGGGCGCGTTCCAGATGTATTTTCAAACCAAATTGCAAACTCCCTGCTGCGTATAGTACAATAGTATTCGGCCGACACGTTCACAGGAGCCTGCTCGATTGATCGGCAGTGTTTTCTTTTTATGTTGTTGAATGTTCAAAAAGTGTTGTCAGGACCCTTTCAAACATGCTAGAAAAATTCGTTCTTAAAATGTGCAAGGATAAAAAGAAATGTCATACTCCTAACTCATTGCCCGTGTGTTTCTCTGTGACAAATGAACAGAAGTAAATGTGTGCCAACCATAAACAGCTCGCGTCCATGCGGTTATTTAAATGCGGAAAAAAAAAGGGCTCGCAGGGCGAGCACAGCTGCAATCGGACTGCGCTGGGCAGCAAGAGAACGTACGTTCGGTTACCAGCCACTACGGGAACATATAAATAATGGTTAAATGCAACGATAGCTGCACTTACTTTTTCATAATGCATTGTAACAGCGACAAAAGTGTTCTCAACATGATTGTTAATATAAACACCGAGGTATGGCAAGCCGTTTTGAATGTAAAGTGAGACGCTGCCTCCCTGTCTGTGATGAGGGTCCCAGCGATGTGGAACCTCATAATAAGAATGTAAGAATGTAGAGCTCAAAAGATGTAGTGGTCATGAATGTAAGGACAAAGCCGAGGCATAGTTAAAACAATGATGTCAGGCTGACGATTGTCGATAATAGTGTCGAACTACTGCCATGTCCAATGTTTTTGTCAGCCAGATTCTTCGTTATCTGGTTGACGGAAACATTGGGAATGTTAGTAGATATCGCAACGTAAACTGAGTGGTTTGTGTGGAGCGCACCACGCATTCTGCTACTTATCTGAAGCCTGATTCGCCAGCGAACAGGGCGCCTGTTGATAATTAAGGTTTGGGTAAAAATTCCCTGCGCGAAGTGATTAACGCGTTGTTTTAAGATACAGAACAAGTTTTTTCTTTCTTTTTTCAAAATAAGTCAGAAAGAATTCTTCCTGCGTAAATGTAGGCGTTTACACACTTTTTTTTGTATCACAAAATGGCTCCTTAACGCACTGATACCACAATATGCTGCCTAGGATGTCACTAAAGCAAACTGATCACCAATACGGGTGATCTGTTCCATGGTCGTAAAGTTACGGCCGGAACTTTATTGGTATCGGAATTAGGTTAATGACAGGACCCTCATGCGATGTACTGGTAATGTTCACGAGCATCAAGACTGTTTCTTGTCACCATGTTGCTGTTACATCATGGTTTGAATGACGTTTAAGACCATTTTTTGAAAGAAAGAAAGAAAGAAAGAAAGAAAGAAAGAAAGAAAGAAAGAAAGAAAGAAAGAAAGAAAGAAAGAAAGAAAGCCTGCGTTCTCGACTTTTGTTTTTCTGAGGATCAGAGCTTTCTTCACGCAACATAAGGACAAAGGTAAAAGAAACGCAGAAAAATAAAACCCGCCAGCTTCAGATGGATTTCAAAACAGCAAAATATTCTATCTCGGGAAACGGAAGAAAGGCAATCCAGAAACGCAGCCACATTTGCGTACGACACACACTTCTGTGCATGCCACGGGACCAAGCACAATTCTCGCTCCCGAACACACGGGCGTGTATGCATTAACGATGGCAGAGTACGGACCGCGGACGCTTGAAACAAAGGTAATTTGCGCGGAACTCCCTTTCTTGGTCTCTCAATTTCTTCCTCTCGCGCAAAGAACGCCTACGTGAATTGGCGAGCGCCGTTAAAAAAATAAAACAAAAAGGAAACAGATGAAGCAAGATTGGCGGGGAGCGGCTTGCTCGTCGACGAATTTCATTTGCTAACTTCCTTTAGAACTCGGAAGACAAATTGCGCTGTTGGTGTCTTTTTTTTTCCTAGACCTAACAGGTAAGCACTCCTTCTCTGACGGTACGCGTGCCTACCGGGCAACCCCGTGCCATTCTGTCAAGAAAACGCAAAAGATAGATGGAATGCATTATCATTCAGGACTTTCCCCGCACCACCCTAATGTTTTTCTTGCTTTCCTGCCAAAACTGCCTTCCGATTATTTTTTGAAAAAAAAAAGAAACAAAATAAACATGCCGAGAAACGAGCTAAGCGAAGGCGTGATAAGCTACTTTGACGATGCGCTTCATTATTTTGCTTTTACGTCTTTTACATTTCTTGAGGCACGGATGACGTTCAATTACGAAGGGTGCATGCCAGTCGCTAGGCTTTCATGCCACATTTAGTATCTCGCTAGTGCTTAACCGTGCGTGATTGCGCATCGGTAACGCGAAACGTTGGTAAGTGATCCAGCCACTTCTCAAGTACTGCCAACGAAGAAGGCACAGTCGGTATCCGCACACTCGGGTGGTGTACGTGTCTTCTAAACGATTAAAATAACTTATACGCAACAAGAAATTCACATATTCGGGTTTAAGGTTCCCAAAAATAATGCGAGAGACGCTGTAGGGAGGGAGGATACCGATTAGTCTTGGCCGCATGGAAATATCTTTTGTACACGCTAAAATTACAAAACGAACTCTTTTCGCATTCTGCTGAATTGTGAATGTCGCCACCTTGAACGGGAATTCATATTTCTTTCGCGCTACACACCATCTCTTCAACAAACAAGGTAGCCCAGCAAAGGCTCTATCTAGCTCGACTAAGATATATGCTGTGGAGAGAGAGAAAGAGTGAGTGAGTGAGTGAGTGAGTGAGTGAGTGAGTGAGTGAGTGAGTGAGTGAGTGAGTGAGTGAGTGAGTGAGTGAGTGAGTGTGTGTGTGTGTGTGTGTGTGTGTGTGTGTGTGTGTGTGTGTGTGTGTGTGTGTGTGTGTGTGTGTGTGTGTGTGTGCGAGAGAGAGGGAGAGCGTTCATTACGTTTTTCATACCCGTGGTTGTATCCATGTCCATGTCCACAAAATAATGATGAATGGACGTTCCTCACTGAGCCGTAGCGGTCGCCATCTGCGAGATTCATGCTTCGGAGTGGTGAGTTCCCGTACACCACACGGACGAATCACTTCCCTAGGCTCGCGTAACAAAGCGCTCATTAGCGAAACTTCTCCGATGGAATCTAAATGGCATCCAACTTTGGGAAACTCCGAAAATCAATTACGGCGCCGTCCGCCTCAAATTAACGAGCGCCGAGCCCGGTCAAACCCACGAAGCACTCTTTTCGAAGGCATGTTTCGGCGCTGCACGGTGACAGCTTGTATAAAAGGCGCATGGCGCCAGATTTTCCGCAGGACACTTCACCGCAACCCGACATGCCACCTGCTATCGAATTCGTCTTCATAGTCCACCCGTAGAGCTGATAGAAATTGTACAGTGATGCACTGCTGACTGCACAAAGCCAAAGATTCGTCAGTGCAACCCAGAAAGAACCCAGCTTTGACTCAGCTCGAGAGAACCTTGAAAGGATGACGCTGCGCATCTTCCTGAATGCGAGGAAGCGTTAATTAAGGCAGAAGTTTTTCCTCGTCATGGCAATTTCAGTAACGACTGATATATATGAATATCAATACAGGACCCAACCTAACAAATTTGTTTCTTTGCAGGAACTTGACAAATGACAGAGAGAACGCTGAGATCCAAGAAAATCAGAACAAGAACATTGCGATCATGGAGATGTTAGGAACACCGCAACGAAGACGTGGCGAGAACACAAAAGAAAGAACTACAGCTGCGGCACGACGAAGACACAACGGCTTGCATGTCTAGTGCTTGCGTCTGGATTCTACGCAACAAGTCAAAGGTGTTCTTTGGCGAAGAAAACGCTACACTGAAAGTGTGACAGACGCAGCAAAAGGCGCATGCATTCTTTCGAGAGGTCTTAATGCCAATATTATAATTCAGTACGTTAAAGCCTGCAGTGCAAGCGTAAGCGGGGAAAAAGGGAATCCTGAGCCCTGCTTGCGGGAACGTGCGATTTTTATACAGCTTAAGGCTGCTTTTTCGGCGTTTTAGTGATATGTGAACTGGAATAGCGATTTTTACGTATTATTTGCGTCGAACATGGCCGACTAACTCCGCCGTAGAGTAGATTAGCTTCCACACGTCAGTCATCTGCGGCTATGTACTAATCGTGATCATCCCCTCTTCACCAAGAATTAATGTACGCAGGAAAATAAAAGGAAAGAGACACACTACCAGAAGAAACAGACGCAGAAAAGAGAAAAAGGTATAGAAGGACGAGGAGGGGGGGAGAGGAAGACGCTTTGCCGAAACGTCCGCTGACGATGAGACGTGCTCGGGGCGTGGGGACCCCGGTGTATAGCGTCGGTCTCAAAATTAGATATCGGTCCGAGACGTATCGTCGAGCGTGGATGTGCGGGCAGGCTCGCGCGAAAGCTGACACCCTCGGAGTGTGTCTCACACGCGGTGCAAATATTGACAGAGATAGAGAGGGAGAGAAGCGGTGGGTGTTGAGGGAGTGAGTGGGTATCACTCCCCCGTTTCTCCTTCGTGTGCCCCAGCAAAGGGGCCCGAGTGTTTCATCCTCTCGACAAGGACAGGCCGAGGAGAGGAGTCCGGTCAAGCGTGGGATGGCCTTCCCTCAGGCAATGACGAAAGACACGCGATACTTTGCCGACGCCGGGGCAGGACGGAAATGGTGCTGCGCTCACGCTTTTGTTTGAAAACGCCGCGCGGGCGACGGGAGGCTGTGCGTCGGAGGCCAGCGCGTGTCTTGACGCCGGAGAGAGAGACCTGACGGGGAAATAAAGAAGGGCCTTGCGCGCGAGCAAGCGCAATGAAGGCAAAGAGTGGGCCCCAATAATCCGTACTCGCCGAGTGCGAGCATTGGCGTGAGCGTATCGTATGTCCACAGACTCTCCAGACTCGAGAGCATTCTCAAAGAGCGGAGGAAACATCCGCCGAGACACTATGCACACCGAGGTAGAGCGTAGAAAGAGAAAGAAAATAAGAAAAAAAAGGAACTAAGGAGAACGCGAGGCGATGGGCGATGATGTCACGCTGCATTTAGGGCTTGGGTTCTGGGAGGCTTCTTGGTTATTCAACCAGCGCGACAGTGTGCTTTCTTCTTTAAGTTAGGTGTGACGATGTGGTAGTCCGGACAAGAGCTGAACCGCTGTTAAAATTCTCACGAACTGCAGGCTCCCTGCAGAACACCCTATATTGCTAAAACGAAATTCCTTTGTTTTCAAAACTTATCTTGGTCTCTAGGTTCCGCGAAGAGCGTTAAAGAAAGTTTGATGACTTTCTGGAACACAGACAACTAAGCAGTGTGTCTGAAGACGGAGGGCTACTAGTTTATAGATGCGTAACCGATTGCTTTAACCTAATCTTCAATGTGAATAATCTCCTGCTGATGAAATGACACGCAAAATTAAAGATGTTTTGCATGCAGTCTTTCTGTGCGAGTCTTTTTTTGCAAATAATCTGTCGAGCCGCAGGCGTAGACTAGTAGGCAATCAGTAATTTCGATTATGGTTGTTGTTTTCCCCTAATATTGGCATTAGCCCTACTGACACCCCCGTACCCCCTCCTTTTTTTTAAAGCTAGAAGGGGCAAGGGGGGGAAGGTTGCGGCTTGACGAAGAAATATGAGAGTGAAAAGGGTATCTCACATGTGCCGTATATCACTGATCATTGATGAGATGTTCCCGAATAATGAAAATAACTCTAATACAGAAAATTATAGACTCAGCAAGACCCGATTCCATTAAAAGCTTCCCAACATCTCAGCAGACATTCATGTGACAGATTCTCAAGGCACCTTTATTGTTCTTTCTCACGCTTTAACAGCTCCTCGTAAGTGACCACCTTAAGCTGACAAAAGCAAAACATGAATTCGAACGAACCAAGACAGTTATGGTTTCCGGATGCCGCATCACGTGTACTGTCATACTGTCAACATATATAATCCATTCCTTCTACAAACACTCTTACACACAAAAAAAGAAAAAAAAGAAAAAAGGCACGATGACCCACTATGTGTTGATGCAGCTAAACACACCATTGCCTCAAAAATACGTACATCTTACGGTTGAAATCAGCGTTTGTTTGTTTATTTTGTCTTTGTAGACGATCTGGAGGGTTGGAATGTTGGACCGTGTAAGCCGGAGCTTTACCATAGAGCCCCGTCAATTGTCGAGTTGCTCGAGGGCTTCATAGAATATTAGCCTGGAATTTCTATACAGCCGAAGTTATTTTTCTTTTTTTTTTTATGCCGTGATGTCTTACTGGTGGCCCCGCCGCTGCTAGTAGACATGGATCAGAGCTGCGAGCACGTTCTGCAAAATGGCGCTTGCTCAATATCATCTCGAACATGCTGTTGCTAAGGCAACGACATTGTCCCCAAAGAATTTCGGATCTGTAGGACTTGCTTTGCGTGAAAGCACTCACTGCTCGAAAAATGTTTTTCGAGCTTGTAAGCTGGACGTACACGATGGTGCATGCACTTTATACTACCTCCATCGGCAGGAATTTCACAGGGCTCTTTGAATAAGAAATGGAGCTGCTTCCAATTATTGGGCTTGCTTGACATTCTATAGCTTAATATATATGCATTAATTGTTTAGACGTCCTCTACTCCTGATTATGAAGCACGCGCTTAAGGCAGCAATTTCCTCTCTGGTCAGTGGCAGGCTAAGCAAGCTTTAATTAGTGTTCCATTCACAGCCGAATAAAAAAAGAACAGATGGTAATGCCGTTTTCTTCAATTATGTTGCCAACGTGCTTTTTCGTTGGTTGCATTGTCGTACGTTTGAGGGCTACCCTCACTACGCACAAGCGCCTAGAGATGTACTTTTTTCAAGTCTTGCGTACTTTATTTGCACCGCGCAAAAGATTAAAAGCAGTACACCTATTAGCATTGAAATACGCTATGTGCGCGCTAATTAGCACACTCTAGAACTTGTCCACTGAACGTGTTGCGTTTACAGGGGCAGTTTAAACAACTTGTCAATTACTACTACTAATTAAATAACTGATTTAATTTTGCAGTATTCCTCATTCGCGAGAAACACTTCTACTACTCCCTGCTCGGTCCCTTCGCCGTCTTTTCAACCATGTCGGCGTACCATGGCTGCATTTATTTGCTAAGTCTTTTAGTAACTCTTACCCCATGTCATTGAATCATGGAATTGTGTACATGATGAGATTGTCAATGAGCAACGTCCAATTTAGTTTTAAGAGATGCTAACTAAGCACATGTGCTAACAAGTGTACCCTCCTTACCATTCATTATTGCTGTTCCTTATATGCATTGGTTCATTTCAGTTTGTTTTGCAGTGTGAATGCTACAGAACCGCTTTTGTTACTCTAGCACGGCTGATGTCAGTGTCACTTGAATCGATGTGAAATGAATAGTTTTTCTATCATTTTCTTTTTTCGCACTGCCGTGACTGATATACGTCGACCCTCTCAGAACGTTGTGCCCTGCCTTATTTAATACCCGAAAGGGTCTTTAAAGTAACAATAAATGATTAATGATCAATGATGATGGTGATGATGATGATAAAATAGTCGGAGATGGTCAAGATGACAGTAAATAGCACGAGGATAGTTGTATCGCAGCAACACTCACGTAGATTTTTAAAGCTCCGAACAATGTTAACTGAAACACCTTGCATCTAATTTGTGCCTTATTGTTTAGGGAGCAATCTTCTACCTTGTTAAACTGCGCTAAAGTTACGAGGCACACTGTGTTAGTGAGGAACGTACTTGACGAGGACGACACCACAAGCGCAAATTATCAACTGAGTTTATTGCAAAGTGACAGGAAAGAAGAAAAACACAGGGGAGGGAAGGGGTTTCAAAACATAAAAGAAAAAAGTGGGGGGGAGACAATGAAGAACCAACTACCTCAATACCTTACTTTGTTTCTACCTGTAGAAGTCTATTGATGGAAGCAGGCGGTCGCGCTGTGCAGTTACCGGCCAGCGAAAGAGAGAGATAAAGAACGAAGACAAAAGAAAGGGTTCGTTGACCAGGTGGTAGTATCCGATTTACTACTCAGCCGTTGGGAGAGAAGTAGGGGCTGGAATGTTTACAGATAGAGAAAGAGAGAGAGAGAGAGTGAAAAAACAGAAATAGCTTAGGCGAAAACAAACACACGCGTTGGAGGGGCGTTGCAATAAGTATGATTTAGCAAGGCCGGTGCAAACTCTACTAGGTGAGAAGCGCGCTAGCGCTTGCACAGTATTATTCCGTGACGTTAGGCCCTGTCCATCACCTAGGATCACTTCTTACGACAGCGGTCGGTCATCCAACTGGCCGAGCGCTTCCAAAGGAATTGTCTATCTGTGTTGTACTGGGATATTGGTGAAATAGACTGGGCTGCACGTTAGGATCTTCCGGTTGTCAAAATTATTGCAGTCTCCCGCGACGACGTGCTTCATCTAATTATAGCTTAGTTTTCCCACCCCATAGTGTCAGTTTGGTAGTTGAATAACATTTGCGAAATTCGGATGATGGTAATACCAGAGTGGTCACGCTGCGACGCTTTCGAATGCTTCAGACCTAGAAAAGGAACCGGCAGAAGACGAGTGATGTTCGGTGCGGTCGTAAGAGGCCGCAGGCTCTGCCTCCTTGACCAAATGCAGTGCGGAGTTCTAGTTTCACATCACCTCCGGTATCGACTTGGCTCCGAGGGCAGCTTCGGAGAGCTGCGGGCGTACACCAGCTACCAAAACGCTGACAAAATAAAAAATGTACGATGGCGGCCGCTGCCAACACCCCAAAAGAAGAAACGAGCACCGACAGAAGCAGAGCGCGGTTTATCAGCTTCCAAAGGGCCCCCGCTTGATCGGATAAAGGCGTTTCGTTCGATTCTCCGACGCCTCGTGTGCGCAGCCGGCGCATTTCTAGGGCCTCCGCGGGACCGTTTCGCTCAAGCGGTTTCCATACAGATGCGAAGAAACCCGAGCACGCCCATGTATCTCCGATACCCTGCGTACGAGCCGTGGCCCTTCGCCATCGCAGAGGAACTTATGCGGCCCCGAAGCAACGTAGACCTCTCGTTGTTGTCGTTTCCTATAACCTTTTTTTTTTGTGGGTATGCTTTGAGAGTTTAGACGGTATACGGGGCTACACACAAACGAACCTTATGGGCATAGCTGGTTGGCTCTGAGAGGAAACGCGACGAAAGGGATCCGGTCGTTTTCAGTGCGCCAGTGCTGGTAAACGCGCGCGCGTGCTGACGTCATGGGAGAAAGCGAACCCTAGTGGTAAGCGGCATTCGCATTCGGCGCCTTCTTGATAGAATAAAACGTCCGTGCTTTTGTGCCGCGAGTTCTTGTTCTGAAACGCGGATCTTCCGTACATTTCAATAAGGGTGCGGAAGTGATGCTGAGAGCAATCGCAGTTTTATTGAAATTTTGAATAAAAGCGTCAGAGAAGCGAGAGAGATTGCCTGTCTGATAAAAATGACGTGCTGATTAGATTTCTGGGATTAGGAAACTATGACGGCTGATGTAGTTATCAAGTTTCAAACAATGTGGAAACACTCCCGTTGACGGTAGTGTTCTTAGATTAGTAAAATACAGAATTTTCTTCGCTCTGTCCAATTAAAGGTTTGCGTGTGTTGGAGTCTCAAGGACAACCAAGTGCTTCGTTGAAATCTTGGCTGCAGCCTGAGATATCAGCACACGGCTACTGCAGGTCACCTAAAGCATCACTTTGTGTGCGTAAATCTATCACAACTGACAGTCGCTGTAAGGTTTTTCCGTTGGCTGGAAACCGTGGCAGAGCCTCGTATGATGAGGCTTGCTCTACCGACTCTTGCATGACTTTAACATGAATAATTCGCCTAGTCCGCACAAAAGCATTCATAAAATACGGCTGGCAAGACAGGTCAGTGAAGTATCTTGTCATTCATTTTCTGCGATGTGTTGGTATTGGTATATATAGGGCGAAGAACAAGTACTGCCCATCGTCTTTCTTTTTTTTTTTTTCATAGTAGACTTTGGTAAGCATACGTCAGCAGCCACGGCAGTAAAGCCCCTCTACACAAGTTTCGCCCACAACATTGCTTGTGGTATTGCTAGTTACCCGTGTTTCGAAGTGCTTGAACTATAGCAAAGTGCGGTTTTCGGTTTATAACATCAACAGCTGCGAAATCTTCCCAGACTACTCGAGTGCTCACGTAGAAAGGAAAAGCACGAGAAAATTTCGAGATTATCTGAAGCCTCAGCCCGATCGTATTACACATAGAGTGCCCACATTACTCGTGTACGAAGAACACGGTGCGTTTGAAAAGTTTCGTCGAGAGAACGTGGTGTCGCAGGCTCGCTAAACAACGCGATCTTTCCCACAACCACTTCGGCTTCGCTCGAATTACATACACCGTGCTTCAACGGCAGCGTGCGAATAGAGATGCTTGAGGCCATGTGCATGGCAGACACGTTGCACCCGTTGAGACAACAACAACAACAGCGCCCTCTCTGCGCGGACCCCGAGAGGCGATGAAGCGCCCCCGTTTCCATAACGCCACCACGAAAGTGCGCAGCCATCACAAACATTTCCTTACGACGTTCCCCGCCCGCTCCGACGTCGTGCGTTGCCCTTGTACGTTTTTCGCTTTTTCCCGCCAATTTTCGAGCTCCCCATCGACGCTCTTCGATTGCCCGGGTAGCCGTTTTCAGAACGTTCCCGCTTTTGCCGCTGCCCCGCCTGATTTTCGCTTTTGCGCTCTCCTCCGCACGCCGCTTATTTAGGATGCGGTCTCTTGCTTTGTTTTTCGGACGCCAGCGTTTTGCGGTCGAGCAATATTCCGCGCCAACGCCGAGGCCGTTCTAGATACCCAGCAAAACACAGGCACATAGCGCCAAGCCAGACGTAGTGTGGACGGGAAAACAAAGAGCGACATAGCGAAAGCAAAAAAGCAGGCTCTCGGTAGGCCCATCGTGTGTAAACAAGCACTAACACCAAACCACCCTTTCGAGAGAAGGCGGAGATCCGTGAGCACTCCTCTCCCTTCGCCCTTTAACATTTTAGTCCCTCTGGTTTCGGGAACTAAAAGAAGCGAACGGCCCTTTTGCCTGCCTTGTTCGCGCCTTGGGATTGATAACACGAACCGTGGTTTTACAGCTGCATTCGTATATGTCTGTCTGTCTGTCCGTACGTGTCTCTCTAGCGAACATCACTATATTAGCTGAAGAATCACATGCGCTTCTCCGCCTGCCGTCTGTGCACCTTTAGACTTGGCACTGGTTATACTGAACACGATCCATTTCTTCAAATGTGTCAAAAGCCCGCAATTGTTATACCGGCATTTTTCTTTTCTTTAAGTTGAGAAGGCGGGGAAGCGTGGCTAGGCACTTGTTTTGTTTTTCTTGTGTTTTTACCTGGTGGTGGAGCAGGAAGCCTTACAATAATGATTTAGACTTAACACTGGAAAGACTGCTGTGGACAAACATGATCAAAAGCGAATCACAAATTGATTCCAAGGTACCCGCGGAAGCTTGCGAATTCAGTACCGCAAATGGTTTGATTTAGCAGCGCAGCCCAAGGAAACATTGCCTAACGAGAAAAAGAAGCTGTTATGGTGGTTGAGGGGCCCGGAATGCAGCACGCAGGCAATGAACGTATGCACTTCAAGATATTACGGCCTCCGTCGATGTAGGGTGTAATTAAACTTGCACTGCTAACTCCCTCGTACTCATGTGTTAATAGACAACGCAACGAAAGCAAAGGGAAACGAGGAAGCGAGCTTTAACAGCAACAACACGTGTTACAGTCGCATCAGCTTCTTACTCTTTCTTTTGAAATCAATCAATCATTCAAGCAGTCAATAAAATTTTCTTTTTTCAACAAGACATTCGGATGATGAGGGCTCGAAAAAAAAAAGTCGACATATCCACTTCAAGTCTACGGGCTCTCATTTACTTCGAAATTAAGGCGACAGAGACGTACTTTGTGCGCATATACTGTGCATATGATAACAGGGATAGTGAAAGAATACCTGCACTCTTTGGTAGCACAATGGGTCTACCAACAAGCCGATCCCTATGCTCATCTTTGGAACTCATTGCCCTTTTCTAATCCGGCACTGACGCGTCAGAGAGTGTGAAATCCCGGAGCTTTAAGCCACGGCTGCCCCGCCGCAACGCACCGCTAGGAGGCCCCAGTCCCCTCGTGTCGCCCGCGACGCGTCCTGTTTGCATGCAGGCCACGTCGATCGCCGCGGCGACACTTGCGACCACCTGAGGGGACGCTGTGTGCTGAATCTTTAAAGTGATCTATGTTGCGGGTAAGGACACGGCTCGGTCTGGGACCCAACCCAAACACCGCGGAGATTGCGCGGTTTTCACTCTCTCATGACCTCACTGCCTTTCGTCACTTATAAACGTGCCGGGCTTACAAATCTCTTGGTAAAAAAAAAAAAGAAAGTGCCTTTTGCTTAAACAGCCTCAAGTTCCATCATCAAGATCTTTGTCCTGAATATAGGCAGGTCTAATATTAGTGACGCTGCATCGTCCGAGAAGTGCAATGCAATAAGAGCGACGGATTCGCTGCTTTCGTAGAAGCGTACTTTAAGTACACGCCTACATAACAGCATAGTGCCTAAGGTTTTGTGATGAAAGGTTCGAGTACGGAGGGTGGATTCCTGACAATGGCGGCGTCATTTAGATTGGAGTGAAATTCAAGGACACTCGTGAATATAAAATTTTGTGCGCGTTATGTAACCGTCGGGGGTGAAAAGCATTTCGGACTCCCAAAAGTACGGCGTGCCCCGTAAACATATGAGAATTTTAACACGTCAAAGCCTAGTTAATTTTTGGAATACACTGCCGCGTCAAAATGTTGGCGCCTCTATACGTAATGCCAGTTTGCCCATCTCTGATACAAGTGGCACGCAAGAAAAAAAGAAATAAAAGAAAGCAATGGGCATTCCTCAAGTTAGCGACATTTTATAATATCCGATTTTATCCCATAGTATTAGTACGGACATAAACATTAATTTTGTTTTGTTCCTCTAGACGCCCTGCTTGTCATTACTAATATATCATTTTTATAACTTTTCGAATACTTATTGCCTTTAGTCGCAACTTTTATGGCAGATGAGGATACTATGAACGAACTAATTATTCGGGTTCACCTTTATAAGCCTCACTTCGCAATCACGACACGCATGGCAGAACTACCATTTTTGTAATATCTTTTGTCTTTTTATTCATCAGAGTATGGATTATTCTTTAAAAAGAACGTGTACATTAATCTGTGTCTCTCCTCTGGATTTCTACTGTAAACTAACGATTCGCAAACTCTTGGTTTAGCATTGTAAATGTCCCCCCTCTCCCTCTCGCTCTCTATCTCGCTCCCTCCAGCACTCCTACATCAAGATGTGGAAATGAAACTTGAAGCCTAGTTACAAAAAGAACCTATCGACCTGTCGTAACCCCTTGGACCAATTGACGCAAAAACGAGGTACTTTCTTTTTCGCTCTCGACAAAGCTTAAATCGTCGCTTTCGTAACCGTCAAATGTTACGGCATTAGCTTAAGCCCTCTGGAACAAAAGGAAAAGAAAGGAAAAGAGCAGAGAAAAAAAAGAAAAGCAGGATCAGTGCAAAATTCCGAGTAGGGTCGCACATTCGCACCTGCTTTTCGGCATTTGGCTAACTTCGAGGAAGCCGGGAAGGTCGAGGACGGGAATCTATCGCTGGGAGAACGAGCAAAGTTCAATTAGACAATTAAGGGCGGTGAACCCCGAACACTGAGAGCCATTTTTCAGCAGTCGCCCCCGTCAGATAGGAACAAGAAAATCTCCGAGACGCTCTTCTCCGATCCAACGCGTAATCCTTGCCGCCATTTGTAGGCGGAGCACCCACAGCCTGGTTTCGTTCCTTTTTTATTTGTGTGCATACCTTCCATTTCCTTTTTTTTTTTGCATTATACCCCTCCGACGTCTTTGTCTGCATTTCTCTATCCTTTCCCAAAGTCTCTGCACGTGCTTTTTCCTTCGTTTCCTGGTCTCTTGCCTTCAGATGAACCCTTTGCGATTTTTCCGCTGCCTACGCCTTCACGTTGAAGCGACAACAGCATTAGCGTAGCAGGCGCTTCGTAACGACTTACGCGAACCTGAAGAGCGCTAGTGGCGCAACTTGAACGCGTGTTAAGAAAAAGCGAACAGTTGATTAACAGCAGACAGAAAGTAAAACGAACAGATGAGGAAAGAATGCTCGGCCTTCTGAATTGCGCTAGCGTTTTACTTGCATTTCTGACAAAAACGAGTTCATCTTCGTCAGAGTCGCGCTGCGCTTGATAAGGGCACCACGCCCTGATGTTCTTTGCTGGCCTCTTGTTTGTGTGCGTGTGTTTTTTTTTCTCTTTTTCTTTTTTCTTGTCGTGTCTCCTTTCTGCTATCTTTCAGTCCCCTTACCCTTCTTCCCCTGCACAGGGTAGCCAGCCGGTCTCAGCACTGGCTAACATCCCTGTCTTTCCTCCTTTCTCTTCCTCCTCCTCCTCCTCCTCTTTGCTGGCCTCGGTTATTTCGTTATGAGTAGCGCTTGCGATTTCATATCTCGCGCTGAAGGTTTTCGCAAGAATTATCGTTAAGAAAACGGCGATGTCGACACTAAAGAGCGACTAACTAATCAAAGATGTGCTCGTTCCTCTTTGCTATTACGGCTACGCGCTCCTCGAAGTATCTCTTCGTTATAACATTGCAGTGTGTAGCGCCTCCGAATTAGACAGGCTGGTAATAAATTATTGGTTAGAGCACCCCCGCCCCCTTTAGTTTTCAAAGATGAATCATCGTTAGAATGTATGAAAGCTTCCCGAGAGCTATTGCCTACTTCAATTAAGCAACCGGCTGTTCACATGCAATCAGTTTGTAGTTACATGGGATCAATTTTGCTTTATATGTGATCATTTTTCAAATAGTAGAATATATTAAATTGTTTGAACAGGTCGTAACATAATAATCCAACGAATATTACTCAGTACTAGTTATCTCGCAGTTAAGGAATTCTAACGTAAAAAAAAAAAATGTCGAGTTTCGTTGAAAGGCGTCGCACTAATAACGGCCATAGAAATGTATTAGCTACAAGGAGCAAGGTTCCTATATTGGAAGGCAGTTTTAATGGCTTGTTTTCTGCTGTGGTTATGCGCAGGGCTAGCTTAGCTACGGAGGGTTTTCTCTGCTAAGCTCTATGACGCATGTTCGTTTCCATGCCCACGGCAGCCGCAGTTCGACGGAGTCAAAATGCAAAAAACACCCGCGTAAGGAGATTTGCGTATAGGTTAGTAAGGTTTCAAGGCAAGGAGGTTCTAGAAGGGTAACCTTCTCCTCCTTCCTCACCCTCTTCTTCGTTCCTTTTGGAGCCGAGCTCCTCCAGCTAGCGTTGCTGCTGCGAAGAAGGATGAACGGAAGCCTTCCTACTATCTGCCCGCCGTCGCATTGTCGACTTGAAAGATGGATACAAGCCTTTCATACAAACACAACACGAGACTTTATATACGAGACAGACTGTACATATATACATTGACAGACACATAGATGACTTAGCTTCGGTTGGTAGGACCTAGGGGAAGCCATCGGTTGGTAGGCCTAGCGGTGGGACCGTCGCTCCAATTCGGCAGAGCTACCATTTTTGTAATATCTTTTGTCTTTTTATTCATCAGAGTATGGATTATTCTTTAAAAAGAACGTGTACATTAATCTGTGTCTCGCCTCTGGATTTCTACTGGAAACTAACCATTCGCAAACTCTTGGTTTCGCATTGTAAATGTCCCCCCTCTCCCTCTCGCTCTCTATCTCGCTCCCTCCAGCACTCCTAGATCAAGATGTGGAAATGAAACTTGAAGCTTAGTTACAAAAAGAACCGTTCGACCTGTCGTAACCCCCTGGACCAATTGAAGCAAAAACGAGGTACTTTCTTTTTCGCTCTCGACAAAGCTTAAATCGTCGCTTTCGTAACCGTCAAATGTTACGGCATTAGCTTAAGCCCTCTGGAACAAAAAAAAAGAGAAAAGAAAGGAAAAGAAAAGAGAAGAAAGGAAAAGCAGGATCAGTGCAAAATTCCGAGTAGGGTCGTACATTCGCGCCTGCTTTTCGGCATTTGGCTAACTTCGAGGAAGCCGGGAAGGTCGAGGAGGGGAATCTATCGCTGGGAGAACGGGCAAAGTTCAATTAGACAATTAAGGGCGGTGAACCCCGAACACCGAGAGCCATTTTTCAGCAGTCGCCCCCGTCAGATAGGAACAAGAAAATCTCCGAGACGCTCTTCTCCGATCCAACGCGTAATCCTTGCCGCCATTTGTAGGCGGAGCACCCAGAGCCTGGTTTCGTTCCTTTTTTATTTGTCTGCATACCTTCCATTTCCTTTTTTGCGTTATACTCCTCCGACGTCTTTGTCTGCATTTCTCTATCCTTTCCCAAAGTCTCTGCACGTGCTTTTTCCTTCGTTTCCTGGTCTCTTGCCTTCAGATGAACCCTTTGCGATTTTTCAGCTGCCTACGCCTTCACGTTGAAGCGACAACAGCATTAGCGTAGCAGGCGCTTCGTAACGACTTACGCGAACCTGAAGAGCGCTAGTGGCGCAACTTGAACGCGTGTGAAGAAAAAGCGAACAGTTGATTAACAGCAGACAGAAGGTAAAACGAACAGATGAGGAAAGAATGCTCGGCCTTCTGAATTGCGCTAGCGTTTTACTTGCATTTCTGACAAAAACGCTTTCATCTTCGTCAGAGTCGCGCTGCGCTTGATAAGGGCACCACGCCCTGATGTTCTTTGCTGGCCTCGGTTATTTCGTTATGAGTAGCGCTTGCGATTTCATTTCTCGCGCTGAAGGTTTTTGCAAGAATTATCGTTAAGAAAACGGCGATGTCGACACTAAAGAGCGACTAACTAATCAAAGATGTGCTCGTTCCTCTTTGCTATTACGGCTACGCGCTCCTCGAAGTATCTCTTCGTTATAACATTGCAGTTTGTCGCGCCTCCGAATTAGACAGGCTGGTAATAAATTATTGGTTAGAGCACCCCCACCTCCTTTAGTTTTCAAAGATGAATCATCGTTAGAATGTATGAAAGACTTCCGAGAGCTATTGCCTACTTCCATTAAGCAACCGGCTGTTCACATGCAATCAGTTTGCAGTTACATGTGATCAGTTTTCTTTATATGTGATAATTTTTCAAATAGTAGAATACGTTAAATTGTTTGAACAGGTCGTAACATACGAATCTAACGAATATTACTCTGTACTAGTTATCTTGTAGTTATGGAATTTTAGCGTAAAAAAAAATGTCGAGTTTTGTTGAAAGGCGACGCACTAATAACGACCATAGAAATGTATTTACTAGAAGGAGCAAGGTTCCTATATTAGAAGACAGTTTGAATGGCTTGTTTTCTGTTGTGGTTATCTGCAGGGCTAGTTTAGCTACGAAGGGTTTTCTCTGTTAATCTCTATGACGCATGTTCGTTTCCATGGCCACGGCAGCCGCAGTTCGACGGAGTCAAAATGCGAAAACACCCGCGTAAGGAGATTTGCGTGTACGTTGATTGATTCCCCGCAGTCGAAATTAATCCGGTGTTCCTCATTGCGGCGTGTCTCGCAGTAATACGCTAATTATGGCACACGACATTTCAGAAGCTAATATTTTGGGATTTTGTGTGAACGATAGGTCAACGAAGGATCGCGTTTTTTACTTAAAGCCACTCGTAGCATGAACGCAACGGACCGCCCCAACGCATAAAGAATACAGACAAAGCTGATTGATTTTTGGGTTTTTACGTTCCGAAACCATAATATGATTGTGAGAGACGTCGTAGTGGACGATTCCGGAAATTTGAACTGCCCGGGGCTCTTTAAACTGCACTGACATCGCGCAGCACACAGGCCTTAACATTTCGCCTCCACCGAATTGAAGCCGCCGCGGTCGGGACTCGATTCCGCAACCTTCAGGTCGGCAGTGAAGTCATTAGACAATCGTGGCGGGGCGAAAAGACTGAGTGATGATTTTGGCGTTATTCGAAGAATTAGCTCAAAAGTATAAGCTAAATGCACACTTACCTACGCCGCGTTAAGTTGAGCGTTTAAGGCTACAAGTCTCGAGCATTGACTTACGCAACAACTAAAAAATAATGTGTGCTGTTTTTTTTTTCTTCTACACTTGGCAAGAAAAAGATAAACGCGAGACTCTTAACTGAGCTTAGAGTAGCTGCATACAAATGCGTCAGTGGCCTTCACTAAGCGCGAATTAATTATGTAGGACTCTGGAGACAGATATAAAGTTCGACGCGGTGCAAAGAAGCACAAGGAGGCCTCCGTACCAAGCTGCACAAAAGTTGGCTGCAGCCGTGCCGAATCTGCAAAACAACTCGGCAGCTTACCCTCTCCCATAGAGACTCCGCGAAGGTGAAGCGAACTGCACGTAAATGCAAACACACACTACGAACAACTTCAACGATATTGAAGGTGGGACTCGAAGCTAAGACGCTTACGGTGAGCAATCGAATGGGCTGCGCACTTGAGAAACTTGCCATGTATTCATTAAATATGAACGGCAATGCGAAGAGGGGGAAGGCTTCGAGGCGTTCGGTTTTACGGCACAGCGCCTCGGTGCGTCGACCCGGCAGGTCACGCATGCTCGAGGCATTTGCATATTATAACTGTAAACGGTGGTTAAGTGGTGCTTATAAGATGAGTAAATGACGGCGCAAGCCGTGCGCGGAGAACACGGTGCGCTTCCTTGTTTTTTTTTTTTTTTTTCTCGCTTTCGGGGGCCCTCGAAAGGAGAATGAATGCTTGCGTGTCGCCGGTACTTTTATGGCACGGAACAAATTACTTGGGTATACTGCCGCGGGTTGTTTTCTCTCCTTCACTGTTGTTTGTGTTAAAGAGTGAACTCTTTTAACACAAACTTATTTTATGCCGGGGTCCACCAAGAAATTAGTGGCGTACTTCCGTAACGTAATGTCTGAAAAAATCAACACATATTTACAATGAAGAAGCCCCACCCACATGGACTTGAACCCACATTCACCAGGGATGCGGAGATAGGAGCTGGAAGCTCTGCCAATACATCATCGCAATATCTGTCATATAGGGAACAGACGGGCCTTATATCTCCGCTGCAGCGCTTCACAAGTGGCACCTAACAGATATCAGATTAGAGTAAAGGTGTTTAGCGAGGAAAATTACACTCAAATTAACATCGCTTCCCTTTCGCAGCGCTCTTGGTTCGCTTAGGTTTGATGCGATGGTACCGCCATCTAAGAACGATGAAGCAAAGTAAATTGTCGTGCTAATGCGCGCCGACAGTCAGCACCTCGGCCGTCTTCGCGCCTCGATCGCCGCAGGAATTAGGGTCCTGGCGGTGTCGCGACGGCACGTTCCTTGGGTACAACTGCGGCTGCTACAAAATTAGTCTTGTGCGGCCAGGTTTGTTGACCTGCGACGCGCACTGCTCCAGGAACGCAAAGATGGCCGTCGACAAGCAAATGACGCGCTTTTCGGTGCAGTGGGCTGCGTGTTCACAAAATGATCCTCTGGCAACCCGTTCAATTTGGCTTGCTAGGTGTCACCGTTTGCGGACACTCCTGGTTGATGGCAGATTGGCGCAGGGTTCCGGCGCGTGCAATTCAGTGTCTCTGCAGCAATGCGAGTCGTTTAAAAACTTTCGCTTCTGTACAAGTGTTGAGCATCCCTGTGCCTTGTCGAGGTGCCGCTGATGTCCAGATGTAACGTGTTCACATGTCCAGAGTACCCAACCACTCTCCAGTCCCTCGATTCGCCATATTGCCGCTAATGCATTCCACAGTTTCGCGAAGACAGGTTTCGCTTTCGTGTTATGCGAATTCCTATGACAAAGGGATCAACCACATTTTTTTACGATTGTACAATCAACTACGATTGCGCATTCGATAATAGTTGTTACCTTAAGAGTGGCCTTCGTTACCTGTGCACGTACCTCGAGACAAGTTAGAGCGCATGTCATAAAAAAGAAAAGCTGTGTGAATGCTATCAGTGTGAAGTCAGCGTTTGTGTTGCATGGAGGAAGGAAGAGTTAAGAGATGCCCTTCTGGCTCCACTTTCGTTGAAGAGAGTGTGGCGGAAGTGGTATCATAGTTTTCGGAAGCGGTTACTGACATTGCTGGTCAAGACGTACAGGCTGTCGTAACAGCCGCGTCCGAGACGCTCCCTCTGCTGGTGCTAAAAGTTACTTCCCCAGGCTTCTCCCACAAAGCGTTCCAATACGCCTTGTTTACGATAACAATATGCCGTTATTAGTCTTGCTGTTTTATACAGGGCAAAAACAGATCATTTCTGCCGCGTAAGTGACGTGGGGGCTGCCTGTAACCGTCGAGCATGATCGAGGTCTCACGTTACACTAGTGCGCCGAATATACGCAAATCTAACCATCCCTATGCCCCAGACGACATTCCAAACTGTACGCACAAACATACAAGCTCACCTCCGCGCTGTTGCCAAGCTTGAGAATTTGTGCACGGAATTTAAGCACCACATATACTCTGCTATTGGTGCATGACGACAGAGAAACCTTCGGCTAACTCACTGCCATTAAGTGGTCTGTGCAGTGTACTGTTCTACCTGTAATGCGCACCCTTTGGTAAGGGTTCGAGCGATTAGAAGTAAACAAGGCTATGGCCACATAGAGATTCTCTCTCTCTCTGTCTCTCACTCTTTCTTTATTTCTTGCTTATTTTTTCGAGCAAGTGCGAAATGAACTCGCCACCGTAAGGGCTGTATGCCTTTCAGCGTGCGCTATTCTTCACAGCCCAGTTGAAAACAAATGAACGACCACACTTAAACAACTGAAGTTAAAATTAAGAGTACGTCGACCTGCGCAGAAAGTCTAGACGCAACCGGCTTTGGTAATTGCACTCGGAAGCCACAGCTTGCTTCCTGGTACTAATGTACAACAGATGTTACGCCGACTCTGGCGAGGAAAAGCCGTTCCTCTCGTGACACCAGAAGCAGAAAAGGAAGATAACGAATGCAAGGGAAAGAAAGGCAAAAAAGGCCAAAACGTGCAGGAACACTGGATGCGCGGAAGAGAAAGCTGCACGTCTCAGCAATTAACTAATCCAAATCCGGGGGCTCTGAAGGGAATCGTTATCCGCGACTGCCAGTGCCCACTGCAGCGCAGCCGGTACCATTGCGGTCGTAACGACTATCTTGCGGGACCCGCGCCAAAGCCTGCAGCTGCAGCCGAGTCTTGCGACGGCGCCGCCACGCAGTAAAGCTTGCCCACAGGCGGGATTCGCAGAAATCCTGCCTCGAGGCCGAAACACTCTGCGGGATCCGAAACAAACGCAATTGCAATCGGCATTCCGGCTCAAGCAAAAAAGAAAAAAAAAAGGGAGAGGCCTGGGTTGAAGGGGGAGGCTCCGGCCTGTGGGTGACATTATCCGCGCGCACGATTACCTCAGGATTACGTTTCGCTTTCGGTGCTTATGACTGCGCCGGCGGCGCCGGGTAACCTTCTTTCGTTTTGTGTTCGTATCTGGGCCGCCAAAGATTGGTCGTTGGTATTGAAACGAGGAGCGTTTATTTTATTCCTTTATCGGGCCTTCTGTCTCGCTGATGCGGCGCGCGTGCACCGACTTGTCTTTTTGTTTTACGCGTTTCCGTGCCGAATCTGCTATGGCGAGCATTTAGGCGGTCTCGCAAAAATACGTTCCCCAGAACGAGAGAAGAAAAAAAAAAGAGAGGAACGTGCGGCAGCGAAATGGAAACGGAGCCGATAATTATCGGCGCCCCCATGGGCGGCCCCCGGGCCTCGCCTATGCCAGTCGCAAAACACGGTTTTCTACTTTTGCAAACGGCAACAACGGGAAAGACAGCAGAAAGAAGCGAGGTCCGGGCACAGCTACATCGGGGTGTCTTATACAGCTCGGTGCCACGCGCGTGCGTTTCCGCAGTGGCGCCCCCTACACGGCGGTCCCGTAATCGTGTATACGCAACCGGCTCCCCCCCCCAGAGTGTGGCAAACCGCATCGCCTTTCTGTTGTTCTAAGAGCGCAACGAAACCGGCGTCGGTGGTTTCCCCCGTGGGGTTTCTTCGTTGAGAGCCACCGGCACCTTCCGCGCTCCCTTTCTTCATATTCCCTCCTCTTCCACCGCCTCCTTTTCTCTTTCTCTTCCTTTTACTCCTCTTGGCCATAACGTTCCTATAATTATCGGGTTACATTAACGCTCTCTGCTTCTCTGAACTGTTTTCACGGTGTTTCTCATTCCTTTCGCGTGAGATTTAGGCCTCGGCAGGAAGTAAGACTAAGGTTAAGAAAGAAAGGAAGAAAGGATACGCGGGAGTTCGTGCATCTCCCCTACAGGAGCCTGGAGGAAAAGGAGCTTCGGAAGCTGAAAAGAAAAAAAGAGCGAATAGGAGATGGCATCGAGACAAGCCAATCCGTCCCCCGAATGTGGGTGGAGAGGGAGTCCGAAGGGCTAAATCCGCAAGAACAGCGAAAGGGTTGTAATTACGCAGAACGTATTTCGTTTCCTAATGAGAATGTCGCGGGGGGGAGGGGGGGGGAGGGGGGTGTTGGTTAGGAGGCAGAAAGAGGAATGCACGGAATCAGCGGCGTGGGGACGTATTGCATCTCGCTTGCTAGAGAGATGAGGGAGGAAAGAGCGAAAATGTGGCGAAAGCCGTTCTCAAGAGAGGCAGTATGTTGATGTCGGAATAAGCTCGCTCATAGGCAAAGAGATAAGGTGCACGAGGGTCTGGTGATAGCTTGGTTGAGCACGTTGCATTTGAGAAACGAGAAAATATATTCGATTAGCATGCATGCTTGCTGCATTTGTTATAGAAAAAGAGCCAAATGTCGCCGTATATACTTTGTAGAGAGAGAGAGAGGGAGATGAAGAGGAAAAGAAGGGACGTTAACCAGATATTAGTCTCCGGTTTGCTACCATGCACTGAGGAGAAGGGATACAGGAGTTAGATGAAAGCGAGAGAGTGTGCAAGATGACAGCGAGAGAGGGTACAAATTTCCAGAAAAGCGCAGAGAATAAATACTGTAATCTTTGCAAATATATACTTTGTAAATATATAAAACGGTTTAGACTTAGAATAATTTACAAACGGCTGAGTACTTGCTTGCAGTGATACAAGATGGTTGGCTACCGGTTCTCTACTTCTGCAGCTGCGCACTCAGATTGGAAGAAAACATGAACAGCTTTTTACGCTCAGGGCGTCGCAGCCTTTTTTTTTTTTTCATGTCGTCCGGCATGCTGAAGTGAACTGTCCCGGATAACCAATATATACAAAAAACAAATTTAATTTCATTTCGACATGAACTCAAATCAAATACCAAAACACCAAAAAGCATCAAACAGCCTAATAAATTTTAAGTAACAAACAGCCCTTTATTGTATCATCGCACTTTTCCTAGACACGGGTAATTGACATGTTATGTTGTACAATAAACCTCGACATGTATTCTTATATATTATTGTTTTCTAATTGCAACTACGTTATTAAATCCTGACTATTTCTCGGCCATATCTATCTATCTATCTATCTATCTATCTATCTATCTATCTATCTATCTATCTATCTATCTATCTATCTATCTATCTATCTATCTATCTATGTCGAATACTCACGCTGGTGAAAAGATTGCTCATGACATGAACAGCATGACGCGCGCGCCATGTGCATCGTTATAAACATGACAAGATGTTATCCGATTGTCATGGCGGTCGCTTCATTATCTTGATATATATTAGAATGCACGTCATGTGACCTGTGTGTACGACAAGCATGAATGACGGCTCAAGACGTTAATGCTGGTAATGCGAATTTCAGCCATTACGTGACCGAAGATAACCGATTAGAGGTTAGAAAGAATATCAGTCATCGTAGTTCGAAGTAATGTTTATACTACTACTACTACTACTACTACTACTACTACTACTACTACTACTACTACTACTACTACTACTACTACTACTACTTCTTCAAACCCTCGCGATGTCGGGGAAGTGGAGTACGAAAAAGGATATGCATGATAAAGAAAACGATGAAATGGAAATATGACCAATATAGAAAAAATATTAACATGGAACATTTCTCTCGTAGAAGAATAATGCAACATTATTTCGGCTTTACAAAACGGACCTAATCAAGCATATTAAGCACGACAGCAAGCTGTCTACAAGTACGTAAGTGTTCACAGAAATGACTGAATAGATGGCCGACGGACGGACGGACGGATAGACGGACCCAAACACCGGCTTTTAGGATGGGAAATCGACAATTACTGATACTCATTGGTCGAACGACGCATTTGCAAGTGTCCATTTCCCGCATCGGCCTTTGTCGCAAATCGCGCAGAGACGATTATGAGTCGCGCGGGTGGAAGCTTCGATTCGCGACGTCTCCGAAACACAACGTGGCCGCAACGATCGCTGAGAAGACAACAGCTCTGTCCGACACCGTCTATACAGCAGGCGGCCGTGACACGGGACAATGCCTAGTGGAGCCACTCCCTACATACTCTTCCTTTTTTTTTTCTTTTCGTTATTCCAACTTTCCTCGCACTCTCCGTGACCGATTCGACAACTTGGCCGTGTCGTCCATCGACAGGAATAAGTAAATGAGCCGACGAGGACGCGGCAAACGACCAAACTGCAGGCGCACGAGGGCGCTCCTTCCTCCACTTGTTTGTCGATTTTTGTCTAACGCGATTCCGCGCTGCTTTTTATTGCCGGCTCAGCAACGTTGCACGCCGTAGCCCCCGTCGCGTTTGTTCGCTTTACCTCTGAAAGAAAAAGCCGGTACGCACAAAAACGAAAAAGCGATAGAGAAGACACCGCTTCTTCCACTACGAAAGCTAGTGCTGCTCGGCTGCTGTCTCCGAATCTGTCGCGTATACGCGCGCCATCTGGTGGGCGCGTTTTTGTTGACCGGGATTGATTCGTCATCGATTCCTTCCGCAGGTCCTCCACAACCCTAACGCACATACACACTCGCAGTGCGCGAGTACGGGCGCGCTCTTCGCCGCCCGAGACCCTTTTCTTCGTGCCTGCTCGCGTCGTGTCGCCTTTGCTTTTCCTCTCCTCTTCGGGCTCTGTCCGTTTTTCTCGGCTTTCGCACTCCTCGCAGCCGTCACATGTTGTGTCGCTGCTGCCAGTGGCAGGCCCCCCACGCCCGAGCCCGACAAATGAGACGCCGAATCCTTGTAATTCGGCGTTCGATAGCTCAATGATTGAGTTCGCGGAGTTGTAGCCCGCTGCGCTCAATCATATCCTCCCCTGTCTCTTAAGACTTGCAGTTCCTCTGTATTCATTTTGCGTGCCTCTTCCCAATGTCCTTGACATTTGAGCTTATTTTTTTTAAATGATGTATAGTAAACTCACGACCTCCTCTATGAGTAAACTAAGTGCTTGTTCAACATGAAACCACACTGGTGATACTGGGTTTGTGAAGTTGACTTTTTTGTTGTTTCTTTTTGTATGTACGCTTAGTAAACATTCAAGGCTTTGTAGGTGACTTGTTTATTCCCCATTTTTCCGCAGTTTTTCATCTAAGCCTTCTACTGTGCCAGCGTAGACAGCGCAGGCGAATTGGTATGGTACCATGGTGGGACGAATATGTAGCTCAAAACTTGTAGAGATTATAACTCCTTGTGATCTTGATGTTGGCAGCGGCGCACAATAAACGAGAGACACAAGCAAGATAACGAACAGACAGTACTCACACTCATTCTCTACCTTGTGTATTTTGTTTATGGTTCGCTTCTTCAAACATCAAGATGGTCTGTAACCGAATCGCCCAGCTGTCAACTTTACTAACTTCTCGTCTCTTCCATCTTGAGTCTCTGTTACTGCTGCGATACCTATGCGTCATAATACGGAGCCTTGTGTTCTGTTTTTAATATTCACAATATCAAGGTACTTTCCATGTGCGAAAAATGTTATTTGGCAATTCGTGACTACGTGGTGATGCCAAGCATATGTTTAAGAGTTTATTCCCCCCGTCATAGCGTAGCGATAAAGAGGTTATGTTGTATTGGTTGGTAAAAGCATTCTTGAGTGTCCTGCAGATTGATGACGGGGGCTGAGGCCTCACATATTTGGCCGGCGATGTTGCAGTTTGATGCTCGGAGATTGGAACTAAGCACATTAACTACAATGTTCTCTCGGCGACGTGGGCTGATGCCCTGCTATATGTTGTATGTGCTACTTTTTCCTTTTTTTTTTAGTTATGTAATGTATTCGCCTCCCTCCTCTTCAGCGGCTAATACTTAAATAGATGCAACACCAGTGTTTTTGAATAACGACTCAAGAAGTCGATCATTCTTTCTTTGTCATCTAAACAGCTCAACAAATTTCATTGAAGCCTCCCAACATGCTAATCGTGCTTCATTCTCAAATCATCGAGTAAAAAAGCTCGACCTCCCGTTACACGAGGTTAGAGTAAAGTTGAGAAACTTTCTCTCTGGTATTACATATAAGATTCCAAGCCCTTGCGTACTGCGTAACTCCTGCTCACACCAGAACTCACCACCTTCTGGGGACTCGTAATATTTCTTTAAGCGAGCTCAATTCGCTCATGTCCTCAAACGAACAAAAAGAAAAAGCTCCCACAGTTAGTGAGGACAATGCTCAAGAGAACAATAAAGTGGCTAAACGGGGGCAAAAAGCGTCGTGTGACCTTACCTCATTCATTATGAAAATGCATCATACCTCGCAGATGCATCTCATTGTGAAAAACAGCATTTGTAAAAAATTCTTTGGTGCTCGTAAAAAATAAAAATAAAGTTGTAAAGACAGCTCAATCAAGGATATAGTTTCAGTGCATACAATGTCGCTCCTACAAGAACCAAAGCTAGCCAACGCTCGCAAACAGCCAGTGCTGCCAGTACGCTACTCAATACTCCAGTATAAACGAATTTCGTCAGCAATCGTTATCAGTAGTCATCATATTCCGTTACACAGAAGGCGGAAAGAGGAGACCCAGGAATATATTGTCTTCTCACAAGACAACCATAAGATGAGCTACGACGCTCCTTTAAGAAAGGATGGTGGTAAACAGGGGACCAACGCGAAACGACTTCCAACTCTATCTTCAACGATGCTGGAAGGATACAGTGGTGAGGAAACGCAACGTATACACAAAGCCATGGCGGCGAAGCGTACACTGCGCAGAGAGAAATGACCGGCAACAACAGAAACACTGCGGCTGTGCAGAATGAACAGAGCGAGAGCGGAGCCTCGGAACAGAGGAACACCTCGAGAGCCCACTCGGCCGCTCGACCATCCAGGCGGCAGCGAGAAGTCGCTTCGCGCGAGGGCGTACGAGGCGCGATAAACGAAGCCCACGCACAGAAGCGTCAAGTGCGCGGACGCCCGGCACCCTACAGCGAGCTAGCTGTGTACTGCCGGAGGCGGCGGCCGCTTCATCAAGGTTTAACCGAGCGTTACCAGGTCGTTCCGTCTTCCCATGCCCGCGGCGAGATGCCGATGCTAGCTGCGGTTACGGCTGGCAAACACGAACGTGCCCGCCAGAATCGTCCATTGTTGTTCCTCTCATCTTGGGGGCCAGCTTTCCTTTTCTTTCCTTTTCACCCAGCTTGTTATCGCAGTGCGGCACTTAACGGGCTCGAAGCACAAAGCTTCGTAAGAGCGCTGATTTGAGCGGCCCGGTCCATTCTCGGGGGTGGAAGAAATTCGGAGCTAACTGAGAACAAGAACGGGGTTTTTCTCCATGCTAAGAGACTGCTCTCCTACCTTCCATATGCGTGCGCCACTTTCATGAGCGCTTTTCACAGCTTCATCTACACTGGCGAGAGATGAATGCAACTGCGGTCCGTCAGCTGAGGGCTAAGACATTCCATAAGCTCTGCTTCCTGCACCAAACTTCATACCTTGGCCGGCGCCTTGGCATCGAAGCGACTATAACGTTAGTCCCTGTAGCGCTGGCATGTAAGATTCCTCCGGCCGGGTGCTGCCCTCAGTTTCCCTCCTATCCCAACCATGACAAAATAAGAGGCCATACTCCGTGATGGAAGCGCGGATGGCCAGCAGGACCTCGTCCTCTGCACACGGAACTTAGTGGATGCTATGGATGCTCTGGACCAAGGACAGCCACTCGAGGTCTTTCCAATAGCCTTACTAAATGTTTTGTCTCTCGGTAGCTATGACATTCTGCTCCCGAGAACATGGTCATGCGTTGGATTCTCGACTTTAAAGTAGCCTTTGTTAGGATTAGTGTGGAGCACCGACTTATATTAGCAGCGTACGAGCATCGACTGGTCGAGGTTAATGTGAAGCTGTACGGCTGAGTTGAAGTTCGACAGAGACAGCGCCAGTGTCCGCATTGTCATCGTCCTTTGTCTTTTTCGATTTCTACCCTTCGAACACTGGAAAATATCTCGTTTATCTTTGGGTGCATAGCAAAGAAACACTAACAAAAACATCTTGCTGTCTATTAATTTCCTGTACTGTTTCAGAACTCGACATCCAAAAATTAGGGAGTGAAATAGCAAGTCTTGCGCGGCTATGAATGAATAACGACCGTTTATCTCGCGGTGACCATAAACGGCAGTGTTAACGAACCGAGCATGGTCAAGCGATAGGAATTTACGTCGCTGCGTCCTTGTGTGTCACGCTTTTTACATTGATGAAAAATAACATTACCGTACCAATCAACTTTAGTATTGAAGAGAAACAGCGCGTGAGGCGACCGCATAAGCACTTTTAGGTACACCTGAAATCCTACTTTTGTATTGATGACAATAATTGCCAACAAAACAAATATAGGACGCAAATTATAAGCACTGGTTCACAGAGCCAATGAAAACCTGCTCGACGACTTGAAGAGCGTTAATCCTGCCTTCAAAAAAAAAAATGTAAAGTGACCTTTATTTTCAATGAGTATGGCTCGCCTTTTGCTCTGTCGGCCAAGAGTGCGCCATATAGCCAGTTAGACTAGGCTTTCCGGCTTGAACTAAACATCTCCTGCCACTGAAGGGAACATTAACGTTATTCAGCATATACTTTTTTTTCGAAATAGCCCAGTCGTTTAGGAGGAACGCCACACAGTCAAGAGCAACAACATCGCTTTCACGGTTTCGAGTATGGAGCACGGACCCTTTTTACATTCACGCAAATGTATATAGCATTGCTGCCGCTGCGGCCGGTATTCGAACCACGACTTAATTGTCGGCAGCACAAAGGCACAGCGAATGAGCCACTAGCGGTGGTTCCGGAGCGTTATGACCTATCAGTAATAGAAAGCATATCGACGTTATAAATACTTCACACACTGCCTTTCACACAGATTGATGACTGACTTCTGGGGTTTTACGGCCCAAAACCAGATGCGATTATTAGAGACGCCGTAGTGGAGCACTCGGGAAATTTCGATCACCTGTAGTTCTTTGACGTGCACTATCACACAATACACAGGCCTCACTTTTGCACACAGACAGATATGCCTGAACGCTGGATGAAAGTGTGAGCACGAGTTCAGCTTTAGTGCAACGCTTGCTGCTTCATGTGGTCCACGCGGCTGAGAGAAGCGAAGAAAAAGAAATCGCCACAGTGCTGAGGCAGAGATTCGTTGGCACTTTATTTTCTCGCTTACCTTGATAAATTTACGTCACTTTTACCTGCTTATCAGACACGGTGGTCCACAGTTTCTCTCAGCCTTCCATTTTTATCTTGTTTCTTTTCTCCCGGGAGACATTTCTGCACTCCTCGGGCTAAAGTAGCGCCGTTTCCCAGCGCTGCTGAAAGTTCCTTCCTTAGCGTTAACGGCATTGCCCGAGCCAAAGCTCTTTCACGCGCTTTTCTGACTTGTGGGCAAAAGCGCCTTACTGCGATAACGAAGGCTTTCACCAATTTGGGCGACAAGAGCTTTCCCTTCGCTGTCGCCGCACCGCCGTCGCCTTGGCGCCGATTAGTTTTATGCCGACATTCGTCGCGAAGTGCCGACGCTGCACGCTGATCTCGGGTCGGAGCCCCTTTGCCGGGGCAAATGTCGTTTTATCTCGGCTAGAAGAAAGAGAAAGAGAGAGGGAGAGAGAGATAGAAAAGAAAGAGAGAAGCAAGAGCCACGAAAGAGTCGCAGAAACGTGCACGCACGTCCTATAAAATGCTCGGGCTTAGGTGAAATCTGCCGACAGCTTTGTTATTTTATGTATGCGGCATATAAACTCGTTATGTGCACATACCAGCTGTGGCAGCTGCGCGAATTGTACGCGTTGCGGCGGCTAGCGCGAGGACTCAGGTTCGATTCCCAGGCACGGCAGCCGTATCTCGGGGAAAGGTAGACGTGAAACATTTGAAAGATATAGGAGCCTTTACCCTATCGGCAAAATGGGGCCAAGCGATGCATGGCGTGTGCGTGCTCCCTTTCTTTCATTCCTTTGCTCATTTTTCTGTGTCTCTTGCTGTCTTCCTTCGCTCATTCTTTACCTTTCTTTTGTACCTGCTGCCTTTGCTTACTATTTTACGTTTTTTTTTTTCTTTCTCTCCGTGCACTTCGCGATGTATATCGAAAGAAAGAAAACGCAAATACAGAAGGAACTACGCAGAGAAAGAAACAAAGAGAGATTGAAGGCCTGCGTACCGCGCGATGTCAGTGCGCGTTAAAGGACCCTAGGTGTTCGAAATTTCCGGAGCCCTCCACGAAGTCTTCTCTCACAATCATATCCTGACATCAAAACCCAGAAATCAATCATTCCTTTCTTACCATGCTTCTTTCTGCTTTGGTCGGTAGACAATGAAAGGGATTCCTATGGCCTCAGGTAAGTTCGCATTTGTTCGCTTGCTCAGCTTGCACTAAAGAGAGTGCACGTGTACGGGCCTAATGTACTGCCACACTTACTGCGCGCCGGCATTGGGAATGTACGGGCTATTTGCGCGTCGGATCTCAGGGCATGAGAGTATTTCGGATGTATTCAGTATAGACGTTAGTTCGTTCTACCTTGGTCATTGTACTTAGCAAAGAGAAAGCTTTCTAATGTTCATGATTTTTGCAGACTGCATTATCAACTTTTTGCCTTTGCTAACCTGTGAAATGTTGGCGGATTTCATGGTACTAGGAATGTAGGAAGTTACCTCCATCTGCTCTTCCATACCATATGCCTGTCAAATGCTGTCAAGTGGCCAGAGGAAATAAGGACACACACACACACACACACACACACATGTATGCACGCACGCACGTACACAATGACAAACATGTCTTCACCGGGGTGGTGGAAACGGCGATCAAGGTATTGAGCGTGACAGGACATGGACAAATATTGCAAAGAAACCTGCTTCGTTCTCTTGCATTTCATAGCCAAGAACAGGATGCCATCTCCAGAAGAAAAGAACAGGGCGCTGCCTCGAAGCCTGCACCACCGCCGCTCAATCTTATAGATTGGTCTATGAATCAAGGCCTCATTGGCCGTGCACTTGCCGTTACTCATCCACCACTTCGCACGTCAAGGGCTTGAACGTCCAGCTCGGACGGCTTTGTTTGACTGGCACCTATAGAAGGCCGCCCGCCCCTCCGTACTCGCTTCCAGCCATATTTTCTTCGTTTTGCAATGGGGGGAGGGGGGCGGCAAAGAGAGATAAATGTATTTGAAAGAATCCTAATCAGAGTACTTGCGGGTGACCCCCGAAGAGGGCACCGCTAATGGCTGGGTCCCCGAGTCCAGAGCTGAGCTGGCTTTTGCGATCTTCTCCGCTCTCTAGATCAGCCGGAGCTGGTCGTCGAGATCCGAGCGTCGGGGGTCCATGAACGAAAACTGCGAGAGAGCACTGATGATATGAGAGACAGGGTTGCACCCTACGTATCTTCTGAAAGCCGGCGTGAGAAAATCGAGTTATACAGTTTCAGCATCCTCTGTGGCATCCCTGTGGCTACTGCACTCCCTTCGAAAATTGATCTGCGATCCATTCATCCATCCGTCCGTCATCTATCTATCTATCTATCTATCTATCTATCTATCTATCTATCTATCTATCTATCTATCTATCTATCTATCTATCTATCTATCTATCTATCTATCTATATATTTGAATTCAGAGGAAGGAAGACATAGATACGAATGAGACCAGCGCAGGCGCAAAGCACGAGAGTATGCTGCTAACATCGTCTTTATTCATGCCTGAACCTTTACTTGCTTCTACAGGAGCATAGACCCTTCTTCTCCATTCTTACAGCCAGATTACTCCAGGTCTTACATTAAACATTAGAAAAGCAAAGTGAACCGAGGAAAACAAGCACAGCACTTCCAAGCTGCAGCTTCAACTGCGCTGGTGCGATCGTAGTGACAAATCGCTTCCCAGAAGTGGCGTCCAACATCACAGTTTCACTCGGCAAACAAGGAGATTGCTGTTATCCGGCACAAGGAGACTCGCAACAACTTTCCATCTGACAAAGGGAACCATTTGTTCTGCCTTTGAAAAAATTTACGCTGGGGCAAAATGAACAAACGACGCGCTGGTGTTTGTTTGCCTGCGCGCAATTTCAACGTAAAACGCTCACAAAAAGCGCAACAGTTTGCTCTCTTGTCTTGACGAGGTTTCGTAGAAGTAAGGACGAGTGATAAATGAGGGCAGCCGCGAAGGCGTACATTTCGTGCGGTATTAACGCATTAATTTAAAAGCTGTTCTTCTAGTTAAGATCTTCATTAGGTCTGGCGATTTTGACAAAAGTGGGGGTGAAGCAAGCCGTTTTATTACCTACATAGAGTTTTTCCTTTTTTTATGTGGCAACCTGGCGTGAGAAGCTGGTGCTGCGATCCTGTTGTATGCCTGGGTATGCTGGGATGTGGCTTACACGAATTGCAATTGTTCACCAAGAACCCGGACGCCTCTTAGACGAGTGTGAATAGAAGCGTTCCATTCGTCAGAACGGTTACCTTTCACTTCAGGTTTGCTTTCTATTGCTTATTCTATATATATATATATATATATATATATATATATATATATATATATATATATATATATATATATATATATATATATATATATATATATATTATTTTTCTGAGCACTTCTCCAATTTGGCGCATGACAGGAGAGTCTCAGGAACGTAGAATCGTATTCGCCCGCCATGGCGGTCTAAACTGCTATGGCATTGCGCTGCTGATGCGAAGATCGCGGGATCGAATCCCGGCCGCGCCGGCTGCATTTCGATGGAGGCGAAGTGCTGGGGCCCGTGTGTTGTGCGATGTCAGTGCACGTTAAAGAACCCCAGGTGGTGCAGCCTTCCACTACGGCGCTTCTCATAATCATAGCGTAGCTTTGGGAAGTGAAACCCTAAGTAAATTATTAGGATCATAATTACCTTGATGTCGGCAAAAATTCGCCAAGGTTGGCCTTTTAGCCCAGCCCAGTAAAGAATACATTGTCAATTAGACAAAAAAAAACAACGCTCTTGGATTTACGTACATCCGCTTGACGTGTTACATGAAAGACGTCATACACCGTCACCACTCAACTTCGGAGAAATTTTACGCCCTATTCAAACCGCACTCCATCCGCTCAGGTACACATAAGTCCACAAAACGCGTTACAAGGAGATGCAGTGAATATAACTACGTTATTTTAGTAGGCAAATGTTAATTTATTCTGTGCGTCATGAAGACCCTGTTCGAAGATGTTATGACGAATTTTCAAAACATACAGTCACTGAAATATACTTCGTGCAAGATCATCAGTAGTATAATTTCCCTTAGTGCGTTTGCAACTCGGTCTGTTCAAATTAAATTATAGAATGAATCGCGATAGTGTTGTAAAAAATACGCCTGATATTTCACTGGACGTCCCGAAGATTTACAAATCGCACGACTGATTTTGTTGTCCTGGAAACGGATATATAGCTGAATACATTGTAGTTTCAAGTAGGCCACGTGTGCCGCAAGTCCCACTGAGACGTCATTAATGGCTGCCTCCCCTTGGACGTTCGGCCAGAAGCGAAGAAGCTACACTCCATGTTTCAGCACACGAGATGAAGGAGAAAGCGTTAGGCAAACGAAAAACCGCAGCACACCGACCGACGATCCTCATTAAGCCAAAAGTGCCTCATCAAACAATGGCTCGGTCTTGGCCAAACAGCATTTCCGACAGCCCTGATCCGCCTGGAAGTCACCGAAAACAAAACGAGGAAGAAGAAAACGAAAATACCGAGGAAAAGAAGACACTTGTGAAGCCTCGCGCCTTTCCTACACCAATTTCCGCGCCCTTCGGGCCCCATTTTAGGACAAGCCTGCCACGCACTGTTGGGGGAGGAGCGTGAGCGAGAAGAAACCGGCCGATGAGCTCCCGAGCCATCGACGGGAAAATAGTAAAAGACGCTCGCAAAACGCTGGGGACTGCTTCCGGGTGAAAGGAAGATTTCTTCCGGTATGCCCAGCACCAAGTATAGAGGAGGCCCTCTGCGCATCGTCTTCCTCCATTCATCATTCGGCTGTCAGATCCGCCGGGATCAGGCTCGCCAGTGCGATGGGCCCTGAAGAGGCGTAGCGGGCTATCCGACCGCCCACCAACCCTACTCGTTCCCTCGGGCTTGCCCTCGCTGCCGCAGGCTCCTCAGCAGCTGTTCCCGCAAACAAACGCTGACGAGGCGCCTTGCGCCGCGTCTAAGGCCGAGAAGGCGGTGGCACCGGACCCACCGCCACCATGAGCCGGCGCCCTAAGTCCCTTCAAGTCGTCGCGCAGGGAGGACCGCTACAGCGGAGGCTACGAGGAGAGAAAAAAGCTTTCGCGAAGTGCACGGGCCGGATATGCCTCGATCTTGTCACGATGGCAATCCTTTGCGCTTCGACTCCGTGGGGAACGGTGAACAGATGTTAGAATGTCTTGGTATTGAGGGTTTTCTCTGTGCTTTGTTTTTACATCTCGCACCGCCGAACTCCAAACACTGCTTTTAGGAAGCGTGACGTACAAATAGTGGCGCCGTATACGAAGACGAAACGCTGAACAACGCAAGAGAAGTGATGTTTGAAAGAGCGGTCGACGTTGTTGTGCTCTAGAGTACATGTGGAAGCACATCGCGAACTATAATGCTACAGATCACTTGTATCCCTTTCTTAGCGGTGGCCAACGGATCGATGGATGAAGTCTAGGTTACGTAATTACCTAAGGTGCCCCATAACAACTGTGACTGTACAAGCGCAGTATTCACCAAAGTACAAATTATCAGTGTCTTTTTCTTTCTTGCGAGCCAAACGAAGTAACAGCACGTAGACGGCAAGCTATATACCAGAAGAGTCCGCCCACGACAGCAAGAGTATATTTTTAGAAGACGTGTATTTCATGCACGCCTAGAATACAATGGCTATCGAACAGCCGAGGCCACAATTACTACTAGCACTGTTTTATCTGTGACGATGCTGTTAAAATAGTGCAAACAAGCGAGAACCTTCAGAATAATCGTATCTCAGACATCTGCTACCGTAACAAGGATCCCATTGCCATGCTACGTTACGTAGTACACGCTCATTAGTATCCACATCCAACAAAGGGTCACAGCGACAACAATATACGTTCATAAATATAGCTTGGTTTACGATAACATTAGCCACTGTACTTTGTCGTGGTATAGTATCGACAGCTTTTTTTTTTCGCCACCTAGGTCGCGCCTAAGTCACATACACTAAACCACTAGTTGAATCCTGAAGTTCATCGTATTCCCGGGCATCTTCGGAAGCACACTTTATAGAACCCTGCCATGATCTTTACTGGTTAAGGAAGCAATTGATGCGCTACTGCAGCTCCTACAGAGCACCAGCCTCTATGATTCATTGTGGTTCTGCTCTGAAGAGAGCTCGCTCTTTGCTCTCTTTCCCATTCTATTCCGCGTCGGCTATGTCTCATTCCCAACGGAGAGTAACATGCTGAACCTTCATCTGCTCGACCTCTCTACACTTCCTCTCCTGGTTTCCGCTCTCTCTCTCTCTCTCATTCTTCGACACCTCTCGGTGAAGAACTCTTTAGTCCTCTCTCTCACTCTTTTAAAACCAAAAACCATGTCTTCTTCTTCTCATTCTTCTTCTTCTTTTTTTTCCCTTAGGAGTACCAACACTGAGCGACCTAGAAATAGACGCACTGCTAGGATATGATTGTGGCAAAGCGCTTACGTGTAGCACGCTACTCTCGTCCCCTCGATCGTGGCAGCAGTTCATCAACAGAAGGAACACATAAGCATTTCTCTCTGTCGTCTGTTGTTTGCAATAAATTATCGACATCCAACAACATTGTTAAGGTTCTTATCCCGTATAGGAGCCACAAGCTGTCCTTAAGTTGGATGCTTTCTATGATGAATGAAAGATCGTGTTAGCGTGTTCAGTTCTTCTACAGACACAAGGTGGTGCAGCTGATCGCACTATGCGGACGATCATTTGTCACGATTGAGGGCGCACGTTGCGACCGCGAGAGAAAGTACACGGCTGTCACCCGAGCTCGCAGCGCGTACTTTGGGACAGTTCGCGCGCCGGGACACACGCCACGCCCAACTAGTATAACGCTAACTCGCGATATTCCCGCCCTTCCGTGACCGATAAGCATTTGTCTCCGCATGGCAGGCACCGCGAAAACTGCACAGCACCGGAAGTTTCAGCACATCGGGACGTGGCCAACAACAATCACGCAAGAACCGCGACGTCCCCTTCGTCGGGGCACCATTCTTCCTTCGCAGAGGCTGCTGTCCGCGCGGACCTCGTTCGCATAGAGCTGTCGTAGCAGCCAGAGGATACGAAACACACTGGCCTGCGGGCCTGTGGTCCAGGGCGCGTGGCCGAAGGCGAAGATCATTCTTTCTGGGGGCCGTCGTCAACGTCGCGTTCGTTTCCTCCCAGTCGTGCGCGAACCATTAATCCCGCTTCCCAAGAAGCAGCCAGTCCTACGTCGAAGGACGCGAGTCCGGGAGCCTGCGCGCCAGCCGATCCGCCAACAAAGACACACTTTGTCGCTACCGCAGCGGCGTCTGCGGCGGTAGCCGATCTGCCTAATGTTTCTACTCGGCCCGTGCCGTTGAGCGACGCGACCCGCTCGAGAGGATTCGAAAGTTTCATTTATCTCCCAAAAGAACCCTTTTACTCCGCCGCAGCCTGGTGGACCGTGGCTTCCCTTGCGGCGCACACAAACTCACGACGCTCTGTTTCCGTGGGCTCGCACATTTCTTGTCCTTGTTGCGTGCCTGTCCTCTTCCTTCTAGTTTTATAGGAAACAACCAGGATGCGCTCTATTTTCCTGCCATTTCCTTGCTTAGACAGCGCAAAGCAAGACGCAGACACAAATGTTGACTAGAAAGTTGGGCGCTCCTTCTGTTCGTTCATCTGTCTCTCTCGTGTCACGTCTGGGGTTCTTGCGCCCATGTACCCTACGATGACGTCCCCACCAAGAAAACACGACCACACTATTAGCGTTGCAGAGGTGCCGTGAGTTCTGCATAGTTCGTTTACTCTTAAGAAATAAAATGGTACAATCTCGCAATGATAAACAATAAAATATAGCACAGCTGCACTATAGCTCGGTGATGCCGAGCTTTTCCCCACTTGGCTCTGTACAAATGGTGAGGCTTCTGCAGACCGGGACAGTCGCACTGTTTTCTTAGAGGAGACAGACAGACAGACAGACAGACAGACAGGAGCAGGCAGGCAGACAGGCTGGCCAAGTGGCTCTACAGCGCTAATAGTGTGGTGGTGTCTCCTTGGTGCGGTCATCATAGGTTGCATGGCCACAAGAAACCCGACTTCCCAGTGAACATTTGTGTCTGCGTCTTGCTTAAAGTGACGAGCTCGCCAAGAAATGCTTCGCATTTAAAAATCGTGCCACAGGGCATGTCGCTGAGAACAGCCTTTCGACAAGTGAACTTGTCTTTGTCAAAGCAACAACTGAAAAGACAGCGACTGCTCACTTGCAGCTATGACGAAGACAAGTCCGCTCGATCGAAATGACACCTTTAGCGAAGTTATCTGTTCACCACTTCATTTTATCATCATCTTGCCCTAAACTTATTTCTGTCTTGTAACTTTATGAAAGTGCCATAAGCCTTGTCGAAGCCCTGCCGAAGCTTCACTGCATGTCTACGAGCGCTGAGATTGTGGAATTGCGTCCTTCGGGTGCCGTGTCTATCTCGTTCTGCAAGCAACAGGCACAGCTCTGAGAGAATCAAAGAATTCATTTTCTTCTGAAATGGGCTTTTTCTCTAACGTGCGAGCCACCAACAGGCGAGTACATATCTTTTCTATTTCGTTTTTCGGATGCCTGCTTTCTTTCTTTGTGTCCTTACTCTCTACTGGAGAATGGTCGAAAATTACATCGTACGTGAAACTTCGAACAAGATAAAAAAAGGAACGGCACAACCAAGTTAGCTGGGTTCGCAAATTTTTCCTGCTTTTTTTTTCTCTGATGCACGGAGGAGCGAATTCATCCGCGTGTACTACGAGAGAAAAAAAAAGGAAGTCAAGTGATGACGCCAAGCCTGGGTTATTAACTGACCAACCCGCAGATCTTTCAATTAAATAACGGCATATTTCTGGCAAGCGCATCCTAAGATGACTAATCTAGAGACAAAACAGAATAGTACTCAATAAAACGGACCGCCAGACTGATCCATTAAGCAAGCTGCAGGCTTAGGGATTTATATGAAGAACAGAGGAGTGTGTGAGCTCAACATACGACTGGCTCTTCTTCATCTCTGCACATCATCATCACTTGTACATATTCCCCCATCTACATCGATCATCATCAGCTGCTTGGCTCGCTCTCCACCAGAATAGGAAATCCACCATCTCGAAGGGCCACGCGAGTTCTGTATATCTTGGAAGCAGTTTATTTCAAGCCTTCGTTAAGATCTTAGACTTAGGTCAATTTACTCTAGGACCGAGCAACCGAAACCCAAAAGTAGTTCTCGTTGTGGTCACCTGTGCATGCGCGGCGAACACTGCCAGATGTGCACGCATATCACTCGTTGGCTACGGTACTCGGCTGCCACTCAAAATACGCGGGTTCGATCCCGGCCGCGGCGGTCGCATTTTCGATGGAGGCGAAAATGCCAGAGGCCGTGTACTGTGCGTTGTCAGTGCACGTTAAAGAACCCCAGGTGTCTAAATTCCCGGAGCCCTCCACTACGGCCTTTCTCTCCTCTCCATCTCTTTCACTCCCTTTCCCCAACCGTCACGGACGCTTAGCCGTGCTCCCTACATGGGCTACAGAAATTAGCGTCCTTTCCTAACCGAACCACCAATCATCATCATCATCATCATCACTCGTTGTTTCCTTCCTTTCTTTTTTCTGATAATTTTGCTGCCTGCCGTCTCCCTCTCCCAGTCTGAGGTAGCAAGTCAGGTATGATCTGGTTGGCCCCTCTCTGTGCTTGTCCGCTGCCTTTTCATTTTTGTGGTCGTTTCAAAGCACACCCGCGTACTCCCGTACGCCTTTGCTTTCTCCAATTGCTTCTGCAACGCTGTCAGCCACCGAAAACTACTTCAGTAAGTGCACAGCCAATTTTTTTTAAGCATTGGCTGCTAATAAGTCCTATAAAATTTATTTTTTAAGTACGCATTTATATATACCACATTTCAACTTTTTCTCCCCCTCTCTCTTGTAGACGTAAAAAATGGAATAACGTGGTGCACCGCATGAATTTAAATTTTTCGAGGTTTATAGCTACAAGCTTAACGATCCATCCAAATGGACTAGAAAAACGCCCGCTGAATCGAGTGCCGATATCTGTTATTTCGTCCCGTACGGTGGATATTACTCTTGACAAAATCTACGTTCTTCGAACAATTTCAGATCGCTTGTTTCTTTGCCACACACCATTAGGCATCACATTAGAGAGCTATTACGATCTCTACCGAAGCGGGAAACTACTGCTAGAAACCTAGTCGCCGGCAAGAAGCCAGAAAAGCCATCGGTGTGTCTGAAGTTCTCAATATTTAAAGAAAGCGCTTACCATAATTTCTTTTTCATTGTCAGGCTCGGGACAAAACGCTCAGGTTTTCATTTCTTACGCGAGCTTCCGACCGGCACGTTTTCCTTTACTGGCACGCTGAGAATTGTCGCAACTGCTGTTCGGCCGGTATATCGTGAGATATTTGTTTTCACTTCAAGGATGAAGTGCCTTCAGTTCCCGTTGTCGGTGATCCACAGGTGAGCTTCAACCGAAAGCCGGCACCATTGTCCAGACACTCAAACAAGAAATCCAGAAATTTAATTTGAAGTCGTTTAAATACATGCGTCATCTGGCCCCCAGCACTTTTCACAAAACCACCTTACATACGCCAGATACTGCTTAAGCAACTTACAAATAATCCTGCTTCTTGACGTCTGTTCTCAATATCACCCCTGTTGTAGTAACTTCTAGTACGTTTAAATTATATTTGTCATCACCAACATTGACGTTCCAATCGTTAATTTCGGCTCTCATTTCGTCGTTTGGACTAACACGTCTTTAGGTCAGCATTCTCCAAAGGCGTGCCAAATTATAGCGCCCCAAGAAAACTATTGCTTTAATATGCTATAGTATTTTGTGAGGGTAAACTGAGCGACACATTTTGCTCACTTAGAGCCGCTTGCTTGGAAGCTGCCGATGTCGTGTGCTTTCGCTTTAATATAGTCACCTATTTCCATCGCTAAAATTCACAATTCACCAGAGGCCACGCGGCGAAGCGTGGATCAGTCATGGCTTCACGGCAAGCTGCATACATTCTTTTTCTTACGGTAAACTAGTATTCCTAACGCATCCTGGAACTGGCAAGCTTCAGTTCACATTGATTTCTTTTCGTTGGCTCTCTTCAAGACATACGCGCACTTGTTGCCGCCAGCTCGCTCGTTTTATCCAAAGTGGCGAACGAGACGTTCGGCGAACAGAAAGTTTTTTCAGCCGCGGTGTTTCTACGTCTTCAATCTGTTTGTTAGGGACAGGCTCAAGATGAAAGCAGCTCGATGTTTTCTAACGTTTCCGGAGTGTCTGCATTCTCTTACTGTCAACAGCGAGGCTCTCAAAAAAACCCTCCCTAGTCTGAAACACCTTCGCCAACAATCATGAAGCAAGGTTTCTCGATTCTGTCGCTTCGACGCCGTCGCCTCACATTTCGTTGCCTTTCTTTCCCTATACTCCTATTCTAGCCGGTTCACGTTAAAGGCTTTGTCAACGATGACATCAGTAGCAAAAAAGGACGAAAATAAAATAAAAAACCAGGCGCTCATGCTACACGAGTGTTTCCCCATCATCTTTTGAGACTCATCTCAGACTTATCTCCTACGGCTCAGAGTACAATGCCCTCTTACTTTTTTCGTACATTACCTTTTCTTTTTAAAGCATTCAGTGAATGCTTGACTGTGTCAGACCTCGAGACTGCCGCTTCACTTTTACTTATTTTGCTTCTTGAAGGAATCTTAAAGCACAGAGAAAATCTCAAGAAGCAAAGCAGCCACTCGCAAACGGCTTGGATTCGAGCGGAGGAGGATCATGAAGGCGCGTGTAGATAGGATTGACGTTTCTTGTCGATTTGATCGAGATCAGCGGTGCAGCAGCGTCGTCAGTTCGTTCGAGTAGTTCTGTTCAAACTTCGAGTGCTTTGCTAAGGGGGGAAAAAAAGGATGAGTTTCTTTTCATGTCGGATGGTATATAGGGTCCGTCCATCGCAACGCAGTCGTATAAATGCAACGACGCGTTTTTGTTTGCGAACTCCTTCTGCTCCGTCAAATCAATTCTTCAGCAGCGGAGTAGTGTGTTTCCTTCTCCTCGAGTATTGACGAAATAAAAATAATAAAAAGAACTTACGCTCGAAATAATAGACAGTATTATTTTGTGTCTGTGATTTGAAGGAGTTTCTAATCATCCTCCTCTTTCGTTTATTAATAGAATCGTGTATGGGAGCTCAAGAATTCGGTCGTTGGTATCAAAAAAAAAAAAATATGCAGTTCTGTGATTTTATTGCCTTGCTGGATGTTTCCTGGTAGCCGTATTGCTGTCCAGGGACTCTATTTTTATTAGTGTTGCAAACTGCTGCCGCCGCGGGGAATTCGGTAACGAAAAAAAAAAAAAAAGCGGAGAGCGTTTCAAAGTCTGTGACGTACGTGGCTGGAGAAAAGTAATACAATTTTATTTTTTAGAACGTGTTCACGTAAATTTGAATGTGGAGCTTTCGCACAATCTTTCTTCGTTGTCCTTTCACTTGGCGCTGTTGTCTGAGTCGGCGACTGGTAAGTCGCAGGGAAACATACCGATTAAAACATCCTATATCCCGCGTAACATGCAACGAATCACCGCGAAACAGCAAAGGGACACGACTCTGGTCCCTATCTGGAAATGTAGATCGATAAATAATACACTTAAAGCAATCTATAGCTGAATCGCAGCCACATTCGATCAGTGTGGACCTCAGGAAACAAGCTAATGCTTTCGTTCAAAACACTGCCGAAACCCACGCATGCAAGGGTTGTGAGCGCTGACATTTTCACTCCCTCACAGTGATTGCCGTCTGATCAGTTTTGTTCATCGAGTCCTTGACTTTTCTTGACAAATTTTCAAGACTGCAAGATGCACGTTTGCACCGCACGAATAGCGCGCGTATAGACAGGCCTGCATATACCTGTGAGGTGCTCAAGCGCACAGCCGTTAGCGCAAGGCCCGTGTTCGTTTCGTGTCGCCCTGGTGGATCTCATTTGTACGTGTATCATCTTTGTGGCATGGCTATCTACGCAGTCATTCATGAAAGGGAACACGCGAGAGCGTGGCCTGTGCGCCGCGGCGGCAGCTTAAAGCGTCAATAAGTGCCATCAAGACATGATACGTCCGCTTATGGCGTCATCTGCTGGTGCACAGATTAACTGGCTACGGTCTATAGGCAGCGCCAGTGTATCGCCCGAGTGTTAGCCGCTTGTAGCCGCTAATATGCGGCTCCAAATCCGGAAGTGATTCGGATGCGCTGCGTTTGCTTCCACAGGCTGGTGCCGTTTGCAGTCGCCGCGGAGCGTAGAACCCGCGTCATCGTGTTCACTTTCATGAAGGACTGCCCAGTACTTCGCAGTCATGCGTTACAAACCAGCCCCCGTCGAAGCCATTCTGGTAAGAGCAACTTCAACGAACACTTTGCCGCCTTCCTTGGCCACATACACAGAGGAGTAGCAAATCAGGTATGATCTGTTTGGCCCCTCTCTGTGCTTGCCGCTGCCTTTTCATTTTTGTGCTCTTTTCAAAGCACACCCGCGTACTCCCGCACGCCTTTGCTTTCTCCAACTGCTTCTGCAACGCTGTCGGCCTCCGAAGACTACTTAAGTAAGTGCACAGCCTATCTTTTTATGCATTGGCCGCTAATAAGTGCCATAAAAATTTATTAAGTACGCATTTATATATACCCCATTTCAACTTTTTCTCCCTCTCTCTCTTCTAGACGTAAGAAATGGAATAACGTGGTGCACAGCATGAATTTAAATTTTTTGAGGTTTATAGCTACAAGCTTAACGACCCATTCAAATGGACTAGAAAAACGCCCGCTGAATCGAGTGCCGATATCTGTTATTTCGTCCCGTACGGTGGATATTACTCTCGACAAAATCTACTTTCTTCGAACAATTTCAGATCGCTTGTTTCTTTGCCACAGACCATTAGGCATCACTTTAGAGAGGTATTACGATCTCTAGCGAAGCGGGAAACTACTGCTAAAAATCTACTCGTCGGCTAGAAGCCAGAAAAGCCATCGGTGTGTGTGAAGTTCTCAATATGTCAAGAAAGCGTTTACCATAATTTTTTTTTTTGTTCATTGCTAGGCTCGGGACAAAACGTTCAGGTTTTCGTTTCTTTCGCGAGCTTCCGACCGGCACGTTTTGCTTTGCCTGGCACGCTGAGAATTGTCGCAACTGCTGTTCGGCCGGTATATCGTGAGATATTTGTTTTCACTTCAAGGATGAAGTGCCTTGAGTTCCCGTTGTCGGTGATCCACAGGCGACCTTCAATCGAAAGCCGGCATCATTGTCCGGACACTCAAACAAGGAATCCAGAAATTTAATCTAAAGTCCTTTAAATACATGCGTACTCTGGCCCCCAGCACTTTTCAAAAAACCACCTTACATACGCCAGATACTGCTTAATCAAGTTACAAATAATCCTGCTTCCTGACGTCTGTTCTCAATATCACCCCTGTTGTAGTAACTTCTAGTACGTTTAAATTATATTTGTCGTCACCAATACTGACGTTCCGATCGTTAATTTCGGCCCTCATTTCAGCGTTTCGCCTAATAACGTTTTTAGGTCAGCATTCTCCAAATGCGTGCCAAATTATAGTTCCCGAAGAAAACTGTTGCTTTAAAATGCTGTAGTATTTTGTGGGGGTAAACTGAGCGACATATTTTGCTTATTTAGAGCAGCTTACTTGGAGGCTGCCGATGTCATAGTGCTTTCGCTTTAATATATTCACCTATCTCCATCGCTAAAATTCCCCATAAGTCACGCGGTGAAGTGTGGATCAGTCATGGCTACATGGAAAGCTGCATACATTCTTTTTCTTACGGTAAACTAGTATTCCAAACACATCCTGGAACTGGTAAGCTTCAGTTCACATTGATTTCTTTTCGTTGGCTCTCTTCAAGACATACGCGCACTTGTTGCCGCCAGCTCGCGCGCTTTATCTAAAACGGGCGAACGAGACGTTCGACGAGCAGAAAGTTTTTTCAGCCGCGGTGCTTCTACGTCTCCAATCTGTTTGTTAGGGATAGGGTCAAGATGGAAGCAGCTCGATGTTTTCTATCGTTTCCTGAGTGTCTGCATTCTCTTACTGTCAACAGTGAGGCTCTCAAAAACCCTTCCTAGTCTGAAACACCTTCGCCAACAATCATAAAGCAAAGGTTTCTCGATTCTGTCGCTTCGACGCCGTCGCCTCACATTTCGTTGCCTTTCTTTCCCTACTCCCTATTCTAGCCGGTTTCACGTTAAAGGCTTCTGTCAACGATGACATCAGTAGCAAAAAAGGAAGAAAATAACTAATAAAAAACCAGGCGCTCATGCTACACGAGTGTTTCCCCATCATCTTTTGAGACTCAATCTCAGACTTATCTCCTACGGCTCAGAGTACAATGCTCTCTTACTTTGTTCGTACATTTCCTTTTTTATTTCTTTTTTAAAGCATTCAGTGAATGCTTTGACTGTGTCAGACCCCGAGACTGCCGCTTCACTTTTACTTATTTTGCTTCTTGAAGGAATCTTAAAGCACAGAGAAAATCTCAAGAAGCAAAGCAGCCACTCGCAAACGGCTTGGATTCGAGCAGAGGAGGATCATGAAGGCGCGTGTAGATAGGATTGACGTTTCTTGTCGATTTGATCGAGATCAGCGGTGCAGCAGCGGCGTCAGTTCGTTCGAGTAGTTCTGTTCAAACTTCGAGTGCTTTGCTAAGCGGGGGAAAAAAAGGATGAGTTTCTTTTCATGGCGGATGGTATATAGGGTCTGTCCATCGCAACGCAGTCGTATAAATGCAACGACGCGTTTTTGTTTGCGAACTCCTTCTGCTCCGTCAAATCAATTCTTCAGCAGCGGAGTAGTGTGTTCCCTTCTCCTCGAGTATTGATGAAATAAAAATAATAAAAATAACTTACGCTCGAAATAATAGACAGTATTCTTTTGTGTCTGTGATTTGAAGGAGTTTCTAATCATTCTCACCTTTCGTTTATTAATAGAATCGTGTATGGGAGCTCAAGAATTCGGTCGTTGGTATAAAAAAAATACGCAGTTTTGTGATTTTACTGCCTTGCTGGATGTTTCCTGGTAGCCGTATTGTTGTCCAGGGACTCTATTTTTATTAGTGTTGCAAACTGCTGCCGCCGCGGGGCATTCGGTAACGGGAAAAAAAAGCGGCTTTTGAACAGAGCGTTTCAAAGTCTGTGACGTACGTGGCTGGAGCAAAGTAATACAGTTTTATCTTTTAGAACATGTTCACGTAAATTTGAATGTGGAGCTTTCGCACAATCTTTCTTCGTTGTCCTTTCATTTGGCGCTGTTGTCTGAGTCAGCGACTGGTAAGCCGCGGGGAAACATACCGATTAAAACATCCTAGCCCACATGCATCGAATCACCGCGAAACAGCAAAGGGACAAGACTCTGGTCCCTATCTGGAAATGTAGATCGATAAATATTACACTTAAAGCAATCTATAGCTGAATCGATCAGTGTGGAATTCAGGAAACAAGCTAATGCTTTCGTTCAAAACACTGCCGACACCCACGCATGCAAGGGTTGTGAGCACTGAAATTTTCACTCCCTCATTTGATTGCCGTCTGATCAGTTTTGTTCATCAAGTCCTTGACTTTTCTTGACAAATTTTGAAGACTGCAAGATGCACGTTTGCACCGCACGAATAGCACGCGTATAGACAGGCCTGCATATACCTTTGAGGTGCTCAAGCGCACAGCCGTTAGTACACAAGGCCCGTGTTCGTTTCGTGTCGCTCTGGCGGATCTCATTTGTACGTGTATCATCTTTGTGGCATGACTATACCCTACGCAGTCATTCATGAAAGAGAACACGCGAGAGCGTGGCCTGTGCGCCGCGGCGGCAGCTTAAAGCGCCAGTAAGTGCCATCAAGACATGATACGTCCGCTTATGGCGTCATCTGCTGGTGCACAGATTAACCGGCTAAGGCCGATAGGCAGCGCGAATGTATCGCCCAAGTGACATTTGCTTGTAGCGGCTAATATGCGACGTCATGTCCGGAAGTGATTAGGATGCGTTGCGTTTGCTTCCACAGGCTGGTTCTGTTTGCAGTCGCCGCAGAGCATAGAACCGGCGTCATCGTGTTCCCTTTCATAAAGGACTACCCAGTACTTCATAGTCATGCGTTACAAAACAGCTCCCGTCGAAGCCACTCTGGTAAGAGCAACTTCAACGAACACTTTGCCGCCTTCCTTGGCCACATACACAGAGGAGTAGACGACGCATTCGTCCTAGCCCTGTCTTATCATCCAAGATTCGGGTGCACCAGTACCACCTCGGATGCATCCATTGAAGAGGGGCTGTTTGCCTTCAGAGAAAGCATGCGGAGGCCACGAGTCTTGACCGGGACTCGATCTCGGATTCCGGCTTACTCTCGCCGGTTCCACCTCCGGCTTGTACGAATCTCTGGCATCCGACAGCAACTTGTTCGGGACTCGGCTCATGAGAGATTCACGGAGGCGGCCTCCTGCCCAGGCCACGTGATCACCGTCGATGTTGTCGGTGCTTGATTATTCTTGCATGGCCGGACTGTCGAGACAGGAAAAGCGAGCTTTACGAATAAACCAAAACAACCGCCGTTCTTGGCCTTATATATACATAGTGCGCGCCGATGGAAAGGACGGTGCCCCTGCTCTGTACACACTGGCGACAAATTGGAGATTTGTTGCTTCCAGTCGCGAGCGTGCGCACCCTGTGCGTAAGCTTATTTCGTTCCTGCATGTGCCTTAGTAGACGTCATCTGCGTCGCGCAGCAACAAATAAGGAAATGTGGTCGCATGGCTGCCGATGTATTTCCCATCTGTCCCTTCTCCGCGCGGCCAATAATAAGTACAAATTTCGTGTCTTGCTATTGCAGGATAGATGCCGAGGTGACTGCCAACTGTCGGCATTTGTAGCATGTGTGTTTGCCGTCGAATAGCTTTTGCACGTCACAAAATTTTCGAGGCCAAGTATGACAAATGCTACCTTCGAGAAGAGTACATTTATTTACGAGGATAAGCGACAAGGCAAACGTGCGTACCAGGCGAACGGCGCATGAAATATCGCTGCGACGATCATGTCAGCATTGGAAATGAGCTTGGTTCAGGGCGCTCAATTCTGCAATTAGGTATTGACAATCTTTACATATCCCTGACAGCAGCGACAGAGAGGAGCCGTTAGCTCCAATGTTTTATGAAGCTGTGTTCGTGAATATGGTGGTGTGCCAGTCATAATTTCCTTTCTGTCATTATGAATAATGCGCCGTCGCGTTAGCTGTCACTGATATCTGGAAATTTCTTGTCAAGCCGCATTCACAACAGACCTGTATGCTCGCTCCACGTCAAGCAGATTTATGTGCGTCATATGATTCTTAATGAGTGCTGCTCATGACCAAGTCAACGCACGTGCCCTGGTAGATAAGTGGGTAAGGTAGTGTACTGCTGCATGGCGACGCGGTTTGGTTGCTGGCCACGGCAGTCGCATTTTGATGAGGACGAAAGGCAAGAAACGTCCTCGTACTTAGTTTTAGGCGCACGTCAACGAAAACCCCGTACTGTCATTGTTAAACCGAAGTACCCTCTACAGTGTGGTTTATAATATTATTGCAGGTTTCCTACACCTCACACCAGAGGCGGAATATCGTACAGTTCTTTCACTGTGTCTCTATTATTTCGGCTGACATCACGTTCACGTTATTGCCATCGCCAACCACCATTTTCTGAAAATGGAAATCCCATGTTCTTGTTTTTTTTTTCTTTTTCCCCCTCCGCGAAGTCACCCTTTCCTTCTTAGAAGACAAGAACAATTGCCTGCTCTGCGCAGCTGTGTTCGCAACCGACCTGTACGTGCACTATACGCCAAGCAGACTAATATGCGCCACACGATTCTTGAGCACTATACATCTGTAGTGTTTATATGATTCGATAAGCATGCAGAGGTGGAAACAATCTACTTGGACAGAGCTACTAAAACTAAAGGGTGGAGGAATGTTTTTCCTGGGACTCCAATTAGTTCGCTTCCCATTTCTTACTACGCGATAACTTACGAAGTGGCTTCAAACCCAGAACAGCCCCTGTAATGTTATACTTCAGGTACACCCCAAAGTGTTCCAGCAACACGTATTAAGTTAATCCTGGATTATACCCTAAGTCTTAGATTTCTATCGATACCCCTGCGAAGACCTGCGGTCACGTTTTTATTTTTTTTGTTTGTGCAGTGAGAGAGCAGTGCGCTGTAAAGGCACACATGATACTTTGACCATTCGGCTACCTTAGCCTTTTGAGCTGGCTACGAATAACCATTGCTTCTGCCAGCCAATGCCGCTTCGCAGAACTTGTGAAGGTATTGTCGTCAGTTGATCAAGTCTCCCCCCCCCCCCCCCTTCTTTCAATTCTTATTGTACCCACCGCAATGCTAGGTAGTAAGCCTAGTAAATCACTAACGCCCTTCTTAAAACACACCGTTCTCTGTCTCGCCATTCTATTTCTCTCTTTCTCTCTCTGTTAGCCTAAGCACTCAGTAAATAGGCTGACAATGCTGTGCTGCCGCACTTTGTGCGGATCTCCAACTTTTGGCAGCTTCACTCTAAGACTAAAACGGCACCGAAGGTACTGCACCCTGCCGGGAGACACACCGCTTGCTTATGCATTGGACTAAGTGGAGTTCCACGCCGTCACGCCTCCCTTCAAAAACAAGTCGGCGAAACAACATCGAGCGCTATTTTGGGCTCTCTGAAAACTCTAAATAGTGGCATACAGACCCTATAGTCATTGCAACAAAGCTGTCGTCCCTTTTTATTTCTCTGTTTTTCTGATTGCTCTGCTGATGTCCTCCGTGAGACAAAGAGTGCTTTACGGCTCCTAGCGACGACCTTCGGCAAAGTTTACCCTTTCCGTACCAAGCAGGAAAGCACATCACAAACGTTATCACGCTGTCAACCTCTACAAGCCGGTCAATATTGCAATGTCTGCTAACGGGAGCTGCGAATGGCGGCGTTGAGAGAATTGCATTTTGTATTTTTCGCCAGATGTGATGGTCCCATCATGGCAAAAAAGAAAAAAGTTACTGATTCGCTCATTTTACATACAGTTGTTCAGGTGCAGGCTCTTGCGAAGCACGGACGAAAGCAGGTCGAAAAGAACAGGACAAAAACGTCGCAAGAAGTCCGGCATCTACAGAATTTTTTTTTCGAATACGCCGTCGTTCTGCTCACTAGCAGTTCTGAACATGCAGTGGACCGGACACATTAGCATAACTAACGCTATTTCCGCGAACACTTCGTGAATTATTCCAGTTTGCTTCGAAAAAAAAGCGGTCGCGATAATATAAACTTGGTCCATCCGAAAATGTTTGCCATATCCTCTTCCACTCTTAGTATTGGATAGAGCTTTGCTTTTGTTCTGGAGCTTTTCTTTAGTTCAGTCGTACTTTGAATGTCGCAAGGAAAACGAAATCCCGAGGAGAAAAACAAAACAAAAGCAATGCAAGGAAAAATTAATAGACCTGGAGAAGCCAATGAGCTAAAGTGAATCTCGTTCTCTAGTTCTTCGGAAAATGAAAAGCGCCGATCCGTTGGCCGGTCCAGTGTAGCGGCATAGTGTTATTGCTATTACGAATGGTAGCTTACGTATTTGTGCTGCAGCTATTTTTCTAACTGTTTACCGCTGAAGTTTCTAACACACAATTGGATGTATAGTGGTGACAGCACGCATATGCAGCTTCGCTGCAAACCATAGCGACACGGATGACAACGGGCAATAAGAAATTAATGCAACAATCAAAAGCGACAGATTCCCTACAAACTCTGCAAAATTAAATGTTTTTTTTTAACTGTATAATTTTCGCGACTGAGATGCCCGGAAAGCTACGAGTTCTTCGAAACCGACTGGTCATGATGCTCTTCATGCAAATCAACATACGCTATAGATGGCGCTAGGAGCAAGATGAAACGAGGGGAGAACAGACGGTCACTCCAGGTGTTGTTTATCGCCTATGATAGACACTATGCCAGCCAGCCAAATGCAATACCCTAATGCGGTTCGTATATGAAGGGCACACAAAGTGAAGCTACACTGAAGTGTTTACTAGCATGATAATTCCGCACGACCGTTCATTTGACGAGTTGGTGCGCCGGATACCACCGTTGAACGTAATGTTGATGCTGTTCAGCGACACTAGACATACTTGGTGCCGCCAGTTGAACAAATTAGCACTTGCGTCTAGAAGCCACAAATCTATAAGTTGTTGGCGCATGCTCACTATCACTAATATTATTTGGCTACGACGGTATGACCCTCATGGGCTTTTGGAAATACACGCTAAGCACCTACCAATATTTTCAGCCTTCGAATTTGCCAGAAATCTTGTTCCCTCTGGTGTCAGGCGCTTGCTTACTTACTCGAAAATATCGTTAGACCTGCGAGTATTCTCGAAAGCAGGCGGGAATAAAGTCATATGTTGGTTATGCCTCTTGCCTTCGTTCTGTCTGCACGTTGGTGAGCTCTTATGTTTTGTACGTAATGAGCGTGGTTCTCGTATTACTCTTATACCCATGGAGGGAAAAAAAATGAGAGGAAGAAGAAAAGGGCCGCAAAGTGGGCGTTCATATTTAAATCTCCCGAAATGTTCAGTGTGCTGCGCATGGTACTCAATGTTTGGCTGTTGGAGGTCCGCGGAAGCTTATACGGTGAAAAGTAAACACGACAGCTATCGTATAGACGGTGCAATTGACTGCACTATCTTAGCCTTCGTGCTTTTTAATCAGTTGCCTGAGGGTGCTGGAAAAGAGGCTCGGCGACGTTCGTACAGTTCATTCTAATGTTGCGCCGCATAAACAAAGCGCCCTCCGCTTCTATCAAGCGAAATCGCTGACAGTTTCCTATCGAAAGTCTCCCGCAGCAACGACGTAGTACGTTTCGCAATGTTTGCAATGACTCACTTCGGGGAAAGAAGCGCTGGAGCTTTCCACTTTGAGCCTTACCGCGCACGAAGCCATCGAACTTTGCTCCTTGTATGCGAGACGACGCGAAATGTATTAAAGAAAAAAAAGGGGGGATGAAGGGGTTTGGAATAGCTGAGTCCTTGTCGTCGTGATGTTATCATTCCAGTCTCCCCACCCCTATCCCGCGTCTTGAGTAATTGAGTTAAAGCTTCCGGACACAGGCGCCCGGGCTAAAATTATCAAGTCAGGCTCGCCTGGAGGCGATTGGTCTTCCGACGTGTAGTACACGTGCGTAAACTCGAACTTACGATCAGAGCGGGCGGCGTTGGAGAAGCGGGAGAACGAAGGGGAATGGAAACTAATTTCCTGTCCCTCGGTCGGAAAACAGTGCCGCGCATTGGCATAATGCGGACTTGTCCGGGGAGAACACGGCCGGCTGCAGTGAACGCGGTGGTCGTCGCACGCGTCCGCTATCTTTTGATTACGCCCAGCGAGCCTTACTGGGCTGAATTAGATGTCGCGCGTTCCGGCATAAATACAGCACGGATCTCCAAGACAAAAAGTGATGAATACACTGCGATAAGAATGGTTCGATAAGCCGTGCTGGCTTTTGAGGAGTTGTCAGACAATTTCATACGCGGAACTTGTTGAAGGTTTCGACGCTTGAGACCAATCAGAACGTGAAATGTGTCGCCGTCATTCAGCCATTACAGGTTATATTCGCCTGTCAGGACGGGCGGTAATCATGAGTCGATTAATTCGGGTTTGACTTTCAGGAGCCACTGAACACAGTACAGCACGTTTCTCACAAAAGGCAGTCGCAATTTCTCACTTAGAGCTGCTTTGTGCGTTTGGTAGACGGAAACGCGCTCGCGTGCATAATGTTTACCCACACCGAAACCGCAGGGAACAGAACAACACCTGCCAGCCACTCAACATTTCGCCATCTGTCATGTCACTAGCTTGACACTGTATGTGAAACTGTACTTTGTTGGCTAAATCAAGCGATTTATCTTCATGCGCGTGGGCTAGTAAAGCATGTGCCGGCGTTTCTCTACTGGCGCCTAACTCATTACACGGCGCACGCCAGTATAATCGCTCTGAAGGCATATGTAAATACCATCCATCATAAGTAAGCTATAGCGATGACGGGTTCCATGATTACTTCGCGAGCGGAAGTGCGAAAACGCGCGCCTTATTTAAATACAGTAAGCGAACACGATCGTTCTGTAAGAGTTTCGTGCACATGCATCAAAAACTGCGGCTCGCATTACCATAAGAATTTCACGCGACGGCGAGGACCGGACACGGAACGCAACAGACTCACCATTTTACACGCAGGCCATCGCAGCGCAGGAAGCTGTTGTTTTTAGACAGGTATGAACGGGCTAGTCTGGAAAATCTCCTGCAGAAATAAAGCTCACCAAATGTAGCTTGAACTGAGAAATGAGTTTCTCTAGAACTATGATACAAGTGGCCTAAGACAAAGGGAAACAGTGGCAATGTAACCGCAAGAAAATTGGACTATAAGGTACAAGTGAACCAAGATAGCTCTATGGACTGCTAGCACGCCTAAAGTAATATAGGAGCTTGAGTAAAGCATAATAGTTACAATTTTAGCAAACAAGGACAAAAAAAATAAAAATACGCACGCAGTGGCTGCGCAAATGCAATAGGGATGGTCTATTAAATTTTTTAATCGATTAATCGTTAATCGTTCGTCGATTTAGCCTTTCATCGATTAATTGCTTTCGCTGTGATGTTTTAATCGATTAATCGATTAATCGACATTTTTTATAAGTGCTTGAAAAATGATGCCTTGTTGTTTGAGAAGCGCTGCTTGTGTTTGATATCGACACAAGTATTTATCGGACGCGCTGGAGATCACATGTGCGCATTACCGGCTGCGTGAAAGTTCGCACTTTCGCCCACTGAACTGAGTACGCCTTTGCACACTCTTCTCTCTTTCTGAGGTCGAACGCTGCAGAAGGCAGTAGCCGCCCTGACGAAGACAAGTCCGCTTGTCGAAACATTGGCTCCTGCGACATTCCCTGTTCTAAATTTTCATTGATTCAAATGCTAATAAGGTCACTTTTTTCAATAGAAATGGACTGGATGCTAGACGTTCGGTATACCATTGCGCAAAGTTGCGGATTATGAAAAGCGACTATTAGACTTAAATGCAGCTAAAGTGGTTTCTTTCCATTATGCGACTATTAGACCTTTTCATAATCCTCGGGTGCGTTTCCCTGCTCAGCATATTCGCCAACCAATGGCGGACCCTGTCACGTTTCAAGTGGAGGCGAGGTCCCAGTTACACGTGCTGGGGTTTGACTATTGTGAGTGCTTATGTCAAGAGAGCTGAGTCGACATTTTCCGCGTCATAGCACGCTGTTTTGCAGAAGTGAATAGCTGCCATAAGTTGGGGCTAACTGCATTGCAGGAAAGCTAGCATTACAGTTATCAATGGGAACATAGGCGTTAAGGCAGACAGTTGGGCTAGTTGATATCAAGCGTAATGAAATATGATTACTAGCGTCCATGTCCCCTTTGCGCAAGCAGTCATGTCCTATTATGTATATATGGATTACTCATTCGTATCCCCATCATCATGCTTCATCACTCTTTTTCCCCTGTTGCGTTGTGCCCAAAGTAGAGTAGAAGGCCGGGGCGTACTAGATCAGGGCACCCTCTCAACCCTCCAATAGATTATCTCTCTTTCTTTGATTGGTGACAAATAATCTTCAATTCGCTAAGGAGTAAAATACGGTGGCAATAAGAACTGAACCAGTCAAGAAATAAGCAGCGCATATTACAATGTGACACTTACACAAGAAGCAAGTAAAATCGGGGGTTAAATAAAACGGTGTAGGCGACAGAGATCAGGTCGAGTCCATTTCTATCTCTATGGGGTATGGCCGCCTGCGGCTCCGGGCTCCTTCTACATGCGTAGAAATATGCGCTCGACATCTGCGTCTTGGCGTCGCGCGCCTAGCACTCATGCGCTTCGGCCAAGGGGCATTGTTGGGGTGGGAGCGGGGGGGGGGGGGTGCCGTAATCGATTAATCGAAGAGCTTTAATTGATTATTTCGATAATTGAAAGGGAGAAATCGATTATGATTAATCGATTAACGGTGTACGTTTAATCGATTAATCGATTAATCGTTCATCGATATTACCATCCCTAAAATGCAAACGGTTAGGCAAGTGTCCCGGTAGAACCATAAGGATGCCTCATTGTGAGCAACTGCGCGGAAAGCGTCTAGACTGTATTAGGCCCACGTGGACTCAAGTTATCAATGGCCGTATGTGTTATCATCATTAGCGGTATAACCATTGTCAAGAGGCCCTTCCTCGAAGCGTGATCGGGAGCAGCAACGGAACGAGAAAGGTCGCCGCATGATAACGTTTGCTCATCGTCTCTCGACAGTGCGAAGGGAACAAGTACGTCACGCAGAGCACTGCCAACGTCAGCTGCAACTGCGAGCTTTAACCATTTAGTTTCGGTTTCCCGAGTGAAATTACACAGCTTTCATTGATCTGTAGATATTAGCTGCGTTGACATTTTTCAAATACTACAACGGGTACGGATTCCCCGTTCGATTCTTCAGTTAGGTTTCAGATCCTGGGCCTGACTTCGTTATAAATGCTCAATGTCTCATTCCTACGTATGAAATCGGTTATGTGGAATCCCGCAAGATGGAATGAGGCTTATGAATGAAAAGACTAGCATCAACCCGTTTGTAGTGCAAAGCTACATGGAAATCCATGTCGGTTTTTCAGAAGCCAAGGCGAATATTGATGACGTATTCATCCTAGTCCAGAGCTCGAATCCGGGACCAACGCCTGCCCAGGGCGGTTGTAGCTCTAGGAACTAAAATAACCAGGAGGCTAGCAGCTGAAAACTAGGGGCACACAGACAACGAGCGTGGTAGATCACTTTTGCGAAATATCGTAAGGAGGAGTGAGGGTTACGAAAGTTGCAAATGACATTAACTTATCTGTAGCCCAAAACTACGAGGAAGTCCATACGGATGGGATTTCCTCTCGTACAGATTTTGCAGGAAAACTGCTACTGCTTTTTGTTGTTCCCCGCCACGGTGGTCTAGTGGTTATGGCACTCGGCTGCAGATCCGAACGTCGCGGGATCGAATCCCGGCCGCGGCGGCTGCATTTCGATGGAGGCGAAATGTTGAGGCCAGTGTGCTGTGCGATGTCAGTGCACGTTAAAGAACCCCAGGCGGTCGAAATTTCCGGAGACTTCCACTGCGGCGTCTCTCATAATCAGAGCTGGTTTTTGGGACGTTGAACCCCACAAATCAATCAGCTTTTGTTGTTGATCTTCATTGACCAATGCCTGCTCGTACACATTGTACTCAGTGAATGTAGCTGATTACTTAACCAGCTTGAAGATATAAACCCGTGCAACGAAGACAACAATAGGAAAAGCTTGACGGCAAAGCGTCAAGCCCATTTCGCTAGTAGCGCAAGGTGTGTCCCTACAGTGACGCGTGAAAAAGCGGAGTGCCACAGCCTAGCACATATGGCTCTACCTGTCTGACATCAACAGTATTTATGCCTTCGCTCCTGGAAAATCAGAAAATTCGCGATGAGTTCTGCGCGCCCACCCTTTCTTTCCTTTTTCTTTTGTCCTCTAAGGCACAGGGTCGTGATAGTCAATTTAGGCCTGGCACTATACGCCACGACACACCGCTCGAGGAATGCAACGGCTGTCGACGTTGATTGCGATTTATTGCGCTGCCACTGTCACAGGCTTCCGCTGCCTCGACTCTGCCAGGAGAGGGGACAAATGCTGGCATGAAAGTTTAAAAACGGTAAATCTCTCTTGAAACGAAAGCATCACTCACGTACCTTTACCTTCATTCCCGTTCTAGCACTACACAGAAACACTAATGCTGCGTAGCTTCAAAACGTCACAGTGCATTTCGTCGACCAACCTGCGTCGGCACACTGTGAAGCTCGAGAGGGGATGCCCACACGGAACAATGTAGCGGTAGCTTCCTCTGTGTTGTTCGTTGCGCTTACCACGCCATGCGTTCTCAGCTAGAAAGACACTTCACCGAGGATGTCACGAAACAACGAAAAGGAAAGCAAGTCCGCGACAAATTAAACCAGACTTAATTTGCAGAAACGCAGACAGTGTGACTGACATAACTGCTCAAAATGCCCAAAAGTCGAAAAAAACAAACAAACAAAGGTCCCTGTCAGTGGCACGCAGAGATAGGAAAGACGAGGGGAAAAGCTTCGGGAGAGTTTTTCATCAACCCTCAATACACGCCGCGATGCGCGGGAACGAAAGGAGCCGGGCCGGCCGCGCCCATTAGCGGGATGATTCAGCTGTCAGGACGTGTTTGAAAAAGGGGCGCGGGCTCTCCTCAGACGCATTGCCGTCCCCATGGCCCGCATGCCGCACTCACTCTCAACGCGACGACTAATAATATTGCTGCTCCGCCCTATGGTTAGCCGAGACAAAGCGGGCGCATTAGGACGGAAGAAGAACTTCCTCGGCGTTCGCTTCCTGGACGTCATGTGCCTCGCATCGCCTGCACGTTCTGTCCTTCGTGGCCTGCGGCAGCGTCCCTCCCGCGCCAGGCTTTCTGCCAGCGGCTGCTGTAAGTGCGCAGGGTAAATGGCACGAGCTCGCGGGCGGCCGTGCCCCTGGGACGAAGACCAACCGCGCGTACGCGTTAGATAAGGATCACATTTTCACACCGCGGAGAATTACGAATACACTGGCCACGGGCTACCGCGAGAGCTTTCGCTCGCGGCGCGTTAGCTAAGTGGATCGCCATTTCACTACCGCCGTGTTGAGTGCTTTTGTGAAATGGAGCTTTCAGTCAGCGGTGGCAACCGAAGTTTATGAGCCGTGATAAAGGAAAATTTATTGCCTAATTTATTCGTCGCGGGGAAGATTTCGTTGAATGACCGCTTTGCTTTGTTTGTTTGTTTAATCTCGTGGAGCCAAAGCGATAGCATCTCGAAATGGTATTGTGCGTCGAGAGCGAAGGACATAGAGCATATCGCCGAGCTTCCGCAAGCCCTGCGATGTGTTATGCCAATTAGGTTTCCCAGCCTTCTCCTACTTATCACAGATGTTCAGAAGCTATGACAATGTGTTGTTAAGCACGACGTCACGTGTTCGGCTACTGGCTCCATGGTTGCGTTTGGATTATGAATTAGGCTATCAGAAACCTTTGGACTATGAATTAGACTATCATATATGCACAGAAAACGCGCTGCACCATTAAAGCGCAATTTAGCTCAGACATCGCGTTTGCACCTACCGGACGCGCTGTTATGTTTGTGTGCACGTAAGCAGGCCTACCTTTCTTTTTCTTTTTTTCTGTATATTTATTTTTAGATACTGCAGCCCTGTGAGGGGGCTATAGAAGAAGTGGGATTATACAAAACTAAAAAGTGAAAGGGCAGAACAGACAAAAGAAACGGAAAATAACAAAAAGCGTTTACAACAATTGCGGTATTAAGCTTTTCTATACATAATTATTCTCAACAACAGCACTCACAAAGTCATTTAGCGGGAGTGAACGAATGTCGCCAGGTACGCAACTCCATAATTCTATGGTGTGGGGGAAGAAGCTATACATAAATGTATATGTGCACGCAAATCCCCTTTCCCCTCACTCAGCGCGTGGCAGTAAAGCGAGTGTAGACCGGTAAGAGTTCCTGCTTTCCTTTTCTCTATCACCTGTCATTCGAACTCCATTTCCAAGCGCACATTTCCTACGTTTCCTTCAAACCATTTAAAAATATAACTGGTGTCTGCAGGAACCCGCACAATGTGACGTTTATGAATGATGCTGACCTAAAACGAAGTCACCCCTGAATTTTATGTAATGTTTGCTTTTCTGCCTCGGACTTCTGCGCAACCTATTGAAAATGATGTCCTGCGGTAACATATCCTAGCTGCAAATGCCTCGTAGATAACTAATTCAAGATTCTTGAGTTCGCTAATATATAACGAGCTACTTGTACCTTCCACATGACGACACTTTAATGCACTATTCAATATTTTTTTCCTGCCTCGCATTAGCCTGTCGAGTTGAAAACGGCAATCTACTATCAACTTCCCATGACTGCGACTCGATGACTCAGAGTTTCATTTTCATCATCTGGCTTCAACTTTCGTAGCATGCGAGGGTAGAGTAGAATTACACCCTTAACACTAAATAATACTGAAAAGGGCTGCCCCTCGGCGCGCGGGGACGAAAATGAGCGACTCTCCCATCGTGGTGGACGAGTGTTCCACCACTCTACCCCGTTTCGCCACGAGCACGGCTGCTCGTTATTTATCGACTTCGCACCAGCGCGGCGCCGCTTATATTGGCCGAACGAAGTGTCTGGCATGTCATATAGACAACGATTTGCAGGTCATAATCCTTGCCACCCTCCCGCATATTTCACTTTCCGAGGCCAGTTTATCGCTCGGTCCACGCTGCCTCCGCACTTTAACTCAAGTTCCGTTCCTCCCCAATTTCGTCTCCCTCCGAGTCCTTTTATCCCACTCTTGCGTCCACGCGAACACCCACAAGCACACACACGCTTTCCCTACAGAGCCAATCTTCGCCTGCTTCTAAACATTATTTAGCTGCCGTCGCGGTCACGTTGACGTGAATGAGTGCTGGCAACGGCGCCGTGACTCTTGGTCCTTCCTCGTTAGGTGGCGCCACCGTAGAACTCTTGCACCCTGCTGGTGCTCAGCGTCCCCTCGCCCGGCGAGGTTGCGCTATGTCCAAGTTGTGCCGCCTCCTGAGTAATGAAGGCTAGCCAGCCGGTCTCAGTACTGGCTAACCTCCCTGTCTTTCCTCCTTTCCTCTGTCCTTCTCCTCCCCCTCCTGAGTTAGTGCGTGGGTGAGAAAGACCTCTCGCAGATTATTACGCAACGGGGCCGATACGATTTGTACTGCTAAAAAATTAACATGAGAGCGAGAAAGTTTAGTGGCATCAGAGAAGTGAGAGACGCTTTGCGTGAAAGCGTTAGGGTGAGACGAGAAACGAACAAAGGAAAGGGGATTTAAGAAACGCGCACGCACGCAAATATCTCTCACCACACACAAACATGCCTCCTCACAGAAGCGCACACTCACGTCACTACTCTGTGTCCTTGCGTTACTCTTCCATCGACACTGCTTATCTGTTGAAGATGATAAAATATGCTTACTAGATAACCAAGTGTCCCTGAATTTCTTCTGCGTCGTTTCATGTGAGAGAGTGAAAGAAAGAAAATGGAAAGGCGGGAAAGCAAACTCATTCAAGTTACCGCTTTTCTACTCTGAATATGAATTCGCATATGCAAATAGTGCATGCATGTTCAGTGCTACTATAGCGTTGCTCCTGTTTCTGAGGGTCACGTGTCTTAAATGCACCACGTGCATATCGTTACCGTTCATGCATTTGCCTGTGAACATATGGGCTCTTGATGCATTAACGCGACCAACGTGTATGCTATAATTATCGTGCCACGCGATCAGCGAAGCGAAGAATCACAGCTTCTTATCGAAGTTTGTGTCCCGATCTCTATTTTTACATCAAAGCACAGAAACGGGAAAACGATATCTGTAACTCAAGGCCATCCTGAGCTAGAGAGTGCAATAATAAAGGCGTGAGAAGAGTAAAAAGAACCAGGACCTTGAAGAAGGGAGGGCTTCAAAACAAAAAGCAGCAATTCCTTGCGTCAGAGCGCGCGAACCTCAAGGGAGAAAGTTTGTCCTACACCAAAAAGCAGCAAAAAGCCTTTTTTTTTTTCTGAGCCACATGACAGGATAACTGCGCAAGTTTCGTGGACATCGATTTCGAATCAATCGACGCCTTCTCGTCTTTCTTTCTTTTTTAGCGGTGTCGCCCCAATATTGTTTCGCTTCTCTTTTGGTACCCTAGACAAAAAAAGAAAAACACCCATCTTGTTTTCTATCTCCTTTCGCTGACGTACAAGAGATCGGATATCCTGGTTTTCTTGTGTGTTATGGTCGACGAAATACGTTAAAGGCAAATGAAAGGTTAGGCTAAGCGCCCTCACAATGAAAGCCCCACATTTCGTGAGGAAGAAGACCAACAAGTTCTATAGCTCCACACACTAACAAAACATGCCATGACTGCAAGGGAATTTTCTTTGTGCCCGATTTCTTACCATAAACTACGTGAGTTCAACTTGCAGTACAGCAACAGCACTGAAAGACACCATAATGCGGGCTCCATGGTTGACGTCCACCTTAAGGATTGCTGTACATGACATCGATTCCCTTAATTCGTGGGATCCGCGGATTTCTATTTTCTTTTCTTTTTTTTAGCCCTAGGTAAAGTTGAAGCAAATGAATCGCTTAGAACAAGTAATCCAAAAATCAGTGTTTGTAGATACCCGTGCTGGGGCGACACTGGCCGTCGCATATCAGCAATCGAAGATACCTTTAAATATACATATACAAATTAGGCAGTCTTCAATGTTAGCAGCAACGAAGTCACGGAAACGATGTACCGGCTTATCGCGTAGAATGTTCAACTGTTCACCCGACTGAACCGGCTCGTTGCAAACAGAACAGTGCACCTAACGTGGTTTGTCGATCAGAGTGCCCTTGCCTTAAAACAAATTGATTCTGTCTAGTCATATCCAGTTATAATAACCCAATGTGCTACCTAATTTTCCTTCTATGAAGAAAAATGAGTACGATGGCACATTATTGGCTAAACCGGAGCAGACTCAACGACGTCGCCACGTGTCTACTGGAGGCCAGACCCTGAGCCACGTATGAAAGTCACCGTTTGCCCTTTTTTTCCTAGCTAACTCAATATAGCGCTTGCCTTATGCTCGTTGAGTGGCGCAATGCTGTTTTCAGGGATACGCGACTAACGCCCTTTTTCATGTAGTCTCTCAGTAGCTACAACTTAATATTCTGCTTGGAGATACGAAAGAGTGTCTATGCATAAGCGTTTGTAGAAGCACCATTTCTCATGCGTGCCCTTCTTACGCGAAACATTCTGTATTCACGAATTAGGCTACGACAACGGTTATTTATGTCCCCACAATTTCAGGCGAGCTCAATTTATTACTGCTCACTGGAGGAACCTCACCTGGCGCCGGCATGTGCCTACAATCGCACACAATCATTTCTCAAAAATATGCCGCGAATGAATATGTACTTCCCTGCGCTGGTACCCGAGACGGGAGGGCTGTGTTTGTAGATTATTCATGCGGAGTATCAAACGGCAGTAGCGGTATTGCGAATGCAATTTTGGTATAGTAATAACAAAATCGATAACGAAAACTGCTTGGCAACGCCGGTTTTACAGTCTGAGGCCACAGGTTAACGCAATACCCGCGTATAGGGCTGGTTAGTATTTCGTCATATAGTACAGAAGATCTTCCATCACATGATTGTCTTTTCTCACGACACTGAGTAGACCTTGACAAAAGGCATTGAAATGCGCGTTGTATGGCTGCTGTTATAATTACTGACACGCCGTCTACTTCATTTAAAACAGAAAGTGGAATCAGCATCGTCCTTTTTTCAATAGCAATCGATCACTTTGAGCAGACAAAACAGACTGAGTACTTAAAGAACGTTGTTTCAGTCTAAGCAAGACAATGATTTCTTTTTCTGTAGTTTCAGTCTCATGCTTGCATCACGTGTTGCGGGTTATGTCTTGTTCTGCAGCGCCTGTCAGTTATATTCAAAAAAAAATAATAAAGTAAATTGATAGACGATTGCATTCAGACAAGGCTCGTCATAGTCCTTTCCAGGTCAGCTACAAATCTCTCGTGGCACGATCATGCTCGAGCAGAGGACTCAACGCCGTCATAGATACCTCTCAGAAAGCCTTTGCCGGGCCACGTTCTTATTGTGAGGCCTCAGGTTATGTCGAAAGACGGTGAGCGTTGTTAGACAGGCTCCTTATTTCACAACTTGCTCAAGCGCACTTCTGCACGTATGTTTCGACTAGACATGCAGCGAACGCATCGTTCTTATTGAACTTGCAAAAAGCTTGCTTTTCGAGAACCAGAGGCTAGACGACCACAGTTGTACAAAAGATTCTTTTACAACATATGCTTAAAGTGAAGTACCCTACCGTCCTGCGTCGTTAACAAGCCTCGACGTATCATTTTCAAGAAACACCGCTGATAAGAATGTGCTCCGGTTTTTTCCATTCTACCTACATGTATGACACAAATTTCAGTGCCTTATTATTGTAGTGGACTTCAATATTGGTAAACGCAGTTGTGCAGTGGCTGCACTGGGTGCGTTCATTGCTCGAGGCGGAGACAAGATTATTGATTGATTACTGGGGTTTAACGTCCCAAAACCACGATCTGGATTATGAGAGACGCCGCAGTGGAGGGCTCCGGAAATTTCGACCACCTGGGGCTCTTTGACGTGCATTGACATCGCACCGCACACGGGCCTCAACATTTCGCCTCCATCGAAATGCAGCCGCCACGGCCGGGATTCGATACTGCGAACTTCGGATCCGCAGCCGAGTACAATAGCTCTTACACCACCGTGGCGGGGCGAGGCAGAGACAAGAAGGATGCGATTATCTGGTTAGCACAAATACCTCGCAAAGTGCCAGAGGCCTTTGCGAGATAGTTCGCGAAGGCTCCTGGCGTTGTATTTGCGCGCGTATTAAAGATTGCCTTCTTACAGCCTGGATATTCTTATAGCCTAGGCGAGGTGCTGTTTACTCATTTCTTTCCAGGGAAGTTCATGCAGAACAAAACACAACAGAATATCCTTGTTCAGTGTCCCTACAACATGACAGGCAGTTCAAAATAATGTAACTACCTACAACGTTGGTTATTCACGATCTCTACAGAATTCGGCTTCCAAATCCTACTTAGCGCAGCTATCACGACCTTAAATGTTTTAATGTCTATCAAAAGCATATACGGTTCAATGCGAGCTCTGTCTAAATACAGAGCGGTTCCAGAAACGTGCACCGAGAACTACGTCATCGAATTCTCTTCATCTTTGGCTTCGTTTCTGAATGTAACACTGTGCAAACAAATGGCTTGAAATATCCAACTCTGCTTAAGAAATGACGCTGTTTCCATTAAACCGAATGCTATAGGACCCAGCCACCAGTTCTTCAAACATAGGTCTCAAATACAGGCTCTCATTAACATACTGCAACCTTTGTATCGTATTATCTTTCGAATGTGAGCTTGTTCATCAAACATTTGACTGGGATATCGTTAGAGCGATGAATCCTGAGAAAAATAATGTTCGTCCTTCGCATTGTGTTAGTTTGTGATAAAACGGCATAACCACGTGTGTACACGGCTAGATTGACGCCACGTGTCGATTTAATGGTCTCCATTCTATATCGAGAATGTTCTGCTGTGATTCACTTAGATACGCTATTGAACCATGCCCCTGCCGTGACCACACGGGCATTAGAAGCGCTTGCACTGGCTTTGCTAGTGTATCGGAGGATTTCCGAGAGACAATTTGCGACAGTGCTTGGAGTCGCCGCTCGGTCAAATCGAAGTAACTGAGTACCGCGATCTGTTTGCGCATATATAGGAGGCAAAACTAAAACTAACTACCCGATAGTATTGACTTCGAGCAATGAGCTGCGTCTGCGTTGCCTAAAAACCGAGATCTTTCTGACGTTACGGGGCGACACATATTGAAGACCAGTTACCGTGTGCTCAACCAAAAGAAGTTACTGTGTTGTACAGTTACCTAAAGTTCCAGCTTCTAACTTGGTGCGCCTGTTTCATGTCACATATACGAAAAGCAGGGGCAGGAGAAAGAAAAAAAGGAACACTCTAAGTGCCAGAGACGCTTACTGTACACATTATCATATACGAGATTCTCTTCAGCTGCGTAGTTTTTTGCGAACAGGGCGTATTTTGCCGAGGACATTCGAGTGCAACATATTGTAAACCACTTAAGGAGCAGGTCCAGTCTCGGGACAGACCTTGTTTTACTATTCAAGCAGATTGTAAACACCGATACGCCATCCGCAGAAAAGCGCGGCAACGATTTCAGTTAAAATCGAAGGCGGTCACTCCCCCACATCTTGCCGAAGTAGACGTTCTCGCAAAACTTAGCGGCAAGATTTTAACTAAGCTGCGGCACTTTCTGTGTACTGTTCGCAAGATAAGATTCGAGGGTCCTTGGGTAATCACCGTTGAAACTTTTCCCCGTGCCAACAGAGCACAACAGCAGAGTCCAGGGAAAATTGAAAATAGTTCTAAGTGGCATATGCTGGCCCTTGGCATCAGCCAATTTCACATGCACACCAAGTGAACGGGTTCGATTCAAATATAAAGACAAAACGAGCTGATATTATACAGGAATGCACTTTTTAAGATAAGAAATTTGTTATCATTTCTGCAGCCTTTCTATAGAACGATGTGACCACACTTGAGCTGCTAACGAAAGCCGCCGTGGCGCCTGGTACCGATTGCTGGCTTCCGATGGTCGTTAGGCCAAAATTCAACAACAACAACAACAACAACAACAACAACAACAACAACAACAACAACAACAACAATAATATTAATAATAATAATAATAATAATAATAATAATAATAATAATAATAATAATAATAATAATAATAATAATCTGTCCGGATTTCACGGGCCAAGAACCACAACATAATCATAAAGCTGTCCTAGTGCAAGGCTCTGGATATCTTGAACAGCTAGGGTTCTTTAACGTGCACTGATAAGGCAAAGTACACGAGATCCAAGCATTCTCACTATCATCGAAAATGCAGTCGCGATCCTACCCCTCGTGTTTCGGGTCAGTAGCCGAGAACCACAACCAGTGTACCACAGCGGCGGCCGGGACCGAAAATGAGCCGAAGCTAGGCGAGCTTTCTTTTTCTGATACACGGTAAAGGTTACACACGCACCAGCTGAAAAAATGAAAACGCGGAAGACAGTGAAAAATGATGTCCAAGTCCTCGTTGACAAAGTGGGTTGCGGGTAACTATTATCTTGAAGTATTACCAACTCGACAAAATTATTACCATTGCTTTGTTGTTGTTAAGCTGAGAAGAATTCAAAGCTGAGCGCTCTTTTACATTCAGCTCGAAACTGAGCGGCCCGCGCGGGTTATCAAAAATTATTCCGGGGTAAATATGTTAATGGTATAAGCAGGCAACGTAAATCGTCCTGCAAAAGAAAAGATAGGAAAAAAAAAATAAGGGAATTCTGCGCACACATTTACTAAGCCTCATTGAGATACTCTTGACAAATATGACGAAAGGGAAGGGGTCAAGGGCTCGTTCTTTATTTGTTAGAAACAACTTGATGAGCAAACAGACACTGAAGCCTAGGAAAGCATAGGGGAAGTTACTTGTGGTATAGTAATTGTGGAGAAAGTAGAAAGGAGTTAAAGTGGACGAAAAGACAAACCTTGCCTTCGGTGGGAACCGAACCCACGACCTTCGGATGTCGCGTCCGATCCTCTACCAACTGAGCTACGAAGGCGGTCGTCCCCCCGTCCACTTTATTGTGTATTTATGTACGTATTATCCTGGGAGTGTTAGGCAGCGCCACTCGTGGCCAAGGCGACGTGTGTGAAACACACTTTCTTGCCAGAAGGCGTCACGTAGAACGTGAACTTAGATGAGATGGCTGCTGCCCAATAAGCCTTCGCATGCTACCTAAGGCACCAAGTCCGCCGCAACGAGGCCCAAGCTATGAAATAACGAAAGGGAAGGGGTCAAGGGCTCGTTCTTTATTTGTTAGAAACAACTTAATGAGCAGACACTGAAGCAGATATATATATACCACAAATATACAAATATACATACTTCGGGGATTACTGAAAGAAGGCTGCGGTAGCAATACTAGATAATACGAATTCCTGACAAACAAAGGGGAAATGAGTGGAGATTGATAAAATGCGTATCTGTACCTCTTTGCGAATTCACTTTGGAACTTATTAATATTCAATTACAGGCGATAACTAATCACTAGCAGCACAGTATAAATGAATAACGAGGTGGCTGGCGCATCATGTCCACTGCTGCTTTTGAGCCGCAATATGAATTATAACTAACTAAATAATTAACTAACTAACTAACTAACGTGTAACATTAAGTGTAGTAAAAACATGCTGTGATGTCTTTCCGTTCAAGGTTCCACTGCAAACAAGAAAGCGCACGAGCTTCCTCGCGTTTGCAACTGTACAGCGTCACCACTCAAGCATCTGTATTACAAGTAACGCTGACACATCGAGGGATGCCACTCTTACCAATTATTCAAAATAGCAGAAAAGGAATTGTGCGAGGGTGGCAGTGTCATAAAAATCATTGTCGCTACCCTCGCAGAATGAAAGGAGCATGGCATTTTAGTTCATGTGCAAAAGCGAAGACAATAACAGTGAAAGATTGTGCGAGGCAGAAATCTCCCACTTTGGGTGTGAACTACGGTCCTTGACTTCAAGAAAACAAGAACAGCAACAAGTGTACTTAACTTGGGGAATAGTCCCTGTCATCCCCTGTGAAATTTTACACGTTATTTCAGCGTTTTTCGCTGATAGAGGTGAGTTTCTATTGTTCAACGTATGCGTTCAAGCGATGCGAGCTAGTTTTCTGCTCAACGTTGTATTCACATTAACGCATGAAGTAATTGCTCACACGATATATATATATATATATATATATATATATATATATATATATATATATATATATATATATATATATATATATATATATATATATATATAGCGGCCCTGCTGACGCCTCGCCTATAACGAGGAAAGGCAAGCTACAAGGCCTATAGCATAAGTTGTTCATTGCCGCCGCAAGTGCCCTGCTGAAAGCACAGTTGCACAGTACCTCTCAGCTGGGGCAAAATGAGACATAACAACAAGGACGCAGTAGGAGTAATGATATCAGGTAAACACGGACAGTCCATCGACGCGTAAATGAGAACCGTTGGCAAGCAGCAGAGCCGCCGACTCGAGTACCGAAATTTAATAAGCGCGCCCTATACGCCACCGCCCGAGTAAACGGCCTTCTATTGTCCTCCGTTGATCGAAGGTTCATTTTGGAACCAGTAAACCGGCGTCCTCAATATGTAAATGAACGGAGCGCCCTTTATTAAAGGTGCGCTATAATGCAGCCGCGTCGCTGATAGCTGGATGCCTGCTGCGAACACACTGCGCTGTACAAGCTCCGAACACCGGCGCAGCTCAGTTACCGAATATTATACGTATTCGGTATTGCACATTATGTCTAAGTTGATTCAATAACTCATGCGAGCTACAGATGCTCACGCAAGCGCGACCGATTCGTATAAATTGTGCCGTAGCATTGCATCATTTTGCGCCTTATATTTCTGTCCATTAAGATGACAGGGCCTCCAGCTCCAGAGTAACTGTCTAGATATGCGTAAGCACTGGCGTGCCATGCGCCGTCCGTTTCTTTTTGAAACGTGTGTATTCCTACAGGGAACGCATTACGTTAGACGGCTAACAGATTTCCTGCGGGAGTAACCTGGGAATGCTTACGTGTTAGACATCGTGATCCCAAAAGCATTTGATGAGTGCAGTCGCCGAGACATAATGGGGTGCAACAAGCCGTTAGTAGTTGCAGTTCACAATCGATAGGGTATGCTCAATACGGGAACGCTTTATCATTTGTGCAGGGCACGGTTTGCAGAGTTAAACGCTAAACTTAATGGCGGGAGACCCCATCACATCGGAACACTAATCCAATGTTTTCAAGCGACACAGAACTGTGAAAAAATAAGAAATGACGGAGTATGTGATTGAGAAAAGGGAGAAACGCTCTCTCTATGACCCTGACACAGTTCTTGAGGGCAACATACCTGCTCTAGCAGTTCTGTTCTTCGTTGCACATAAATAGTTATTGCGTTGCAACAATCAGTCGCTATAGTGACCGATGGTGACGTTGTGCCTGTAGTCGCTTTGGACTCTTCCCCTCTTCACTTTCTTACATTTCAACCTACCCGAGTATAGGGTAACACATAATGTGTTTTCTTGAGATAAACTCCCTGGCTTTTCAATATCCTTTGTTCGTGCCTTCAGGGAGGACAGCTATGTATCTAAGACAGTTGCCGCGCCTGTGATTTGCTTGCTTTGTACTAAGTGGCAGTACCCCTTTTACTCAGTATGCTTTAATAGACCTGTAGAGCAACATGAATAAATAAACGATTTCGCTGTCGCAGCACACGGCGACCCACAGCTCATCAGGTTGTGTGACTGAGTCAGCGTGAAAGAGAAAAAGAGCGAAACAAACACGCACACACACACACACACACAAACGCGGGCGCGAGTACAGGTATACAACAAGCACGCGCGCAGCCATCCAAAGCGGGCGTTTCTAGAGCCGTCACTTCGATAAAAACCAGAATACAGCCCGACTTCATGCTGTCTCGGTTAGTGGCCCACTGAATAGCCTAATAAAGGCAGCTTTCCCGCGCCCACAACGGTAAATCAGGAATAAGGCAGCTGACACGAGCAGAAATGAGCACCACGCCTAGATGTTCATTAGGGGCCTCTTCAGAGCAAACCCACATTCAATAACACGGACACCGCCGCCTGCACGCGGCATGGCAATTCCGACTACACACGCCGGAGACAACGCCCGTACAGGAGGGAACCGGCCGGGACGATGTTAGGGGCCTCCCTCGAAAGCTGGCTGCTTGGAACAATTAGTCGAGTTTAATTACCCAGCAGCTTGCCAGTTTCGCAAATGGGGAACCGTTGCTTCGGCTTAGGTGGGCATATCCGTTTGTATTTGCTACGCTGAAAGAGCGTGCGAGCTGGCCGTTCGATGTCGCTACTGCTTGGGAGTGTGGTGCTTTTGCTTTGTGTTTTCTAACTTCGGCATGTTCTAAGTTTGTGTTTGTGTTGCTGTGTATTGCTTTTCTTCTCCCCTCACGGTTCTCTCGGCACGGAAAGACTGACTAAGCAATAGCTCGAATGGGTTGTAGAGCCTGTTAGCTGACGCCCTAATGAGTGCTGGGCTTAGCAATGGCTCGCTGTTGCGGATAAACTGCGGTGGAGCGCCTTTCTCGAGCTACCACGCACTTGGTCGTTAAAATAAAAGCCTAGTGCTTGTGAATTGCCTTTTAACTCTTAAAAGGTCGAAACAACTGCCGTTTCCCTGTTACTACCACTGAAGTTATCACATAATGCTGAGATTTGTTTTGTCGTGTATAAGAACAACGCTGTCAAGGGGAGTTATTTTCCACCGTGTAACAATCAAATAAGCTAGTAAGCATTTCTACGTAGCGATTTTCTATTGATTGAAAGGGGCATCAAACCTTCTACAGTAGGAGAATACGTCGTGGGCATGACATTCGCTCGAAATTTTACTTGTTGAAAACATGTCGATTCAAGCAGGTTCAGCCTTTTGAGTTTCGCGATTCATTCGTCGTGCGGAACTCAGATAACTCCCATCTGATCACCAAAATCTGTGGAAATGTTCTCGCGCTTTCACCTCCCTCTGTAGCATCAAGTCCATCAGTTACTTTACATTTGGCATACAGCAGGTACAACAGCAAAGAATAGGTGCGCCACAATGTATACGCCTCCTGGCTTTAATGCGCTGCACTCTCCATATCTCAAAAACAACTGGATCAGGATGACGGGGTGCAGATTTGTACGCCCTCTCTCCATTCCGCCTGTTTAAATTCTCGCATACAAGTAATCTTTTTTTGCCGCATATGTGTTCTTACCATTAAAAGCGTTGAAGTTTTATGTTGAGAATAACCGGTGAGATAAATAGGAATATGCAAAATTAACATGACAAAAGAAAAAAAACCAACTGATTGTCACTCTGACTAGCGCCAATGAGAACGAAGACGAAAGCTCTCGTTCCGCCCTCGTGCGCGTGCACTTGCTCTCCAGTTTTTGCCTTTTCACCACAGTCTACAAGAGGTACGACTTTAGCCACTCACGCATTAGACACACCTTTAGTCCACCAGAACCAAACAGTCACCATTGGCTCGAAGAAGCGTGCTCGTTTGGCACCTCTGGTAGACCACGGATAGACCATGGAGCCTGGGCTCTGTTCCCGTCCAAACCGGCATACTTTCCTTCCAAGGTCATTATTTTAATATGTACGGAAGAACTTCCCTGGGAAATGGGAAATTTGACATCTGACCGAGCGATGTGTCTCCTATCGTCTGCAGCGTTCGTAATAACGAGGAGTGCCACTGTCATGACGCCGGATTTCTCCGCTCGTGAGACACACAAGTCGTTCGCCTTAAATCGCACCCGTAACTGCAGATATTTCTCATCTGCCAGGTGCACGTAAAGGTAAAGGTAAAGCTCGTATCGAAAGCGCAGTATAACACTTATACTTCAAACCGTATCGCTAGTTACGGATGCGTTTGCGTGCGTAACGTTGCCAATAAAAGGAAAGCATTCGGTAAACCCTGTCGAAATCGTTTGTCACCGCCAACAAGAAAGCCTGCAAATATAGACCAAAACGATGTATACGCGAAAAAAAAAAAAAAGAAAACGAAGGTGCGCAGGAACTACAAACTGGCCGTTGTTTCCTTGTCATTTCCAATTTCCGTGTTCGCTGTCTTCGCACGCCCTGGAGGTACGAAGGGAAAGAGGAGCTGCAAAATCGAAACTTTTCCACTCGAACCTTTCTTGCAGTCGAAATTGGTGAAATGTGTGCACTTTGCGAAGTGACGTGCTCAAAATGAAGAGAATGAACAGTAACTATACTGTAAGGCAAACGAATACGAGTAGCTCGCGTTAGACCGCGAGAAATGCAAAAAATAAAAACAATTTCGTGATACTTGGAACGAAAACTAAACTGAAGGATGGACAACCATTAAAAATACCTACAGCGCGTGAAAGCCAAACGTTATCTAAGATCACTTAAACTAAAATAAGCGAGAGATGGAGAGAAAGCGCAAGGAGATGAACCGAAAGAGAAATTCCGGTACGCTACCCTGCATTGGCGAACACAGGAAGGGAAGGTTTAACGACTACGGAATGAACGGGAAAAGAAATATGGCGCAGTCATTGGTAGGTACACTGGTGGCTGTAAACCTATGATGCTACGAAAAGATGCGATGCAAGGGGTGTTCTCGTATGTAGCACACCTCCAGGTCCAATGTGCATACAAGCCGCGTTAGTAACAAACACAGACACGAGGTAAAAGGGGTAAGCGAAGGCGGTCGCAAGACTTAGATTCAATGAGAAAGTGAGCGCGTAAGCTCTTAGGTCGACGTTGCCGGAGGAAGTCATATACCGCGAGCTTTCGCCTCGTTAATGCGTTACCAAATATGAAGCAGCCTTTCGCTGCATGTAAAATCGCGTGCAGTGAATACCCGCGTAACAAAGTCTGGAGTTATGGGTATGTGCCGCACGTGATGGAATTTAGGCATTTTCATACATTCTATGAAGCTTCACTCGTGTCGCCTCCGCGTTTGTTCTCGAGGCCACGACACCATGAGACACTTCAGGCTTTCGCCTTAAAGAAGATTTAAGAAATGTTTCCCGTGGCCGCAGGGGGAGTTTAAGGGCAAAACATTGCGAAAGAACAGTGGAACGTGCTAAAGGGACAGGCAGCATCACCGTTGGCTGTTCCTTCTAAATATTCCTTCATGGTCAGGTGTACGCGTTCAATTCATGAACCGATCACACGAATGGCGTATGCCCCTGCATGATGCAAGGGATCACGCACACGCCACATGGTGCACAGCCCATACGCAATGCGCTAGGCATAAACTAAGCCTACAGCTTTCGAAATTTTTAACAAAACGCGGTCCTCAGCATGATCGTAGCTCTATATAATCAACGCCTGAGCAATGGGAATTATGTAACGTGTATGCCGAGAACCCGTACGCATATCGCCCATGTACAAAGTTCACTAAACACTAAAATCGTCCTTCGTACAATCTTCCTTTTGTTTTCCTTTAGGCTTTTCATTACACGAAGTCGCAGGCCAGAGCCAAAACTCTTCCTGTTGTCCTCGCTGGCTTTCTCACATTAGCGGTTTCTTTCTTTCTTTCTCTCTCTAACCGAAAAACATTTGCCGTGTCTTGAACAACGAAGAGAGCTAGAGGCAAATAACAGAAAGGCGGGGAAAGTAAATGCAAGATGAGCGCCCGGTTTGCAACCCTACAATAGTGTGGATGAAAAGAAAGAACGATGCAAAAAATGGTAGCGATATAAAGCAAGCGTGCGAAAGTAGCAGTGTATTTAAGGTACGGAATGAATGAAGTAACTCAAGTACTTAGTACGTGTGCCAATTCAATAATGCATGAACTATGGCATGTTGGAAGGTTTCCTTGCTGAAAGGCCCCAAATAAGTATTCAGGTCTAAAAATCGATAACATAATTGGATTGACTCACTTTCTCGTACTGGAAGTAACTGGTGTCATTGGCTCCGCCACGATGGTCTCGTGGCTATGGTACTCGGCTGCTGATATGAGGTCGCGAGATCGAATCCCGGCCGCGGCAACTGCATTTCGATGGAGGCGAAATGTTGGGGCCCGCGTACTGTGCGATGCCAGTGCACGTTAAAGAACCCCAGGTGGTCGAAATTTCCGGAGCCCTCCACTGCGGCGTCTCTCATAATCAGATCGTAGTTTCAGGACAAACTCCAGAAACAATCAATTACTGTCATTGGTCGAAGCGCAGAATTCGTCGTGTCAAATGTGCATCACTGATATCCGTTCACCATTTGCTGATCTTGCACTTTATATCGAAAACTCCAGTTCTGTCCTGTGCAAGAATCCTAATAAAATGCGTAGATGAAGGTGCATACCTCCGCTTTTCTAATTAAACGCATGGTCGACATAGTTATTGTTAGACTTAAAGCTGATATCTCGGCCTGATCTACGGTGATCTTGCGTGCTACACAGCGTTAAAATGGAGCGCGGAGGATGACAAAAGAACAGAAATGAAGAAACGCAATGACGTGCATAGGAAACGTATGAGTAAAATGTGAAAGCCCACCGTAAACGCTTTTCCTGGCCATATATCTTGTACAGTACTATGAAACAAAGCCGCAGTGCTTTTATTATTTTCTTTATTTACGGCCACGTCCGTAGCCTGGCACATGTGGCTCGACGATGCAGAATAAACAGGAACCTGACGAATGCTTCGCATAACATCGGTTATCAAGGGACGTATGACTTTTTTTTTCTTTGGTGATTCCCTTATAGAGCTCACCAAAGAAAGCTTTCAGCTGTAAGAGAAGCTCACCATAACAACGCAAAAGCGCATCAGAGAAGCACCTCAATCATTGTCGTCCATTTTCATGCGTGCTTGCATAAACGGCAACAGAAATTTGCCCCGCGGTATAGAAACGCCGGCATCTGACTGACATAAACGTTTTCCGTATGCATAACCTAGGTGATGGAACTGCAGCTCTATTTGACTTTGAATGCATACGCGTACTGTTTCTTTCTCATTTGCTGCGGCATATCTGCCAGCGCAGTGAATAGGCTATTCCGACCGCACACACATGTTGCACGGCCACTTTGCGTCCCCAGAGAGCACCTGTCAATCTGTCAGTCGAGTGCGGAAAAAAAAAGCCATAAAAATAAGAAACACCCGCAATGTTTCTCGCCTCATGGTGTGAAGGGTCGGTGCCGTTCCCTTTTCACACTTCGTCAGGTCGTATTGTCCAACACTGACTGAACCAGGCTCCGAAACACTCCCGCGCTCCAGTCCCGTCGGCGTCCGTATTATGATCGTCCTCTGGGGCTTGCCGGCGGCGCTGGTTATTCGTGCTCGCCCTCTGGTGACAGGTCGCGGAAGTCATGCTTCCTTGCAGATACTGCGAGAGACCTATAGCCTTCGGCGACGTGCTGTTCCGGTAACATAAACAGACTAGGTGTCGAGTCTAAACCACCGGTAACCTAACTACACTTCGCTCCAGCAGTTCCGCGCAACACCGTGGAAACTATGAAAACATTGGACCAATCAAGAGCGCGAACACACGCTAAATGTGTCCTAGCTTCCGTGTTCTGTCGTCGGCCAGTGGCGACAGAGCTGTACGTCACTCACGGTTTCGACTGGGATTTGTCTATTTTAGCCACAGTCAGTGACGATATTAAAAGAACACAAAACGGACTGGCTGTCTCAGGTCATGCGAGAACGTTGCCTAAACCGAGGTTTAGTGTCAAGAACTACGAACGGTCGAAGGTTGTATATTTCCCATTGGACAGCTGGCATTATTGATATTATGTGCAGCGTCTGGTTTTCTTGGCAGGTTTTCGTGACCAGTTCCGCAGTAATTGTTTTGTCAACACCATTCACCATGTTCGTATGTATTCAACGAAATCATCATCATCATCATCATCATGATCATCATCACCATCATCATCATCGGCCTGTTTAGGCCCACTGCAGGACGAAGGCCTCTCCCAACGATTTCCAATCCACCCTATACTGAGCGAGTTGGTTCGACTTTATGCCCTCAAACTTTTTAATTTCATCGCTTCATTTAACCTTTTGCCTGCTTCTGTTGCGTTTTCCCTCTCTTGGTATCCATTCCGTTGCTCTTACTGTCCATCTGTTATCTTTCCTCCTCATGACATGTCCTGTCCAGGTCCACTTCTTTCCTTTAATTGATATAATAATATCGCCTACTCCTGTCTGTTCTCTGATCCATTCCGCTCGTTTTTTATCTCTTAGCGTTACCCCTATCATTTTCCTTTCCATTGCATGTTGCGTGCTCCTTAGTTTCACCTCTAACTTTTTCGTTATCCTCCACGTTTCTGCAGCGTACGTTAGTACTGGGAGATGCATTCAGTAAAATATCCCTTATATTTATGCAACAAAATATTTTTCACATAGCAGTTGCAGATATGCGCCCTTGAGCAGATATGCGCCACACTGTCACAAAATATGTCCACTTCACCAGAGAACCCGGTGGAGACGACGGTGATGACGCGCCGAAATCAACCCAGCAGAAAAAAAAAGGAAAAGAAAACACGGCGCTCGCAGCGAAATGCCTCAACGCAAGTAACGACTGGCTGAAACGTTCGCTATATTCCACATTTTGAGAGAATTGTGGAATCTACTAGAAAGCTGCAGTGAGTCATCGCATCCCAGCTGGTGAGCGCGCGGCACATACGAGGAGAGAAGGAGGAAGCGGAGAGTACGCCCCGACGCTAGCCGTGACTTTTGAAGGAGAAGGAAGCGCCTCAGGCACGACGAGGCTTTCATTTCAATCCAGGGCTTTCTCTCAGCTTTACGTGTGCTGATATCACGTGGCGCACGCCGAAACATCTCGAATGCCAGCCGAAGACTATTTAAGGAATCGACCACGGGCTGTCGTCAGCAGTCTCAGTCGACATTTGACACAGCGAAAGAAGAAAGAAGTTGAACGACGCTGCTCCGCGAACTAACCGGATGATATCGGCCTGCGAGCTCTATGTTGACACGACAGTGATAGTTATAGTGATAGTGATGTTGTGGCTACAGGCGGTGTTAGCCTGGCAGACCTGGCCGGCAATTGCCCCGCCCGAGCGTCTCTGTCCATGTCGCATTATTCACCACGTGTCACTCAATCCTGTCTCTTGAAGAAACGCTACAAGCAGAGCTGACACCTTCTTGCGAACCGACCGTGTCCCTTCCGGATATATAATTTGTTCAGTGCTCCCATGTGGAAACCCTCTTTTTTGCATGTTGTCCATGAGTGCTTTTCTCTCGGTGCAAAAGCGCTTGCAGGACCAGATGTAGTGGTCAATGTCTCCCAGTTCATTGCACTCCGTGCACAATGGCGAAGCGGCGCCCCTAACTTTAAAAGACCATGCGGGAGTGCATGCTGACCCCGTTCTCACTCGGTACAGTAAAGTTGATTCGCTGCGGCTAAGTCCTTTTGTCACACAAGGCTGGTGTGGTGGCTTCCACAAAGAACGGAAATGATCACGAATTGATTGTTTTGCTGATATCTGATTAATAGGAGCTCTTATCGTCGGTTGTCGTGAAAGCGCTGCGTTGGCCAGGGCATCTGCTTTTTCGTTGCTGTTGATACCAACATGCGAAGGTATCCACTGTAAAGTTATCCTAATTCCTTTTTGGGCCGCTTTTTCCAGTGAGACCAATGATTGTCGGCAGAACTTGTTTCGAGGAGTTCCACGAGAGAGCTGTTGAATTGCCGACTTTGAGTCTGAGAGAATGACGGCTTGATTTGTGGGTCCATTCGTCAGTTTGCGTAGTGCAGCAGCAAAAGCAGCACTCTCTGCAACCGTTGAAGAGACTACGTTGTCCAAACGTCCAGACCATGCGTAACAAACAGATGGAATCCAATATGCCGCAGAGCAGCTGTTTGTGTCCATACAAACAGATCCATCCGTGTATACATGTAGATAGCCGTTGTATTTATCATACAAATAATCGAGCACCCGGTAGCATGTTTCAGAAGGAGGGGTTGATCGCTTGGATTTCAGCCCAGGAATGCACAGTTCGTAGGAGACGTCTCCGAACATCCAAGGAGGGTCACTTCGTTGCCTTCGTTTGGGACTCTTGGCACTGAGCACCTCCAGAGTACTGAGAGCGGCATAGAAGTGAGACTTGTGCCTATTTCTGAGTCTTCTGATTAGGGTTTTCCCAGGTGAGGACTCACTCAGTCTTAGGAGTTGTGTCAGAAGGGCTTGAGAGGCCAAAAGGCGTAATGGTAGCCATTGACTCTCGAATAACACTTTCTTGTTTGAGGCCGCTTGTGGAACTCCTAAGGCCAAGCGAATACCTTTCCGATTTAGCACCTATAGGCGTTCATATTGGGTCTCTGATGGACGTATCAACGGCAGCTGGTAAAGTATCCGACTGGTCACAAGGGCGGAGTGTAGAGCGAGCATAGACCTTGGGTGACAACCCCAGTGCATGCTCCCGGCAATGAAAACTCGGGCACTCTTGGCCATTGAATGTGTTAAAGAGTTTGAAATGTTCAGTCGAGACGCGAACACATTTTCGCAGAGCACACATGACTGCGGGTGTTTCCGAATATATACTAAGCTGGAAAATTTGTGTCCAGTCAGGGAAACGACGCGAACGCTCACGACGCAATCCAAACGATGTTCCTCGCGGCACTCATTTTTCTGTGCGCCTAATATGGAAATTCCAATCTGAAATTTCAGATAAAAAGCAACAACAAAATACTGCCTCATATGCGTCACCAAGATTTCACCCGCATAACACGTGGCTAAATTTGGATGTTCCGTAAGTTCTTTAACGATAATCCTTCTTCGAAACGATGAGTCCACAAAAGGAAAAAAGAAATGGCAGCTAAATTCGTAACTGGTGCGAGCGCAGTGGTCGCAGAGAAGCTCCAAGAAGATAAATGACCTCGGGACAGGTTAAGAAACTGCTCTTTAAGTGCGCGACCTGCATAGAGTGGCTGAAATATCCTAGCCCCATTAACAATGCGAGAGGGATGCCGAAGCCGAACTCGGTAATGTGTACACGGACGAGTTTATGTCAAATCGCTGAACACATATACGGGTCGCTGAGGGGTGAAATGGTTTTGCTATTATTGTTCCTACTTTTTGCGTAGTTAGTTAGTTAGTTAGTTAGTTAGTTAGTTAGTTAGTTAGTTAGTTAGTTAGTTAGTTAGTTAGTTAGTTAGTTAGTTAGTTAGTTAGTTAGTTACAGTTGTTGCGAACGGTTCACAGCATTCACAAGTATCGCAACACTAATGGCTTCTTTTTCTTGATTACATTCCTCAGGGATTATTAAGAAACAGATAACAAAGCTACAAAGATTCCTTCAATGAATTCCGCAAACTCTTTCGGTACTGTGGCTGGAAGAGGTTCTCATTTCGGACATCTCCATCTTCTCAAACACAACATTATTTAGAATAAAAAATGGCGATGAAATAGCAGGGCTTCTACGCTGCCGGCATGCCACGTTTTTTTATATGCCCTGGATTGGGCACAGAAATTGCGTAATTCACACCTTAAAATTAGGCCAAACAGGTGACGTCTCATGAAGGATACCCTCACGCCTTTGAGCCTGCGCGCTTTGGTGGGAGAATCGTCCACGTCAAGCCTTAAGGTTATTGAACATCGGCTGAGCGACACAGCGACCCACCGTGCTGCTTCAATTCTTGTTGAGCAAGACGAAAACGACGTCAACAAATACAAGAACAACATCAACACAAAGCCGCGCCATGTTACTTTAGAAGGCTAACGAGAAGCTGAGAGCAACTGACGTATTTTTCAGGCCCGAGAAACATTGCAACAACTGAGTATTTTATTTGAGCGGGAAAGAAGACGCAAGATTGCGCGCGCAACATACAGATGATCGCCTCTTGTGCAGAAAAGACAGAAGGTGGTCGGTAGTGAATCGCTTTATTGTTTATTGTGAATTCATATATTTCTGAAAAAATTATGTACGTCTATACTATATGCCGCGTACGTCTGTCAGTAATCAACAAGGGCCATTTCCGGTGGATCTTCATGATAACGTAAATATATTTTAGTCGCTTTGTGATATCGTTAACCAAATCACGCTGCTAGGATGGACTCTTTTTTTTCACAGTACTAACAGATTAGAGAATTCACATTACTATTCCTTTAAGTCCAATAGCACAAATTTTAGTGCAATTCGCACAACGTTCGGGCGATCCAATTTGAGGTAGTGTCCTTCAGAAAGACGCAGGCCTATTTATTTGAAGGCATTCTTTATTGTGTTGCCTCATGAGTGATTAGAGTATTACCTCGGACCAATTGATCTCCTCCACCTATAGGTAGCCCATCCGTCGGTCTGATATTTATGTTGGATGGCATCCGCACATTATTTTTTTTTCCTTTAGCTTCAAAGCAAAATATGCAAGCGCACAAAGCGAGAAATACGCCTCGCATTAAATAGCGAAGGCTTGCGCTTGCAGCTTCAACAAAAGCAAGCGTCACTCTTGAAATAAATAGAAACGAATCAGCGAAGAAAGTTTTCATATGCTCCCTCTTGTCACGCACGAATATTTAATTTTGAAGACGCGTGGTACCATGCCGAAATGTAATCTAATAAGCGGTGTCTTTATTCTTCAGCTCCTAACCAACTTGTGTTTTCGAATTGTAGTTTATTCCAAGTTTTCGTTTTCTTCATCTACGTTAATCCCAAGATCTTAGCATACCTTCAAAAGTTTCTCATATCTGCGGCGGCTCATGGAAGCCGAAAATGAATTCCCATCTGGAGTACAACCGCACGCCCCCGCACTCGCACACGTGCCCTGTGATGTCTGTTCCGTGTCCTATTCGCCGCCGTGGTACCTTATATTTTTTATGACAAGAGCATTCTTTCCGGGGCTCTTCAAAACGTTGATTCTAAGACCCGCAGAGACACGACCACTTCCTTTATTAGATTACACCGGCTGCATAATGAAGAAGACTGATGCGGGGCTAAATATAGTAAGACTTCACGCGAAGTGGGGGCCCGGATACGTTGTTCTTCCGGAAAAATACTTCTCACGTAAAGATGACTTCGGCTTTCTTGGCGCATTACAGGAGCTGAGGCGGTGCCGAAAGCCTCCAGTCGTGAATAACTTGCCTTGCGTTGACAGTGTAAGGCGTTGAATCCGCTGTACTCGTCGATAATAAAACCACGGCCCTGCACTTCCGACGCCTTCGTATTATCTTTTTAATTCAATTTCCACGTATCTTCATATAAAAACAAAGTCATCAGTTTGTTATTTGAAGGGAACTATTTATATGTCAAAGAAAATCAGGGGAATTGTGTAGAGATGTCCAGAAATAGAACAACAAAAACCCCGTCTTTCTTTCTTTCTCTCTCTCTCTTCCTCCCTCTTCTGTATATATTACTATGAGAAAGAAAATGTAGCAGGAACAATCGAAGATAATCGTAAAAGACAGCCGTCGTTCTCCCGTGCAACTTGTGGCACATCGTACGAGATAATCGGCAGATAGAGCGCCGTTGCGTGGACGAAGGGGCAGACGTGCGGACACACGCTTTGAGAGTTGGTTGAAACCTTTGCTCTCTCTTTCTCACTCCCACCGTTTGTATTCTTTAACTCCCTCTAAACGAGGGACGCTGAGTCGTGTTCCCGGCGAGGGCGGTACACGTAGTGTTGTTTGCTCGCCACATTAGAGCACTTGTCCCCCTCAGCAGCAGACACGCTAAGTGACAACTTAGATGCCAGTCGCTATTCCAACGAAAGTGCACCCTAATCAGTAATTTAAGTCTACATAACGTTGTTTAACACTGGGTAAGTATTCGTGCATCACGCGCTACAAGGGACAGCGCGATGCCATTGGAGCAGACCCATGTCAAATTTTCCCAGTACATGGGCACAGCAACTGCGAGCCATCTATCGCACACTGAACTACTGGAAAGAATTTCATCTGCCTGTCTGCCAATCACAATTACATGTTAGAAGCGGTGCAACTGGAAGCTTTAACGCGTGCCCCGATTCCCAGTGTTCCTGCTTATGATCAAAGTACCCACAGCCAGCGCATCCTGGCGCGGCAATTAGACAAAGCGTGCAGCAATGAAGCACCTGCGGCGCTCCATCCTCCTTCCGACCAGAAAGGCCGTCACGGGAGCCCCGTTCCCTTCGTAATCACATAAAGACGCCGTTGCAGGCGACGCTCTGTCCTAAGAGTACAGGGACAGAAAGAGAGGACAAGGAGAGGGGGGGTTAAGGAGTACCGTTCTGAACGCCACAATGGATGCCATTAGCGTCCGTTCGCTCCCGGGCAGCGATCTCTTTCGTCGCAAATGAGAGCACCGGCTTGGCTTGGCTTGGCTTGGCTCCGTGCTTTCTCTGTGTAACCCCCCAACCCCTTCGCCTTACGCACTTCTATCGCAGGCTTGCTTCCGTCTCGTGGATGAGGACGTCTGGCGAGACCTCCTGCTACGAGTGGAGACGGGATCGTGTAGAGCCTCTAGAGCCGTGTCTCTATGCGTCCGACAGGATTCGGGTTTCTGTCCGCTGTCCGTGACAGTTTTGAGTGGACGCGCCGGACTGGCGGACGAAAACTCCGAGCTCAAAGCGAACGCCGACGATGTTTCTTTCTCTTTTTTTTTTCTTTTCTTGGAAGTCCTTTCTTCGGACCCTTTCTTCGGGGCATCGACTACGAAACGATACTCTGCTCGGAGGTGGTGCAGATTCCAATTTGCTGTTGGAACCTCATGCGAACTTCGCATGAGGTTTCGTTTAAAAAGGAAATGGTATTGCGCAAGAGGAGAACATGATGGGGGAAAACAAGAACTAAATAGCATCAACTTTACATCACTTTCTTTTTGTTGCTCAACTATAGCCAAGATATGCGCAGTGAAGTGCAGCAGACTTTTAAGTTGAATGTGCGGTGTGTTGGAACAATGAATGTTCGCATGTGTGAGTGAATGCACCTTAGTTGCAGTAGAAAATGTTCGATGAGTCAACAGAATAGTATAGCTTCAGCCTAAGGCTGTATAAGCTTAACGTTGAGCTTGACATTAACATTATCTTTTAGAAACGCAAATCATCATTCGTCCCGCTTCTAACTCTCATACTTTCTACAAGGTTGTTAGGATTTGCCAAGATGTGGAAGAGCGACAACGCAGTCGAGAGCGACAGCATCGCATCATGACAACGTTAGTTGTTAATCTTTCTATGAAACTTCAAAAAAAATTTACACTATCCACGTCTCTTGTCCGCAGTCACTGTTGTCATCCACAAAAAATTGGCAATGTTGCTATTAAAGAACCAAGGACGATACTCAAGTACAATGAAGCTAGAGAATAAAAAAATAAAAGCGTTCCAATACTTGATGGTGGACATTAATGTTTCTCGCCGTACATTCCCATACTAAAGGAAATCCTGAAACACTTTGAGGATTTTTATAAACTCATCCAGCCGGTTGCAGAGGTCCTTTCAATCATGAACAGAGTAATTTAGGCGCTGTAATTAATGTATTTAATATATGACAAGGTTTTAAACAATTTATTGCTTTGTGACGTCACAGGTGTGCCCAGTCGCATTGGCTGCTTAGCGTTTGCAGCGCAGTAGATGTGGCGAAGTTGCTTGTGGTTCCTCATGACACGGAGAGACTGACGTCTATTGGCCTCTGACGTCTACTGGAAAGCAGCTCTCCGACTCTTCCACAGTCTGCTGCGTTTATTTTAGTCGCTTTTTCAGCAGCTTTGACTTTGACTGCAGCTTTGGCTGTAGCTTTGGCTGTAGCTTTGGCTGTAGCTTTGGCTGTAGCTTTGGCTGTAGCCTTGGCTGTATCTTTGGCCGAGCTTTTACTCTCGCTCGGTCTGCGGCATCCGCAATGGAGATTAAGTTTAAATATTCGTGCGCTTGTAGCTAACCGCGTACATAGCTTCAAAAAAAAAAAAAAAGAGCTTCACGGGTCTTGAAAACAACAATGCTATAGCCAGCTTTACAATGTCCAATGCCGGTGCCACCTTCAGCCACAACACTAATTTCGCAGGCAGGCAGTCATTGAGCAAAAAGTTTTATCGAATGCCCGTTGACGTAATGCGCAAGGACAATCAGCCCATACATTCGGCAAATCATGATGTGATCTCGCTGAAAAAAAAAAAAAAAAGATGTGTGCCCCTGCAAGTTCCCGAACTGAGGGAAAATTATAAGTTTCGAAGAAACCGCGAGAAAAAGCAGCCAAGTGCTAAAGTAGACGTTCCATAAGCGAAGTCGTGAGTGCGGGGAACGCACCCCTGCAAAGCGATATTGGCCCGAGCGATCGTGCAAATAGCGGGAGACGGCCACGCGGTGGCAGGGTGCGGTTTTTCTCACCAGCGTTACTTACTCTCGGGCGATTGGGAAGCGCAGAGCGCTCCGAGGTAACGGCGCGCGAGCCCAGCTTATCAACTCAAACAACCTCCCGCCCATAATAATGCCACAATCCCCTCGCGACACCACCAAGAGCGGGAAAATTCCTTAGTGTACACATCGGCGGGCTGAGCCCGTACGGTGGGTACTTATAACCGAAGGCCCAAGCCATTCCACCGCAATGAACCAAGTTTCAAATGTCAGTATATCCTTATCTGCGTTCCGCCCTGGGGTTGAAATGGGCTCGAAGAGGAGGCGTGTGACGCCAAAGCGTTGCCGCATTTTCAATGGGGCATTCGGCGGCTAGTGTAAGCAGGTTTCGGCTAACCTTGTAGAAATGCGATTATCTTGTATTTCGGTGCATTCACGATCCACATCTTGAAATGAAAAAGGAAAAGGGACATTATTCATAAAACATCTTCAGATGCTTTATGAACAATATTGGTAAAGAGAGGCGTTCAAAGTGCCGATGACGAAGCGACACGTGCTCACATACAACACGCGAACAAAAAAAAAATATAGCACAAGAACTTGATATAGCGAAGCGAGGGACGGGACCTAGGGAGAGTATAGAGAAAAGTACGGAGCGTTTACGTGATGGGGAAACCCTGCTCTTGGAACGCTCCAAGACCGAACTGCGGAAGCAATCCACAAAAGTGTTTATGCGCGGGAACGTTCGATTGCACTATGTCAGTGAATGTGACGGCGCTAGTGGCAGTCCTATTGCTTTGCGGACATCTCGAATGTTGCGCTGGCCTTAGTACTTGTGCCAGACCTAAGTGAAGGTATCGAGATAACACTTAGCTTTTCTTATTTAATGATCGTTCCAATGTGAGCTCTGAATACTGTTGCTTGTTCTGCAGCGACAGCATTTCTACACGCAAAACGATGGGATTATGGCAATTCATTCCGCTGGAGCACGCAGTGTGGTACGCAGCGGAGTACGTTCATTGTATGCTATTTTGTCTACAGTGCATCACTGTGTATTGCAATTGTTTTGCCTGCATATGCGACTCGGACTCGAGTATTTTCACGTGCAAATGTAGTAACTGTTGGGTGCTTTATTGGTTTTTTTCTTGCCAGAGTACGCCTACTTATACGGCACATAGATGGAACGGAGTATGCTTGTGCCTCTACAGACACCAACGCCTCCTTGTGCATATTTATGCAAAACACTAATAGTAATCATATAAAGCCGTTTGAAATCTTACGGTAAACTGACGCATAAAATACTAAACTAAACGTCGCTAGATCTTGTTCACGATAATTGTTTCTAGACCAACGTCACAAACGACAACGTTTTAGCATTTGCCGCTAGTGCAAAAAAGGCAGGCTGGAAAAACGATGTACAATAACGACAAGGGTGCGGGCTATATTCTGCCCAAACTTGGGAAATGTGACACACCAACGCAGCCAAACGCTATAAACATAAACTTGTGAGCTCCAAATGTGTCTTCTGTTATCCATCTATGCTGACGTTCGCCCTTTCATTTCGCAACTTATGGGAAGTTCACAGCACTGACTCTGAAACTTGTTACTCTTCTTAACCTTAGCGCATACAAAAAAGAATGAGTTTCCTACGTTTCAAAACCACAGCACAGCTTAGACGTACCTACTGAGAACGATCTCTTCCGCATCGCCATAATTCCATATGTGCCATGTATCTCCATGCCATTGCACTTTACGGAAGCATATGGAATTATGACAACGGCCATGCGTATTTGTTTAGTATGAATAAACGGTGTAACGGTTTATTTTGATCATCGCGGCTATCTTAGTGGTCAAAACACGAAACTAGGAAGAAGAAGAAGAACAACAACAACAACAACAACAACAACAACAACAACAACAAAACAACAACAACAACGACGATGACGACGACTTCTATTGAGGGAAAAGGGGAAGGGGTTCGTGAGCTATATGGGGAGGGCCCAAAGTCCAGGGCACTACTGGCTTGGCCACCAGTCGTGCGTGGCCCAGAAGCGCTTGTTGCACCTCCGGGTCCGGGCTATCGAGGAGTGCCTCCCATTGCTCCATGCAGTTTTATCCCGTACATATCCTGTATGAAATTTAGGCTGCTCCGGACCTCATGGTTTTTCACTTCTGCCTATCGAACCACCGAACCCTTGCTTAGTTATCTAAGCCTCCCCCCCTCCCCCATCCCCTCCACGATTAGACCTGCCGTTGCCTCTAGGCAAAGGTACTACACTAAGCACGTTTTATTATCTCCAAGCCTGCTATCGTTGCACCAGTCGTATGCTCTTCCGTATCTCTCTGATTAGGCGGAACGGGGATAAACAGAAAAACCGATAGCAACAGAGTCGCGGAGTCGCGGACAATCTCCCAAATTAAACCAGGCCTGCCCCCTCCCCTCCTTTCCCGCCCCGCCCTTTTAGCCAGAAGAATCCGGCAGTAGCCACAGCCACGAGGATGCGGAAACATCGTGTGCGCGGTGCGCGCTTATTAGGAACGCAACGGGGCTCTCCGGTGAGCCGCAGCGCCAAAGAAGCCGAATGTCCGGCGCTGTTATGATGGGAGGAGGGGGGTTCAGCCTGCAATATCGAGGTCATCTCATCCTGATCAAGCCCAATAATCCGGTTTATTGAAGCCTGTAAATCCGCCAGCCATATTACCCGGGCCTCACGGAGAGGTGGGACGGGGGGCAAATCTGGGAGAGTGCGGCCGCGCCTTTCTTTCCCCGGTTCCGCTCTGCAATCGGATCAGGAATAATGCGCGGACCACTCGACCCCGCAGCGCTTGCTTTCTGTGACGCAGCACTGCACGGGCCAAGAGCTAAGAGAAAACGCATACAGAGTCATTTATATCCATCCCTCTTTCTTTCATTTTACCCTCCTCACACGAAGCGACGGGTTACAACGAAGAAGGGAAGGGAAAAGACGCGAAGGAACTGGGAACGAAGTGAAGCCACCCGAAAGGAAAACCTAAAATGCAAGTAGGAAAAGTAAGTCTACTGGTATACCCGTATGCGCAATCGTAAACAGAAACACGGACGTCATAAACGCCACGAAGTTTGTGATTTGTAGGATGCGCAAAGTTTAAGCGCTTTTAAACGACTGTCGTTTCACTACTCCGCCCTGGAAATGCGCTATATAGTTGTGTGTATACAGTTGAGGCCGTTCTACATTGAAGAGCGGGAGTCCGGAGGAGAGATGGCCATGTGCGTTGCCTTATTCCCTGTAAACATCGCGCGACGAGGGATTTCGTAGCGCCCGTCTGCCAAAGCGAAACGCGAAGGCTGACTCATTCAAGGAGGCACCGTGTTAGCCCGGCGTCTTGCAACGGCTTCGGGGACCCTATAGTTCGTCGGAGTACTTTCAAAGCAGCTATGGTTCCAAGAACGATAAGAGACAGAAAGTCATAACTTCCAGTAGAGTTAGCGGGAAGCGATAAGTTTAGTCAATGCTGAAAAACGACTTCAAGTTTGCTGGAGCCCACAGTGCAGCCACGCCTTTTTCCTATTTAGCACGCTTGACCAAAATGTTCAAAATATCGTGTTAGTCCGTAAAATAATCAAATGCCTTCAAAATTTCGGCAGCCAGTGCCTCATCCAATGGCTAGACAACATTAACGTGGAATGGTTAAGAGCAAATAGCTTACGAAGTGTTACGAGGAAGAATGAATGCGGCGACTGAATTAACCGAACATCGAGCGAAATATACTGTGAAGAAGCTACAGAGTGTGACTGCGAATGTAAGTTAACATCTTAACACTTCCAAAAGCTGCAATATTTGCTGTCTCTCGCAATAGTTTGGTGTAAAAAATTATTTCCGTGGGTTGCTTGGGCTTGTTATCGGCTCTGCGAGTCATATACCCGGGTGACAACAATAAGAATTGTCGTAGTAAGCGATTAGCTTCAGTAATTAGAGCATACCCGCTGTGAAAGCTTAGTGGCTAGGCTATGGCTTGCGAAGCTCGAGGTTGCGGGATCGAATCCCGGCAACGGCGGCCGTATTTCGATGGAGGCACAGTGCAAAAAAAAAAAAAAAGCACCATGTACTTAGATATAGGTGAACGTTAAAGATGGTTCAACTTACTCCGGAGCATTCCACTACGGAGGCGTGTACCAATATGTTAGCATGTTTTGGAATATAAAACCCCATCAGATATCAATTACAGTAGGCGTTAGCAGCTAGGGATCTCGCATATTGCCTATCCAGTTGCTCTTCTCCATACCATACCTTGTTATCTGAGAACGGAATGCGCGTTGCGGCCACTGACCGTAAACACCCGATTTGACCTCACTTAACGCGCTATTAAACAATGTGAGCCACCAGATTCCTTTTAGGAGCCATCGGTTATGTCGACGAACTGTCCTTGCACCCTTTTCGACGGATAAGATGAACTTCCTGACGTCGATCGTAGCTCCGTAAACACGTTTAAAATATGAAGTTGTTTTCATGTCTCTAGTTGTGAGGATAATTCAGCGTGCTGAAAAGCGGACAATGACTTGAATAAACTACGGAATACACATTCATTTTGAAATCTGAACATATCGTGAATTATGCGAAACCGAGTGCAGAAAATGCTTTCTGCGCCCGGTTTCGCACAATTGCATGATTGTTTTAGCAAATATTCATAAAAGCGACGCACCTTCATCCATGCTTCGCCAAAAAGGCCCAGGAGTACCACCCAAAAATACTATTCTGTCCAAAACTGGGAATAATTTGGCGCAAGGGTTAACTGGGAGCGTTACAGCAAACCATGGTTTGCAGGTGGCACCACCCTGTTTAGCAACCATGTAGGCTTACCTGTAACAATAGCTGAGGACCTTGACTTTTTTTTTAGAAGACGCATCTTCTTCTAAAAAAGATATTTTTTCTTAAATTCTAAGCTTATTGCAATGCGCCCATCATCGCCTTCATCGCTAGGGGAGAATAAAGAAAAAAATGGTAGGAGATCAATAACATTTATAAATAACCATACAACTGGGACCTAACACAATAGATTTCAATGTCCCGACGTCATTTGCGCCTCAAATGGTTTCTTATCTCTGAATATCGCACACAATACATACATTGTATAAAGGTCGCCTTTCATAACCGTCACTTACGGAATTCGACGGAACCCCGCCACCGCCACTATAGTCTAATAACTACGGTACTCCGCTGCAGATCCGAAGGTCGCGGAATCGAATCCCGTCCGTGGCGGCTGCATTTCGATGGAGGCGAAATGTTGAGGCTCGTACACCGTGCGCTGTCAGTGCACGTCAAAGGACCCCACCTGGTCGAATTTTTAATATACATACTAATATATATACCGGCCTTTGCGTAGCAGTAGGCTGAGGGCATAAGCGCAAGAGAAGGAAGAAGTGCGCCCGCAAATGTCGCACACTCGGCATTTCATAGAAGGCACGCGCAATTATTTCATACATATTTTATAATGATGATAGTTTTGTCCAGACATCAACGGCCTTACCTCCGGCTTAAACAACGACTCTGTCAAAAAACATTGGCAGCGTATCTCCGTGCTTCGCTGCAAATGTCGTCGAAAGACGATAGTCTTCTACCGGCCGTACTACATGAGTCCCGGTTCATCTGCGGTTCGGCACGAGCTTCGGGCGTCTGTTCAGCCGCCGGGTACGCTCGCTTAGCCTCTCGGTCAGTGACAATTCGCACATCGCGCACCTCGTCTGTTTCCTGTTGCCTCCGGGCGCGCCTCGATTCACGATCTTTCGCTAGCCGCTGGGCTCGTTGCTCTGACGTTTCCTGGGCACGCTTGAGACGACGGGCATCGGCACGCCGGCGCTTCTCCGCTGCAATCTGCTCGTCGGTCATTTCCCTGCGTTGTCTGGGCATGTCTTGTAGAGTGTGTTCTATATCATCAAACGGCCATTTATGTTTTGCCTTGCCTCAGACTATGTTGAATCGGCCGCATGTGGCTGGCATTGATGAAATGGAGGCAGCGCTGCGTGAGATATGGACGCCATCTGGCCATGATATCGGGAAACGCAAGAAGCTTGCGTAGTACGCAGAGCTACTGGTAGGTGGCAGCACCGTGTCGTTTTACCGAAGCGTAGGAAACGTCCGCTTTTTCGTTCATAGCGTCGCATTTTTAGCGCATCCTAACAAGCACTAGGGTCTTTAGAATTACGCATCTATGTATTTTCTACTAAAGGAACATACCATCTAATACTTATGTATTGATGTTTCGCCTCAGATTGCGTAATATTTGCTTTTTGGTCGACTGTGTTCACAAGTATGAACGCAGCTACCAGTTCAAGATGGGTGGTCGTTGAGGAAGGGGTTAAACTTTCGCCATTCTACTGAATCGAAAAGCAGGACAGACACACACACAGACAGACAGACAGACCAAAATTTCTGCGTTGAAGTGTCCCAAGAAAGACTATCGTCTTAAAGAAATGCAGTACTGTCCGCTCATGAAGCTCGTCCTCTCAGAAGAAAGGTGTGCTCTGCCGCCATCCATCTGAGACCCCTGCGTTCTGTGCAAACCATATTAGCACTATGCCTAGAAATTACACGTCAGTGCGAAGCAGGAGAGCGCAGTGTGTGTGCGGAACGCACCGCGGAAGTGGACACCCACGGCACGGGACGTGCAAATATTGGCTGTCGGAAGAGGAAGTTTTCGGGTCACGTGAGAGTCAATGAGACCCCTCTGCTGTTGTTTTTTTTTCTTCCATCAAGAGGGTCACTCATCCGTTCGTTGATGGCACCGTAGAGAGCGAGCTTGGTCGAGCGTGCGACGGTCCCTGTCCAGACTGTCGTTGAGGGAGGAAAATACGCCATGAGACCGGCCCGAATATACGTAAAACATGAGGATAAAAGGTAACGACGAGGCTTGGAAAGCACAGAAAGAAAATATCTCATTTTACCACAACTAATAAACTCACCTAACCGACAGCAGACTGAGCAAGCTCTTCTTGCTCGAGCAGGCGAGCCTAAATTACACGAATGTCTATACCATTTATATCACAATTATTTTTATAAACTATGTCAACTTATGTTGTTACTGTGTTAGCTAATCTCTATTATACTGTTGTATACGTACATGCCTTCCTGTTTTGATCGCTTAGGAGATCAATGGTATAAATAAATAAATAAATAAATAAATAAATAAATAAATAAATAAATAAATAAATAAATATTGCTGCATTCACCTGGGTGGGTGCATGATTTCGTCGCAGCGAAGGAGCACATATGACCGAAAATGCCTTACGCTAGACTTATACGTAATTCAAGCAATCATGATGCTGGACATATCACTGTCGAAGCCGGCTGACCAATGGCAAAGAGCTCTTTCTGATGAAAAGCTTCGTGAATTCGGCACCTGAACTTAGCGTGTTATGCATACGTAAACGGTGATTGCATGTGTTTAAACAATCACCCATACATGCGCCTTTGCGAACCGCCACCGAATGCTTGACACTCCTGCATGCTCAACGCGCATCATAAATCTAAAGTAACAGTCAATTGATTAATGAATTCTGAACCAATAAATACGGCGCTGCAGCCAACTGGTGCACAGTGCACATTTTGCTTAAAACCACCTTTTTTTTTTTTTGTTTCAAGAAATGCTTCTATTGCCTGGCCTGTGTCGTGGTAGTAGTCGCAGTAGGCGTCACGCAAAAACAAGTTGCTCCCTTAATAGTGGGACACCAGGCGCCCTCTGTGAAGTGGCGAAACCACTATCGAAACTAAAGAATTGAGAAACTAAAAAATTGGCAGCGTACCTGCGTGCTTCGCTGCAAATGTCGTCGAAAGACGATAGTCTTCTGCCGGCCGTACCACGCTGCGTGAGATATGAACGCCATCTGGCAGCGCCGTCGGGAAATATGAGCTTGTTCAGAATCCCTGGGCAACTGCCAGGTGACAGCACCAAATCTTCGGCAGAGGCCTCTTTCGTACATAGCGTAGCATTTTTAGCGCAGCCTAACAAACACTAGGGTCTTTAGAATTACGTATCTATGTATGTTCTAGTAAAGGAACACACCACCAAATAATTACGTATTGACGACGCGCCTCAGATATGCGTAATATTTGCTTTTTGATCGACAATGTTCACAAGTATGAACGCAGCTGCCAGTTCAAGATGTCTGGGCGTTAGGCAAGTGCCTAAACTGTGGCCGGGTGGCTGAATCGTGTAACAGACAGACAAACAGACAGACCAAAATTTCGGTCTCTTTCGTTCAAGTATCCCAAGAAAGACTGTCGTCTTTAATAAAAAGAAACTGATGAATTGGAGGGGAAGAAATTCGTCACCGGTGCTGGGTCTTCAAACAGGGTCCAAAACCTGCGACGACAAGTGTCCTAATCTCTATTACTACAGGCCCACGCTTTCGAGATGTGAACATGCCTGAACCATAGGAATGCCTTAGTTTTTCTACAGTCCTGCTTAGGAGTTCCGGAAAAAAAAATGAAAGAAGAAAAGAAATGTGGCTGGTCAAGCTTTCGCGCACGTCACGCCTCCCTTTCCCCAATTTTCTCGACAGGAGGTGGGCCCTGCTGATTCTTTAATTATATTATCGAAAATACTACATAACTTTTCTCTTTTTTTTTCATCTCAATATACAAACCAGAGCTTCAGTGAACAATTCTTCAAGCATCCCTGTTAGTGCTAATTTACTGAGACTTCAACGTGAAATCAGCGTGCGTGAGCTCGGTGTCACGCGAGGACATGCACGCAACAACAAACTCGCCATAGGCGAACGTTCGACCGCTGAGTCATCACAGCCGCTGTGCGCTGTTACCCTCTGCGTTCCCGGAGAATTATTCTTCTCGGCTCCGAACGACTGCAAATACCGTTGTCTCCCCTTATTGTCTCCACTTTCACGCCGTCCCGAAAGCCCGGCAGCAGCTCGGAGAAACAAGCAAGCAAGCAGGGCCCGCCACCTCTACATCGCCTCGTGCTCAGGCATGGGAACGTGAAGTGAACCCACGCGACCATCTGCATGGCGAGCACGTTGCGCCGGTTGCCGAAAGAGCAACACGTTTCCCGCACTGGTTCCCGGATGAAGACTGAAAACCAAAAAAGAAAAAAGAAAGAAAGTGGAAGCGAGATGCTCGGAATGTTTTATGCGTTCAAGCCAGCGCGCGTCCCCGCAACCAACCTTCTTAGCCACAACCGAAACAACGCCTCTCTTTTCCCTTCCTCAACTCCCGCTTTCCCTTAACCTCCCCACGCTTTATTCCCCACACCCTGCGCACTTTCTCCTCTGGATTTTGCAGCCCCTCCATTGACGCTCTTCAATTGCTCGCCCGTTCTGTTAGAGTTCCGCCGCCCTGCCTGGCGTCTCTCCATTCTGCTTTTTTTTTTTTCTTTTCGGTCTTCGCTGTTGCTTCCTAGATATGTTGCACCTTTCATTTTTCTTATTTCTTCCCATTTTAGAAGAGCGTGTTGTTTTGGGGCCAGGCGATGTATTTGAGGAGCGCAGGTTTCGACGACCAAGTGCCGGACTGAAAAATGATGAAAGAAAAAAACTTGAAGGCACGAGAAAGAAGCTATACATAAGCGCCAGATCTCGCAGACGGGAATTCCGCGCTTTCTCACGTGTAAGCAGCTTCATCGAGGATCAGTGCTTTCACTCTACGTTGCCGAACTTACACGCGATCATGGAGGCAGGGAGCAGTCCTACATTTGGAACATCGATATAACCACGCAGGTGAAGTTGATTCTTTCGGTGACTGCATACGCGTGGCGTAATACGGCGACCATGCTTCTGCCTTTGATAAAGAGAAGTACCCTTTTCGCAACTTTGTCTCCAGCGACGTTCCTTCTTCAACGATCCTTCATCAATGATATCTTCCATTTTCATATAAAGCTGTATCTGTTACTATTCATACGGGAAGTGCTGCCTTGTTACTTTACGCGAGGGTGTTCGAAGTTCTGTGTGTGACATCGTGAAATTACACAGGTCGTACGTGAAACTCCTAGTTCATACGTATATATCCTTGTCGTGTGTACGGCTCTGCTGTGATATCATTAGTTCAGACTTTAATAGACACAGAACAACTATGTTAGGAGCTCAAAGTGGCGACACTATCATGCCTCCGTAAAATTGTATATATATACGCATGACGTTTTCTCAACGTAAAAGAGACTTGGACATACCGAGCACAGCGATGAGGTGTGATTGTGTGTGTGTGTTGCGCTATGCGCTATGTTTCTCTCTATAATCTCTAGCTTTCAGTTTTCCTCGTTCATTTCTCCTCGTTTAAGGTATCGTACCGGTTGTCGCGAACTGGTTGACCCCGCTGCATTTCCCTTTCGCCTACTTCTTCCAAATTAAACAGGCAATACCAATCGCTGCTGTCAGGTTTCTGACCACCTAGCTTCGTTCCAGAGGGTCTCTATACTAAAGAACAAGACAGGTCCAGATTGAACGCTCCCAGAGCTATTCCCGGCCGGCCAACGGAGGGCCTGCGGAAAGCAGCCCGATTCTGCACGCTCACAACTGTAAGGGGAGCTTCTGCATGCCGACCACGTCGGTCGCAACAACACTCACGTCCGGCAGAGGACCAACGCTCTCTTGAATTTTTAAAATGATCTATGTTACGGTGTAGAAATTCGCCCCGGGGACTGCGGAGCCGCTGGCGTGGAGTACCACACCACCACCTTCATGGTTACTTCTTTTTCTTCGTGGCACTGAACCGCTGTTTGCGGCTGCGCAACATCGACTCGTAAGGTTCTGTTTCTTTAGCTTGTAATAGAAATAAGACAAACTTGTTGTCTCGCTTTCGAGCGCTCTCTTTCCTTCACGTTATCTAGTAGCAAACTACAATTTCGTTCATCGTCACGTTCAAGATTTTGAAAACTTTTCGCCTTCAACACGCACACATTCCCTCTATATTTCATGATCTATGTTGCAGTTGTCAAACCGCACTGTGTGCTCAGAGCTGACTAACAAATTTGTAAACTAACATGCCAGGCTTGTCGCAAGGTTTTATCCCAAAATATTAATAAACCTTCTCTCTCTCTCCCTCTCTTCTCCGGAAGTTTTAAGATTGAATCACTGCAAACAAGCCCGCGCCTTTCCGTTTTGCCGCGTATTCTTCGACACGACTTCCCCTTCCCTCCCGAATTTCCCGCCTAAACTTACGTCAATGTAGACGGACCGATACTAGGAACTGTTAGTATACATAGCGAATGCATTTAAAGAATGTTTATCAATGAGAGAATCCGAAGCAAAAAAGGAATGTTTTAATGCTTAAGCAATTTATTGAGAAAGCTTGCAAGCACTATGATGTAAATATGAACCTTTCATGGTGGCCTTCAATTCGTCTTTGACCATCTTTCTGCATAGGCACATCCTCCTCTACGATAGTTGAATCCATTTTCGCACAAGACTACGGTTGGATTGATTATATAATGACAGATGGATAACGGTCTGCCACCGAAGGGGCGTTATGAAGTTGGGGAAAGATCATTTCTGTTATTTCCCCGTATCATTATTTCATAACAATAACCACTGGCGACCTGGCGAAAGGATGCCGTCCAATTTTCTGCTCCGATGCAGCTGTCAGTGGGTTCAATTCAATTCAATTCAATTCTTTATTTGCAGACGGGAAACATACAGAAATGCCAAAACTGTTTGGACCCATAGCCAAAGGCTAGTTGCGGGTCCAAAAACTAAATAAATAGGAGTTCCATGAACAAAAGATATATATATGACACATATACAGATAGCTGTCGTACATCATTAATTTGTGCAAGCGAAACAAAGGGAAAACGAAAGTATCGGTAAGTGCACGAAACAGGGGTAAACAAGGCATATTGTTGCATTATTATAAAAGGTTAAAATATACATAGCTGATCTCGAAAACAAAAACAAATCACTGGTTGAGAATGGTATTTTTAACGGTATCACACCGTTAACGGTTAGATGCTCCCTACGAGATTTCCTCTTCCTCCAGTTCTGCTAAGTGCCTAGCATTGGTAGCTTGACAAATACTTTGTTGACAAATAATTTGTACAAATACAACGGCGTCAACTAAAGGTCAAAAGCCTAAATCTTATAGTTTGCCCATTGCATTCCTTTCTGTAACCCAAGCGGACTGCATCCCTTAACTGGCTTATGGTGTTCGAACATCTCAAGATCTGCATTGGATATCGTGAGGAGGTGGTGACATGTCATAGTCGATCAATCAATCAAATCAACTTTTATTTCTCATTGATAAATACGGAGGTGATGGAAAAAAGTTGCAAAATCTGCAGCTTGACACGGCTCCGCCTTTGAATACATTGATAACGTATCCATGCATTCAAATACATCGTTCCCAACACATTTGAAGTTGCTGCACAATTCTGCCGTTCCTCAGCTCATCAATGTCTTTTTTTTTCTTTTTACTGCACCTCTCATACGTGTGTTCTAGACACACATTTTCTCCGCTTACAACAGATGTACCGGTTAGTATTGATTGATTTGTGGGGTTTAACGTCCCAAAACCAGGTCTGATTATGAGAGGCGCCGTAGTGAAGGTCTCCGGAAATTTCGACCACCTGGGGTTCTTTAACGTGCACTGACATCGCACGGCACACGGGCCTCAACATTTCGCCTCCATCTAAATGCAGCCGCCGCGGCCGGGATTCGATCCCGTGACCTTCGGATCAGCAGCCGAGTGCCATAACCACTAGACCACCGTGGCGGGGCGTTTGCCGGTTAGTAGCCCCGTTATCGAAAACACCACACTATAAGACAACAAACGCTACTTGAGCATTGCCTCCCCTACGGTTTTCATCTGTGTTTCCCCATTTCCCCACCACCTGGAGTATAGGGAAGCAAACTAGAAGTTTCCGTTTACGTTAACTTCCCGATTCTGCCTCACACAGTTCTCCCTCTCTCCTGAGCATTAATGATAGTTGCATTTGCTGGTACTTCAAGGATCTGGAATGAATGAATGAATGAATGAATCTGTCTGAACAAGCCACGAAGGTAGCAAAGCGAAATAGAATTTCGGGTTGAAAGCCCGAAATCTGAAGCTCGAAAAAAGAGGCGATGCCCACCAAGAAACCCTATACGACGTGGAAATGCTATCGAGCCCTCACGAAATCGAAAGCGTTCTTGTTGAAAGCGAGCGAGCGGGCGAAATGTGTGGCGTGCGATTCCCAACATCCCTGCCGCGGTATCGGGTGTCGTTGAACTGGCACATTTTATCACAAACTGAATGGCGGCTAGTGGGTATAGCGACTCCCTTTGCTTTTCTTTGTTACTGTTCATTTTCTGCTGCCCTTTTTCTTTTATTTCACTTATGGATAACTCCAGCTAAGCGTTTCTGCTGCTTGCGTTTGTATCGCAGGCGAACAACAAAGCACGTAGGCCATTGGGTCGTATTCTATTTCTTGGTGTCGAAAGCGCCAACGCTGCCGGCAAATGTACATGATACAAGTGCGTCAAAAAAAGTGCCCCTTTGCGTTTTCGTTAAGAGCTGTGCTCCTCACGTTCGATATTTCCGCTTCTTTCATCTATACATTTCTCTTCGTTTCTTTTCCGGAAGACCACATATAAATAAGCGTGCTTTTCCTAGTTGTGCTAGCGGAGCGCGTACATTGGCGCGCTAAGCACTTAATTCTGAGAGTTCTACTGTTATGTCCTTGTCACCATTTCTGTTCAATTCCACTTGTTGTTTGTGGTAGACAGTCATAGTGACGACTAAGTTGTTTTAAAAAAGAGCCGCTTGCTTAGGTATTCCAACATCGTTTAAAATTGTTGTTTAAAATTGTTGTTACCTAAGCAAGTGCTTCTTTGCTTTGCTTTAAATATATTGCTTTAAATGAACATCATCAGGACTACATATATTGCGCCGGCCACAAACCTCACCTCAGTATCTTTATCTGGACCAACTACAGATAGATAGATAGATAGATAGATAGATAGATAGATAGATAGATAGATAGATAGATAGATAGATAGATAGATAGATAGATAGATAGATAGATAGATAGATAAACTATGCTGTGGACTCATTCTCATATCCGTTCGTCCTGATAAATGAAGCTCATCTTCATTTATCAGGACGAACGGGCCGCCATCTTCCCCGACAGCCTTAAAGGGGCCAGAGAAATCGCCGCCGCGGACGCGCCAAGTCGGCACGACGGAAACACCACACTTGCTCTTTACAACCCCGAAGAAAGGTCCAGTCTCAAACTGTTCGTTACATTGGTTAAGAAACGTTAAGTTATTTTTCTATTGTAGATAGGTAATTAAAGCATGAAAGAAAGAAAGGTAGTGATGCTGTTTACAGAAGGAGTATGCCATGTCAGGGGCCACAACATTCAAATGGAAAAATACCAATTGTGTTGTTCCATAGTCTGCTTCCAGTTTCTTTCTGTCGCTTTTTTTTTCTAGCTAGGCTTCACTAAATATTCCTTAGTGGTAGTTTAACGGAACTTCAACATACGTATTTCTTTTTACCTTAATGCTTACTTTCTGAACCCATTAATGGAGAAACAACTTTTACAAGCGGTCTGGGAGGAAGCACACCCAATCATCCGCGTGCGTGGTAGGCTCGCTTCGATGCCGATAATTTAGCTAGGATGCACAGGACCTAAGTGATCCCGGTATCTCTACTCGCTCATAAGTGAAGTTCGCGTAAATTGAATTACGTGATCTAACGAACGCGCTTACTACGCAGCAAAGAAACAAAATGTATAATGAACCGAACTAGGCAAATTTTGGGGTGCGTCTCTGTCATGGACGATAAATGAGGAACAAGCTCTTCCTCTCTATGCTACGCATACTTCAGCGCCGCTTAGCAGACACTATACACTTTGGGCGCCGACTGCGTTCCTAAAGCGTTATCTTTAACGACATCCGCTGGCTAATTTCTTGCTTATTAAGTTTTTTAGTGTATCTTAAACGATCATTCAAACTTTGTTCCTCATTTCTGAATCTTTTGAACTTTTTAAACATGCCGTCTTCCCCCGGATCCTTCGCTGCTAGTGGGAACAGAGCTCGCCGGGTCGTTTGACAAGGAGCGTCTGGTAATTCCTTATCTCTATCTTCCTTTATTTTCTTTTTTTGGCGGCTTCCTTGAATGAGATTAACTAGAAAACTGTGTTGCAACAGACCTTAAAAAAATTGTGCTAAGGGGGAAGTCTATATATAGATTGCCAGATTACTATGCAACAGCGACAAGACACAGTCAATAGACGAAGTAAGCATCAATCATTTAAACGGCTTACGAAAAACCTTCATTTCCGCCTTTTCTTAAAACGATCTTTCTATTATAAAAATAGAAATTAATACTTTGTTCATTTGCTTGACAGCTTTTCATTCATTCATTCATTCATTCATTCATTCATTCATTCATTGGCGTATGTAAACTACGTAAAAATAAAAATTCGTTTGTTGCAAACTAGCGTGTTCAGTGGAGGCTTCCGAAAGTAATAGTATATGGCATATATTTTGGGTAAATCATAAAGCTCGTACCTACCCTAAAAGCTAACCCTATTTCTGCATTCGCTGGCTTAGATGCCCTAGCTTTTGGCTATTTCTCATTTCTGCCAGTGTCTTATCTTCTAAGTGAGGCGACACTTCCCTTTGTAATGTCCTTTTTTTTTTTTTTTACCTTCGTTCTGACGCCAAGAAACAGCGAATTTCTTCCTCTCTGTTGTTATCTAGACCGAGCAAGGCCTATTTTTTTGTCACGTCACTGAGCCTTCGTTGGCCGAGACCCGTCAAAGGAACAAAAATCACAACAAAAGGGAATGATTGATGACCCTCCGGCCATTCTTTGTCATGCTGGGAGCATTAAGGAATTCCGGTAAGCAAAAATGCAATACAAAGTTTTCTAACACTCCTAAAAAAGCGCCAAAGGTCGCAGAACGTCGTTCCCAATGTTTAGGCATGGGGGCAGGCGACCAAGCGCAGCATGAAACGAGTGCATAAGAACAGCCAGAAGAGCAACTTTAAGGTGAATAAGTTATTAAATCTTCCGTGTAGGTAAGCATGCTGTGGAGCAACTCTTCCCGTCGTTCTTTAAAAAGACAAACTTGTGTTTTGTGACATATTACTCTTATTTCGTCAGCAAGTGAAACCTCCGAGCAGTGTTCAAGAGCTACCAAACACAGGATTATTCTACTGTCGACGTCTCCACTGACACATGAGTGGTCAATACCGCTTGCCTATTGAACCGAAACCTCAGAAAACGATGGACGATCCACGCTAGCCAGCACGATGAACCGAAACTGTAAAAATTAAGACGTTACTTTTTTTTACTACATCTTTCGCTAATGAGACAAAGCTTTCCGAGAATAAACTTCCGCCTTGAACGCTGTGTCCTAAAGATAGTTGGACTACTGCGAGAAAGTAAGAACGAAAATAAAGACGAAAGCGAAGAGAAAATAGCACCTTAAAAAGCAGTACCGAATGGCACTTAACTCAACGTGGCAAATCCTCTCGACTCGCTAACCCAATCAGCGAACGTAGGCTCCTGAGAGGTCTTAAGTGACTCTGCTCTGCCCGAGCTGCAAATCCGGTGATGCAGCGCCTTCCACCTTTTATGGTGCGGCTGCCAGCTACGTAAGCACTTGACATGAAGCGGGTGGCCTGCGCAAAATAGCAAGAGCGTGCCACTATACTATACGGCATGAGCTTGCAAAGCGAGGCGAGCAGCGCGTATGTGCTATCCGCAAATGAAACAAAAAGAAAAATGAAAGCGTGTAAGGGGAGCCGTCGGGTCACAGCAGGAGCCATAGGCGCCGGAGCCCTGCGACAGAAACAGTTGCGCTTGGCAGACACACTAATCCACCGCGCTTGGGCTGCCATTCTGCTCGCTGACTGCGCACGCAGCACGTCGCCGAAGTACCGTGCAGCTAAAGAAATGCTATTTGCCCGTCGTATAGTGCATCGCAAGCTTACAAAGTAAAACTATGTCCGCGCATATTTCGATAACGCTTTGAGATACGCAATGTAGGGACACTTTTAGTGGAAACTCAAACAGTGCAAGAAAAAAGAAACATGAAGATGAAGACATGGTACTTCCCCCTTTTTTACCTAACTGTATTTTGTCGTTCATACCGCAAATTCTATGACAGCAACCAACGAATAGCGCCGTAGCAAACTGTAATGTACGCTATCATTAAAGTTTAATTTTTATTTGAGTGTTTAATGTCATGTCTGTGCGTATTTGACGCAGATCGGCAGCGTTTCGTCAATAGCGAAACAACAGAGCGATGTGAACAGTAGAAATGAACTGCCGCGCAGCTCAGGCGCTCGTTAACAATATACGATGACTTAGTCTTATCGTGTTGTAATAAAACTTACCGAATGCCCTTCGGCAAAAGACAGAGCGATAGAGGCAAATGCATCATTTTGCGTATGCCATGCGATCACAATGTTCGGCATCATGTCGATGTTTGGAACGTTTTTGTTCAGTTTGTCGACTCTGTGTCAATGTCGCGAATCCTTTGCACTCATATGTGGATAACCTCCAAGCTTCTGTAGTCACAAGCGTAGACAGATTTTAATTTCAGTGCAAAACGATTGCTTCACGACAAAAAAAAATAAATAATTACGACAGGCAAGCACACATGCTGTTCGATCCTCCGCGAAGTGAAGGTCTACGAAACTGCAGTCGCATGGCGAGCAAACCTCGACACCTTGTATTTACAGTGGTGCCATCAAAGCACTGCGCTGTTCTAGAGCTTCTTGAATTGTATAGCTTTAAGCCAGTTGCGAAAGTAATGCACTAGTCTATTGTAGCCCACTGCACATGTTATACAATCAACACGATACTAACGGTCTGCAGGTAAGACGAATTTTACTTTTAGACTACTCTGCCTAGGACGACCATTGCACACAACTGCCAGACTCGTCTGGCTGCAGCCTTCTTCTATACAGCCCGCATCGGCTTCCTTTTGTGGATAGTGAAGGAATGAGGCGGGGAGCGACTTATTCTTCGGGAATTTAGTAGCTCCTTCTTTATTTACGGCCTAGCTACGTGGGTGTCAGGCTTCTGAAAGAGATGGTGCCAGTCTTTTTCCGGTCACCGACGCGCTTCCTTTCACCTTCTATCGATGGTGCCTCGTTCCCAGTGCAGATGTTTTACTTTATCGAAGCTTCTCTGGAAGTGTCGCAACCATTTTTGTGTTTACACGCGCGCAACTTGCACACAGTGTCATACGACTAAGTACGTCGGTGCATCGCGCCGCCATTTCCGAAGTTTTTTGCTGGTCACGGGTTTAAGAACACACGAAGTCACGGCTCAAACTGCCTTGCCCTGAATTTTGTGTAATTGACAGGTTGGAAAGCTTGTTCAAGCCAGCAGGAAATGTAAAATTGCTACTAAACTAATGAAACAAGTTTTCTCTTTGGGCCAAGCTACCGTCCCGAGAAGCTTCGTTTTCTGGCTTGTTGAAATCGATACAAGTCGCTCGTGTTCTGTGTCATTCATAAAGTATAGAGAGAAACAAGAAACTAGACACCGTTTGATAACTGCCTACCTTAGACAGGGTGAATAAGTTCACCCATATAAAGAAAAAAAAAGGACAAGCTAACTGACCTCAAGTTGGAAACCAAGAACTTGTCTTTTAAAAAAGCCTGCACAGACGTAATTCCGATCCAAGCAGGGTGCTAATGCAATGATTCAAGCAGTTGTGCGAACGGTCAAGGTTATTTCGAGTTGCATGCGTCTGTCGCGTACGGATGGTGACGTTCCTAGCACAGCAGGAAAGCAAGAAAAATGCTGTTCAAATAACGCCCATACGCATTCCACGCTTTGCAAGAGAGAGAGAGAGAGGGATGATGATGATGTGCGGAAGGCAGGGAGGTTAACCGGAAGGAAAAATATCCAGTTTGCTACCCTGCACTGGGGAAGGGGTGAAGGGAGACAGAAAGGGATGGAAGAAAAGAATAAAGGGAGAAAACTTGCGACATAAAGAATGCAGATAATGAATAGCAGTCTCGGTGGCAATGATGCACTTGTCAGCTGGACGTTATTCCTCGTGCTATTTTGTTGTCGGTTTGTGTCTCTTTCTTTTCAAGATGCAGATAGACTTCTTTGCTGTTAAGGCACTCATATTCCTATTGAAATTAGAAGTGGCACGCTAACCGCGATGGCGTCTTAAAGCAGGCACTCGTGCCAAGCACTACGAAGCGCGCACCTGTAACACACTCCCGATAAATCTTGTTTCTGTAGCTATGGCTCACATATTCACGAAAGTCAAATATAAATATTTCAAAATGCTCAGTACCATTCTTGAATCTTGACAAGAATGAAAACTAAAAAAGTACTAAGGCATTCGTGTCGTAAATATACAGCAGCCAAGCTTACGTGTGCCGAATGAAGCACTTCCGTGCTTGCAGCACGCGTGGGACTTCCATTTTTAATTACCAACGGCACATATGGTATCCGGGACATCTCCTCGCATAACGACCTAGTCGTTAGAGCTGAACAAAGACGCTGAGGTATTCGGTCTTTGTTGCAAATGGCTCTTCAAAAGCACGATGCGAGCCGACCGAAGACATAGATTTGGAAGCGCATTTCTAGGTCCCTCATTAATATGGATAGCGGGTGAAAGAGGAAATAAAGGAGGACAGCCGGGATGGCAGAACTTCCTGCAAACTACACAGGTTAATCGGTAGGGCGGTGGGGAAGCAACGCAACGACCTTCGTGACACTGTATAACAAGTTCTTGCACAATTTCTGAGGAAGTGAGGACCTTGTCTCCTGCAAAACAGCGCGTGCTGCGAATTCTCCTCCGAGACTGTGAATACCAGCATGCATGCCCGCTGTTGTAAGCACCTAGTGCGGATCCGACTGTATAGCTTCTTTCAACAGCGAAGCTGTTTAAGCTTGGAAAAACACCGGGATCGTCCACACAAAACTACCATCATCATGAAAAAAGTGCGCGTCAACTTCTACGCAATGCCCAATGCGCGACATTTGCGCGCGCATTTCTTTCTTCCTTGCGCTCACGCCCTCAGCCCACTACTACGCAAAGGTGGAGGTGTTTCATAGGAACGCCTGTCGAAGAGCTTCGCCAAACGCTAGTCGCGCTGAAGGAAACGCGCACTCGTATGCGTATCCACGAGAATGCACAACTTGCAGATGAGCTTCTCTACTGAGACATGGCAAGACAAAAGCATAACTTGACGCAGGACGAAAAAGCCGCTCTACGCGAAAGCCGCAGCGAAGCATATGGCGAAGGGAAACGCCTTCTTCGCGCGGATCCATTGGTCCTCGCTAGAGAAGCCGAGGACAGTCGACACCGTCTGGCTGACTTGGTCAACCAAGCCAAGCAACTCAGAAGAAACAGCGAGGCTGGGCGGCTTCCTTAGCCTTAGCTTAACTTAGCTACTAGCCCAAGACTAGCATTCCTCGAAAGAGCCCAGCCATGCAGACGAAACCTAAGCTAACTTAAGCTAAGCTGACCTGCTGAAGCCGTTCAGCTTCGCGGTTTGTTGGACTTGGCACCGCTAGTCGCAAGCTGGCCTCATTTCTTTTTCTGGCACGAATGATTACGCGGCTAACAAGTAGAGGAGGATAAATCGAAAAGTGGACCTGTTCTGCCCTCTCCGGTAGCGAAACCAGTCTTTCTGTGCGTGGGCTCGGAGACGGTTGGCGCAAACTGCTCCCCTGGCAGATGTGGTATGAGCTAAGTTCGAGTGCTCCGGCAAAGATTGCTTGAAGAACAATGGGACGTGCAGTGGGAAAAAAACGAAGGTTGTGTTATGCGTGAAACATTGACAGGATATGCTACTGTCGTTTACTGAACATGCGCAAAACTCTCAGAATAGAGGAGGCACAGGATACGTCCGTCAGAGGTCTTCGTGCGTTTTGAATAAAATTCGTACACCGGGAAAAAAGTTAGGCTCTTTAGGTCCATTTTTCAACCCAAAGGAGAACTCTTAACTTTGACCAAATTTGGCGAAATCTCGTTAAGAAAGAAGCTTTTCCTAGACGAGAACTATTCTCGAAACGGCCAAACCTGTCCTCTAATTGAGTTCCGACAGACGTGCAGGAAAAGTGCCGGAAACTTCTCGAGAGAACTACAGCCATCGAGTGTCTACTAGTAACTTCTTAACTGACTTTCTGCTCACTCGGCCGAAATCTTAGCTTGTCTTCTAAAAACACCACTGAGAAACTTACACGGGAAACCGGCTCAATATACGACAGGTGAACTCTCTTATAAGAGTTAGTGAAGCATTCCTAAGCTGAACACGTGGAATAAGGACGAACCCATCGTTAACATGCAGATAAAAAACGTCATTTTTAAAACGTCATTTTGAAAGCCAGTATCATCCTCTCAGATCATGTGTATTAATGAATCTAAAGTTCACAGCTAAAGCGTTCCCCACTTTTATGAAAGAGAGAGAGTATTACGAAATTCAGTCAAGTAGAACGTCCACACTGGAACAAGCATTCAGGGGTAAATGGAACCTTGCAAATTTTCAGTGATCTGCTCATCATCGTGAAGTAGAATAGACATGCGATACGTCAAGAAGAACGGCAGAACCTCTACTTGTACGAGAAAGGATGTGTCTGGAACGTGAAATAACAAAAAAAAAAGAACGAAAGATGATTGTCGTTCATATTTTAACATAGGTACTACGGCGAACAAATTTGCGTCATGACGCGAACCAAGAACCACTATTCTGTGTTGGAATCGAGCAACTGGTGTCTTTCGAAAGATGATAACTGCCGAAAAACGGGCATCGTTCATTTGGAATTATGAGAGCCAGCACGACAAATCGACCACGTTCTTCGCCGATGCTTTAGTCCTTAAAGTGGTAAGATACGCCCAGCCTCGAGAAAGTTTGTTAAGGTGTCCACTGTTTCAACAGCAAATGAATTCGCATATTTTTACATGTTTTTGTCGGAAAGACCTCCCACGACACGCCAATGGAAACTGAGGACGGGAGGTATAATAACAATAAATGCCAGTGATGCGTTCTGCACGAAACATTATGCTATAGCAGCCTCGCGCAAGACGGCACGGTTCGTGACACAACTTAGCAATGTCAATGGCGTAGAAACCTGTCGAATTCATACGAAAATTGCAGCAGAAATGTATCCGACTCGGACAACCTGTCCATAAATTTAATGGATGGGATAGGAAACTTCAGCGGTAAACTTCAGTTCGCCAGTTTAACGTAACTACTTATCTTTTTGCTTAACGTAATTTTAGTAAGTGTACTAGAAAACAATGTTCTAATAATCAAGGGGTGATCTCTAAAAACAAGCGTAAGCGTCTCACATAACCAAGGAAGGAAGGAAATAATAGAGAGGGAAAGGCATGGAGGTTAACCAGTGTAGGACAACCGGTATGCTACCCTGCACGAGGGGAAGGGGAGATTGAGAGTTGAGAGAAAAGAGTGAGAGAGAGAGAGAGAAAGGACGCGCGTATCAGAGTCAGTGGCACCTGCACGGTACGCGACATCACACATCGCTGTTACAGTCGCTTGTGCAAGTCTGCCGTCGTTAAAAAGTGCAGCAGCGCCTTTGCAACCTTCAGTTGTAATGTCTTGTGTGGTCGAAATTCCAGAATGGCATCAACCGACATCCGTTGCAGGCCAAGGTGAGCAAGAGCGGACGCCAGTGATTTCCTCTGCATGTCATAGCGAGGACAGTCGCATATGATGTGTTGCAGCGTCTCTTCACGACGACAGGTGTCACAAAGAGGGCTGTCGGCCATTCAGATCATAAAAGAATAAAAGTTCGTAAAAGCCACTCTTAACCACAAACGATAAAGCAGGGTGGACTCTGCTCGGCGGAGTTTTGGTGGCAATCGAAAATGCCGTAAAGACGGCAGGTGGTGTTGTCGACTGTTCTGAATGGTTTGGCTGCTTGAGGCACTCCACAGCGAGAGTGTAATCTCCTGTGCAATCGCTTGAAGTTGCCTGGCAGCGTCGGACCTTGAGAGAGGTATGATTTCAACTTTTGTGCCTTCCAGTGCAGACCTGGCGGCCTTGTCAGCATATTCGTTTCCAATGACGCCGTCACGTGGTGTCCCTTCTCATGTGATGTATGGAGAAGAGATCTGATCTCCAACACCAGTTGCTCGTATGGTCCGCGCCGCAGGGCTGCCAGCAAGGACTGTAAGGCCGCCTTTGAGTCGCTAAAGATTGACCATTGTCGGGGTGGTTCCTCATTTACTACACAAAGGGCAGCACGCAGAGCAGCAAGTTCCGCAGCTGTCGATGTCGTCGGGTGGTCTGTCTTAAAACTGATGGTGGAAGCTTTCGCTGGTACAACCACCGCTCCGGACGAACACTGGAGGTTCGAGGACCCATCCGTATAAATATGCACTTTGTCGGCGTACCTCTCGTGTAGAAGAAGCAGGGATAGTTGTTTCAAAGCACCTGATGACAGCTCAGCTTTTTTTCTGATTCCTGGCACACCAAGGTGTACTGTAGGTTGAATGAGACACCAAGGGGGAATCGACGGTTTGGCGGCGGCGGTGAAGCCTGCCGGAAGTATGGCAGAATATCTGGAGACCATTTTGCAGAATGACGCGTTCCGCTTGTCTGACGGCAATGTTGCGAGGTGGTGACAGCAGGCACGGGCAAAATGCCTGATGTGGGTTCTCAAGACTTTCACCGCAACGTGCGTTTGTATTGGTTGGTCCCGAGCAATCGCTATAGTTGCCTCTGATAATACATAACCTCACATAACCAAAACTCCAGGTAGAGTATAGAGCTCCAAGCATAGTGGCAGTTTGCGCGTGAGGATTACGATATTTTTGTAACCCGCAATGCTCGTGGAATTCTTCTCGTGCCACACCTAAACGCGTTGACGAGTCTTAACTATACGACGTGATGAATCGTCCAGAGGGCCCGCAAGGTGCAAGGACCTCCCTTAAAACGGCCCTTGTGAATGCATTGAGGGCGGGAGAAAGTGAAGCCACTTGTTCAGCGGCAACGACTGTGAGCTAGAACAATGGCCACACACAGAAGGTACGCTATCTCCAGGTTTGTTGTGATCAGAATGTCCTGGTAGTTTGTAGCTCTCGGTTTTATGGTCAGAAAGCAAACGTGAGCATCACAAAAACTTTTGCTGAGGCAGCTTCAGTTGCAGATGTCTCGTTTGTGTGCAGGGAACAAACAACAAATTTCATATAAGTTACGTGAACGCTAATAATATTCGCACAAGTGTAGGTTTTACGGCTGCACCAGAGAAACAACATTAGAGATATCCACGATAATACGAGAATACCGAGGACGTGCAAGCCAACCATTTCTGCTTTTTTATTTTATTTTTATTTTAAGAAGAGCACGCAACCAGCAAGCCCGGAAGGAGGGAATAACACTTTATTTTATTTAGATAACAAAAAAAAAACATTAACCGACCCAGTAAGTATAGTGACCGTCTAAATCCAAGCTTATTTTTGCGCCTCATTTGAAAAAACATGATTTCCCAAGTAAACTTTAAATGACGTCTGAGACTACGTTAGCGAACATACCTCCCAAGTGATCACTTTGTTTGATGTCTTCTTCGATGGCGTCGTCGTCGTCGTCAACCTTACCTCGTGAAAAGTCATCATAGTCATGAATAGTGCACACATATAAATAAACGCAGGCGAAAAATCGCGCGTAGCGCTAACCATAAGCCCTTGCTTATTGGAGCAGGCATTGTAAAAGAACGTCTGACGAGCTTGCTCACGCAACAGAGCAGACGAAACCATCGTTGATCATATCACATCATACGACGGACACCCTTCACCAAAGCGTCGGAATCATCGGCAGTGATTATTATTTGCGGACTTCGTTTCGCGAGACGCAAATGAGGAGCGTATATTATAAGTGAGGAGCGTAGTCCACACAAAGGAGAGGTGTGTTGAACTTGCTACTAATCTTTGGTTCGGCGAGAACAGGAGCTGAGCCAGCACGCATTGCGTATTTGTTGAACCATGTGTCCTTGAATATTATGTACCGCAAGGTGAGGGAATGTCTTTGGCGCTCTGTTCAGGAAATGTCGACGGTTTCGAGGTACTTAATATGCGTGTTCAAACAGCTAATCTTTGTGTTACCTTCTTTGAAAGTGCGGAACTACATACAAAGCTTAGAAAGAACACATGGCACGAATTTGATTGTTAACTTAAGAGCGCCCCGTTTGTGTCAGAGTATGCGATCTACTGCTCACCGTGGTTCCTCCGGGCAGAACGCCTGGCAGCGTGCAACATTCCAGAGCCCGCTCTCAAATATTCATTATGACTTACACGCAATGTCGTTTTTCCTAATGTTCATTCTCGCTTTGGGGTCACTAAACTGCACTTCTGAATTGCTGACAGCGAGCAGTAGTTGAAACAAAACAGAAACCAGCCGATAAATGCGTCCCGCTATCGCAGCAAGTAGTTTGTATAAGTGCTGCTAGGAAACCAAGGACGTGAATAAGGCGGAAGCCTTACCGAAAGACGTTGGAAAGAGCTGTGAAAAGCGCAGAAGCCTGCCAGTATCGCGACGGTCCTTTCGGCAAGTTATAAGAGGTGCTTGCTTCTCCACAGTTTCCTAGGTAACTGACTGGAGTCTCTCGGAGTAGTCGGAACACTGATGTTGGCGACGAACGTGAGGCTTCTGGAAGAATAACGACACTTTCCAAAGAAATGGTTCCTCATGGGTGCGTTATGCACTTAGCCATGGCCCCTTTAATGTTACAGGCATGGTAGAGCCAAAACAAAATGAGAACGAAAGAAGCTTATAGAAGAAATCACAGTGTTTGCGCTGAACTGTGGGATGATGTTATGCTTAAGGGTAAAATTTGCGGCAACATACATACTCCTCATAAACATTTAATAAAAAATAATGTGGTTGACCTCTTCGTCATAGGATTCTGTATCGCGCGAAGGCGAAACGAGTTTTCACAGAACTCGTTAAAGATTATCCGCATAAAAGGCAATATGGAGATATGAGGCGTTCGGCCATAGAATGCCGAATTCTATTAAGAATCCTGTGACGAAGGGATCAACATTTTCTCGTATTTATTTATTTATTTATTTATTTATTTATTTATTTATTTATTTATTTATTTATTTGGTTGAATATCCAAGCCATATCTATGGCACTTGGCTTCGGAAAGTGAGGACCCAGTTTCAAACTCCAGCGCCGCCAACAAATTTCCTTTTTTTTATTTCCTATCTTTCTTCCTTTCCATCTTTCTTAGGTAGAAAATCAAAGGCGTGCATATGGTACGTGAGGTGAATGCGCCGCTATATTTAAAACACGCGCTCTTACACCTGACTGGTCAAAGACAGACCACGCGACCTGCCAGCTCAGCCAATGAACACGAACAAATATCCTGCGAACTACAACTGCCACTACAACGCCGACAACGACACGGAGTCCACTAAGACATCGACAATGAGGAGGAGCGACGTAAGTGCGAGGACGAATAAAAGGAGAACAGGAAACGGTAAAGCATGACATAGGCTTATATAGTATGGTTTATGCGCCACAACGAAGTGGCTATATGCCAAGCAGCTCTTAGCATGGCATAGCCATGCAGAGTATAGTATAGAAATGTGGTGGGAAAGAAAAGTCAGGGAAGGAAATGTGATGTGAGGGTAAGGAAAGAAAGGAGGAGAGGAGAGGTAAAGCATGGTATTGCCTTTCACATTACAGTTTAGCAACCATAGCGTAGTCATGTAAGTACAATCTAGCATAGCAAGCGGTGGGATAGCGAAGTAAGGGTGAGGAGGAGACAGTGGGATAGGTAAACGAAGTAAAGAAAGTTGACGGAGAAAAGAAAAAAGGAGATAGTGTGTAGAAATAGACAAATAAAGAAAGATTAATGAAAGAAGAAGATGATGAAGATACATGAAGAACTCAAGCTGCGTTCCTTAACGGAGGGCGCTTGCTATCCAGCTGCGTTTACTCAGATGACACAAGCCTGGGAATGGCTTCTTCTTTCTTTCTTTTTCTTCTTTTTTTTTTGCATTACCAAACTCGAAGGGAAATCATTAGTCACCGCTTGTCACGCCTCACTCTACAGAACTTACGAAGACCCATCTCGCTTACATGTTTTGGGCTGAGAAGGCAACTTGAGATTCAATAGCGGGCACTGCAGCTTACACCTCGTTCTGCTAAATTAATGAATGCAATATTGTCGCTTCGTCACGTGGACAGCACAATGTATCCACAATGAGATGACAAAACGCTGCTTCGTCCCCTTGCTTCACCGCGTAGACTAGTAAGCCAGAATTGCTAAACGCTGCGCTTTGATTCTGCCAGTATCTTTGATGATCTGTTTACGTGGAAGCGCAACATTAATAGACTGCTGCAACGAAGAAAAAGTATTTTCGTTAACAGAACTTCTGTGAAAAGACATCGAAAGCCGATAGACACAACATCAAACTGAGCAACTTAACTACTACTGCTTCCCTACATAACGAATCAGCGGTCTTGTGATTTCACCTCAGCAAGAGACAATACAAAATACCTCTTCGTATCCTGCCGCAACAAGACATTGCCCCAACATACACAATCGTGTTCATTTAATAAATTCATGCCTCTGAATTTACCCAAATGAACCTGTCCCCTAATATTCTGCAGTTAAGCCAACATCACAAATCAATTGTTTTGATGCACCGCGGAGCTACAGTGACATCGATTCTTTATTCTTCAAAGTCAACGCCCAGTTTCTTTCAGATCGCCTTGCTGAATTCTGGCTTCAACGAACCACGATTGTTTTGGGGCGTCTTCACAGTAATTTTTTAACACTGACAGAGTGTCGTCCCTGACGAATTGTTGTCGATTCGTCGCTGAATCGAATGTAGAGATAGGTAAGCATTTCATCAGCCACGATGTTGTATGCATAGCCTGTGAAAAACATCGGTGGGTGGTTGCCGAGTGTAAATATTTCCATAGTCATTGAAGATTCGTATACTTTAAACTTCTCGTGTTCTCCTATCTGCGACACTTGAAACTGCAAGCTGGTTTAATTTTGAATTCGAAGCATTGTTTCGCTCATATGAGACACTTTCCGCTTGATAAGCAAGTCATCTTTCGTAGCTTTCCGGGCATTTTCAGCAACATACTCAGTGTGTCAGATCAAAAGATTTAACCTCAACCTCATCGAACCCGCGTTCGCACTAAACAGAATTGTGGTCTAACCATTAAGTTACGTTCTCTCTCTTCTCACAAACCCACGGTGCTCATTAGTGTTAAGGAAACCGAACACTACCTCGTACCTACGTAAACATACTCCTCACCAAGGTTCACTATGGTACCTAAGGTTGGAATCCTGTAAGTAGATGTCATAGTAAGATAAACCTATAGACACCGCGAGGAGTGATGACGGGCTTTGGGTAAAAGCTACACGTCTTAGCAATTAACTAGTCGAAATGGGACCTCGTCAATGTAATTGCAATCTGTGCAATCTGGAGCTTAAGGCCTCGTTCCGTACATGGAGGTAGATGCCGCCGGCAATGGAATCTCTCTCGAGATCACCTGCTGCTTTCGGCTACAGCTCATTTCCGGCACTCATTAGATAGTGACTGCGCCTTAGATCCTGCCTTAGCTTAGCTTCTCATCCGATGCGACATGAGGCTTAATAGAAGAACTGAAGAAGAAGCTACTGCGATAGCCTACGGGCACAGGCAATGTTATCCACGCATCTGATTGCTTGAGGATTAAGCTACAGAAGCAGACACCGCTAGGTTCTCTCCTTGATATGTGTTTTTTCGCCAGTAACTAACCAGGCCTATCACAAACTTTATCATTCTGCTTAACAGTCCATTAACAGCAAATAGCTAAAAAATCGCGCTGTGTTATGTGTCTTGTTATTTTCGTATCTAAGATAACAAAACAAGGGTAGCGTATACGAAAATAGGCATGTGAAAAGCTCAATATAATGTAACGAACATATAATACTTTACATAGGGTTTTCCACAAAACACCTTATGTTCATATAATAATACTGGAGATGGCACACATAATCTTAACAGCGCGGCTGTCTAAGACCGTGAGCGGCATCGCTAAAAACTCGGCGCCGCTATTCAGAACAAACTGGAGAGGAGAGGATAATAGAAATGAAGAGGAGGAGGAGGAGAAGAAATAAATAAAACGAAAGAAACTTTCTTGGCGAGGCGGGGTTCCAACCCAAGTACCCATGGTCCGATGGCGAGCGTCATAGACAGTAGGCAATACATCCTTTTTTTTTTTTCATGACATTTGTTCAAAAAAGAATGGTACTTGTAGAAAGCTCAAATACACACAAAGGTAAGAAGCACCTTGCACATCAGCAGAGTCGCACACAGAAGACGCTATACTAGCCGCACGCAGCACTATACAGCCCACACACATGCCAAACAGTAGTAATGATGTTTCTTTTGACGTACTTTTTTGCATAATAGTATGCACAGCCTGGTGGGAAACGCGCATGCTGCAGGGAAACGCCGAACCAGCGGTTTCCTCAGGCACTCATTTCATTCGAATGATAAACGGACTAAAGGATGTGTACGAACAAATGGAAATGCAGCTGGACTGGCATTTTGGTTTGGAAAGCTGTTTATCCTCGCCACCATTAGAAGTTGTTTAGAACAGCTGTGCATGTGGAGAGGTGTACATACATACGCGATTGCAGAGCATGCATTTAATGGAACCGTATGAAAGCGTTGTGCCGGCGATTGCAACACAACTTGGTATAGGCGAGAGAAACAGGAAATGATAGCAAGGGAGGGAGGGGGAGGGGGAGATGGTGTGGGGTAAAGAAACACAAGACTCGTGTTGTGCAAAAGGGAAAAGCGGACCCGCGCTGGCACTCAGCCCACCGCTACTAGATAGTGCTAGTGATAACAGTGCCACGTAATAATGATACTATGATGCCATGATAGTGATATCATGAGCGAACGAGCGCTTGCCTCGACACACAACCGACGTCTTGCCCTCAGTCCAGTGCTACGTCATATCGATAATGATAGTGCTACATTATAGCGGTCGTGTAGTTGACAACGCTGCCCCATCCGCTGTTTACTCAGATCTCACAGGCGTGCAAATGGCTTTAATTTTTTATTATATATCTGCATCTACCTGTACAAGGCTAGTGTTCACAACCTGGCTCCATGAAGGCTCGAAAAAAATGAAGAAGGTGCAATTCACTTCATCTTCCCTGAAATATAACATTATTCGATCAATTTATAATCGGCGGCTTTTCCAGATACTGCACGAATGATCTATTTCTTTTAAGCTTTGCTATATCTTACTTTGACAATAAACGAACTGAAACAAAGAACGAAATCTAGAAGCAGTAAAGGAAATTTGCACAGAGGATTGCGTTGTTTCCATTTGCACATTAAGATACTTACAGTTTCCGCTTGTACCTTGGGTACTTGGACACAGTGGAGCATCTGAACATTTACACATCATATTTACCTCTTTGCACGCATTCTTTTTGCCAAAATATCAGTAAGAGCTCAAAACGTTGACGCATAGCGAACTTTCAACCCTTTATCGTAATAATTCTCCTGCCCCTCTCTAAATTCATGATAGACCTTTCACCAAATATTTGGACCACTAGCATGCATTAACTATGCTTAAACGTTAGTGGTAAGCATACTAAATTAACCTTTCGCTCATGTTTACCGGCTCTCTTGGGATACTGCGTTGTACTTCGTCGTGTGCCCCGTGTGTTACTTTGCTCACAAAAACTCCTAATCGCCTGTAGCCACATCACTACCACTATTTTTCTCCTAATGTGCGTTTTGAAATTATATGGTGGCACAGTAACATATAAACGGAGCACCTCTTCCCCCTGCGGTTCGTCCATAAAAACAGTAGGAACACAAGCCAAAATTTCTAACTTCCTTAAGGAGTTTCACCGCCACGGTGGTCTAGTGGTTATGGCACTCGGCTGCTGATCCAAAGGTCGCGTGATCGAATCCCGGCCGCGGCGGCTGCATTTCGATGGAGGCGAAATGTTGAGGCCCGTGTGCTGTGCGATGTCAGTGCACGTTAAAGAACCCCAGGTGGTCTAAATTTCCGGAGATCTCCACTACGGCGTCTCTCATAATCAGAACTGGTTTTGGGACGTTAAACCCCACAAATCATCATCATCTGGTAATGGTCACATATACATAGAAATGCCATACTTAGAAACTTCACGTACCGTGTTGGTGAGATTGTACACTTTGGGTTATCACTTTTTCTCTTTCATAAGATGACAGCGGGCGCACATTTTCTGAGATTTATAAATCAAAATATATTAGTAGACTGTCGTCGAAAAAACAGCGTGGACTGAACGCGCTGAGAGGTTTCAAGTAACTCTTTGGTCGTGCAAGAAGTAAGCCATTACACTCTCAAACTTTTCGGCGCTGCTAAAATGAGAAAAGCGACCCGGCTTGTGTGTCTTTAATCTAAATCTGGCTTTTCCGGCGTCTCCACTTCGTCTCGGGAACAGCTTCTAGCCCTAAGATGCCAACCTTGAGGATTTACTCTTGGCTCGGAGATAGCCATAGTCGAAGTTCTCGAGCCTGAGGAAACTGCCGGGCTGTTTTGCGTATGTCGAAAATTTATGACACGAACATTTGCAAGTTATTACTAGCTTGCAGCTGCTCCACATGTGGGCACATTTATATTCACTATGTAAACGAACGTTTATAGGTTACGTAATGCCCTGGCGCCACCGAGTTCTAGATGCAACGCATATAGGAATGACGCTTACAATTTGAGGCTCAGTGCTTGCGAACATTGCGTGCGAAGGATGAACAAGGGACAGGACTCATAAAAAACTTTTTTTCAGGTGCAGTTTGCGCGTCGTCGGCTTCTCTAATCTCACCTGCAGCATCAGGATTGGCTAAGATTGCCTCTAATGAAAAATTCCAACATAAGCTGCTTTTGTGTATTCATAACCTGATTTCATCGGCGCCCTCTCCGAAACGTGCTGGCAACGTGTGGTCATAATATCATCTTAACCGTTACAGTGTCGAACATTAGCAGTAGGAAAAAACAAGCAAGGCAGCCACGGTGGTTCTCGAATGAGCACTCCATTTACATCTTAGGACCGTCTAAGAACCTTGTTGTCTATCTTAACAAATGCTTTCTCTCTCTCCCTCTGTGCAACCTATTGAGTTATGAGTTCCTGGTGTCCTATACACTTCACTACTGTGTCGCAAGTAGGTAACACGAATAGTTCTAGACGGAATACGACAGTACCCTCAAGGTCACGTTATAGTCCAGAACTAAGCTAGTGCTCATCAAAGCTCGTACTAAAACCTGATCATACTGAATATCATGCACACAATCCTACTGAAGATGAGTACCGAAGATTAGTGCATACAATCACTTGTGATTAGGCAGACGCAGTCATTATTCGTGACTAGAAAACCAGATTAGTCATCCTATGATTAGGATGACTTTGCTGAATAAATATTTGGAGAGTCCGGAGAATTTTTCTTTTCAATGAAGAAGCATTCTCTCTGTTTCTCTCGGTGCCTAAGTACGACTCTGTTTGGATTATAGTTCTATTAGAACACTAAGAAAGCAATGCCTTATCTAGTTAAGCAAAGTATGCATAGAGGTTCATCGACACGCAAGAGAGCCCCCACCTAGGCCTTAGAAGTCTTCCTCAACAACGTATACATAGCTACAGAAAACGTAACCATAACTACAGCCCTCCAAAGAACAGCGTACGCCCTTCGAGTGCAAGGTACCAGTTGAAGCCATGCGGAACTTAGGCAGCCCGCGGGGAAAACAAAGGCCCGCTTGAACGAATATCGATCGCGGGAGTGCATTCGAGCGACGGCGTGTTTTGTATCAAAGCGCGATTACAAAAGCACGCTAGAGGGACACGCGAAACCTGAAGGTTCAGTGTCTCTCTATACGACGTCAGCTCGGTAGCCGCTTACAAAACTTAATTAGTGAAGCAGGGAAGCACGCCAAAGTTGCCAACTATTTTTTCTTGGCCAGAAAATATAACAGAATGACCGGACTTGTTTACCCCTTTTCTAAACAATTATGGGCGTCCTGTTGCACGTGTAAGGGATACCCTTACACGGTAGTTTCCACTCAAGCTAATTAACTGCGGCCACTTTTGTTGTGCGGCAGATAATTACCTTGAAATAAACCCCCTTTCTAAGCTTCGGCGCTGTTGTTATTGGCCCTGCCGATGAAATTGAGGCAAATTTGCGACATTATGATACAACGTGAACAGAAGAGTACCTCATTATGATACCCTCTAAGTTCCTCCAATGTGAAAAGCGACGGCTCTCATCGCGATAGAGCAACGTTTTGTTGCACTACGTGATGGAGTAACTAGAGAAACGGAGCACACATACATACGAAACACTGATTACCCATAGCAAGAGAGAAAGAGATAACAGTTGTGCAGAATTCAGGGAGGTTAAATGGAAAAGAACTTCCAGTTTGCTACCTTGCATTGGGGAAGGGGTAAGGGAAGATAGAAGCGTTAGAATAATGGCTAGCTACTGTCGGATTAAGTGTGATTGAAAACTCTTTGACAGAAAGGCGAGAACAGAATCGTGTGAGAAAAATACCTGAAGCATGAACTCTATCGTTCTACATATGGTTAAGACTTTGTGCAAAAAAAAATGATAACCCGTCATTTTATACATATTCTGGAGTAGGATAAACTTTTCATCAACTAAGAGGATTTTTATTCTGAGAAATCCGCATGAACCTCTTTGTCACAACCCTATCACTTTGGGAAGGTACCGGCTATAACAACGGCGTTTGAGACAATGAGTGGCTTCGTATAGTCCTGATGTAAGGCGTCGAGGAAGTCCTGATGGAAGGCGGACTTGCTGGCTTATGATAAAGTGAAGGTCCTTCCTAAAATAGCAGCGATACCGCTCATGATTCTAGTTTGTGTCAACAGATGAAGTAGGCTTTAATGGAGTGTCAATGGTGCCTCGCACGATGCCTTACTGACAAGAAATACGTAGGTATTAAATACGCGACCAATCGAAGGTAAACGGTATCAATGGGGAAATAGGCCATGTTTAGCATGAAAACTTCCGAACAACTGAAAAGTTACAATTCGGATGCTTGTAGGCAGTTTCATTTGAGATCTACGAGCACACACAATGACTAGTATTCAGCTCAGAGGACAAAGAAGAGAAACGCATTAATCATTCTTTGGCTGACAGTTCCGTAAAACCGAGCCGTGTCGGCATAATATCTCTCTGACAGTCATTAGCTGTAACAACTGCAGACACCTACATGTATAGAAGATGAAAGTAAGTTTGGACCGGCTCTAAACCGGCTAACACTTAATTTTGAGCTAGTTCTATCACGCAAGCGTTATTTGCAGAAAACGAGAGGTCTGTAGCACTAAGCAGGAATTATTACTGTCGTAAATATAAGGACACACAAGCATCAAAGACGGAATGTAAAAAGTGTTCACTTTTAACGAGGCATGTGCTAATATTTGAATATTTCAAATATTAGTCCGATATTACCTTTTAATATTCTTATTCGGTTGCAAGAATCAGGTATTCGAAAATTCAGCTTTCATCAGATTGTATGGTGTTGAGTGTCGTCACACTGTTATCTTGGGTACGAAGCACGCTTCTATTTATTGATGCAAGATCGAGTTGTAAATAATAAATTACGTGGAGTATAGACCGCTCAAAGTGCTACGCGATATGAATTACTAAACAAAGAAGATATCTAACTGGCGAAATTTTCGGCCATGCATAGACACAGATGGCCTTTAGGCTCAATTGCTCTTTTCCCATTTAATAAAGAAGTTGCCAGACAAAAAGAGCCAGGCCTGCGCGGAACCGTAGGACAGTGGCAGAGTAAGCTGGAGGAGCGACCTTCTTAGGTGTATTTTAAACGCTTGGGGAAACTAGTGCAAGTAGATGTGGTAGGTATCCCCTGCGCCATGTCTTATCATTTCGCCAAGTAGGGCCCACTACGCCATAATTACCGCGGTAGTGTAATATGCAAATCTTATACTGCACATCTTAGTCTCTTGGCGTCGTTTTCTCGAGAACGAACCGAACTCTCGGCCCGGCGTCGACGACGAGCTGCGGTTTGGGCTTCTCTCTGCACAGCTGTCTGTTGTGCCCGACGTTGCCTTGCTGCAGCCGCGCGCGGGTATAGCTCTGCGATTCGCTTCTTCAGCAGCGGTCCGCACCTCACGAGGAGGTGCCATCAGGTATATCGAAGAGCCAAGTCAGGTTGCTAGTCGCGGCTGCGCACGTCGCCTGCCGCGTGATGCATGGCACGGTACGACAAAACTGCTTCACAGGGCAGCGCTTCATAATAATGATGACGGAAATGTTGAAGAAGATTGTTTCATAATGATGATGTTGATGATGCCTCTGTAACGGGTTCAGAGCTACAAACCATGCAGCCGTGTGTTCTTTCAAATGATTCCTCCAACTTGTTATGCTGTCTACTTTCGCCGAAGTGTAGTGGCGTATTATCACTCTGCCACATAACATTACACATGTTAATGCAATTCCCGCAACACATTATACCTTTTTAGGTCTTTTAACGACAATTTTACAAGCACAGGCGTGGCTCAGTGGTAGAATGCCCGACTGACACGCAAAAGGTGTGGGTTCGAATCCACGCAGAAAACGTGGTTTGAATCCTCCTCGGTGCTGGTTATTTTTTCGCGATAGCGGTTACGGACACCGGCGGCGGCGGCGGCGGCGGACAACTACGGCGCAAAAGCGGCCCTTGTGATCTCATAACAGCTTACGCTGTAAAGCCTTCTTTTAACCCAACTGCTAATGCCACATTCATCGGCACCACCATGATGTTATGTACCGCTGTGGAGTTCTACTATCTGCCTGTGGCGCGGAGAGAAATCTCACAACTTGGCGCAGCAAATATGCCATTGGTATACGGTAACTTTTGCAACAGCATATGTGTATACGTTGTTGCAATATGTCACAATATGTTGCAATATGTGACCTTGTGACAATATGTAGAAAAGTCAAGCTCATGCGCTCCTGATTCTCTTTAGTTGGCAGCTACCTAGTGCAGAACTACTTTGCGGAAAGCACGCTTTACAGGCAGTGATGCTTGGGGCGAGTGTTAAACACATCACAAAAGCTACGATTTACATAAACGAGCGCTAACAAAAAATTCTTGTGGCATTTTTTAGAATTATTTTCTTATGTAGCTAGCAGCCCATAGAGCGCTCAACGGAGCCTCCTTTTTGAAGGGATATATATATATATATATATATATATATATATATATATATATATATATATATATATATATATATATATATATATATATATATATATATATATATATATATATATATATATATATATATATATTACGTTACCTTATAGTGTGGTCATAATGCGTGCCGAGAGCTGCGCGGCTTGGGACATTTATGAGGAAACTCATAACGTTGCCGGAACGTGTTATGGCAGCCTCGTATTATCACATATGGCTGACATGTATACACTCACACAACGGTCGTACTACCGCTAGATGAGTCTATTCGGCACTCGACGGTACAATAGCATGAAGCGCTTCCACCTGTACTTCTGAGAGACGCCAACAATTGGATAGGCCAGTTTAGCAGCTTTCGGTGACAGAGCCATTGTATGTGCACCGGCCGTCGTCACAGTTTGCATGAATAACCCGGAAGTTGCTTTCCGTACCACGTGAATGTCACCGGCGCTGTAGGGGACGCGATGAGTTCGTTATTCATGTACGAAGCTGCCCTTAGGTTCTTAACGTGTCCGATTTCCTTAACAGCGGACACGTCGTATACGTAACATGTCTGCTGTCATTTTCTAATGATGTCAGTCAGCTTCGACTAAAGTGTGTTGTGTTTGGGTTTATAGTTGTTTATACAGAGGAAAATGATTGTTAGTCGAGCTTTGACATTATTTCAAAGCAATGCAAAATGCCATTGGTTCTATCAATTTTTCATCTATCTATTCCTAACTCTTCCTTCGGACACTTTCCATAGAGCTCCATAGATTCAGTGCACCACAAAACCTTAGAGCACATACCCGCATTTGCAATATAGCCCGCTGTTACTTGTGATCGGAAAAACCAAAAGGAAAAGACAACAAGGGAACCACTAGACCCTGCCGCGTATCACACCCACAGGAAATACTGCCAACTGTAGTGAGGGTGTGGACAGTGAACAAATGCTTGTTCAAGTAAAACTTAGAATCATTGGAAAATGAGCTTCTTAGATATTCATCGTAGCAAGCAGGTAATCAAGTGGGCAAGTGCACCAGTCGAAGTAAATAGCCGACAATTTCATCACGCCGAATGTAAAGAAGCCGTATTATGGAAAGCCTTTTCTTCTTTTCATCATTCTGTGGTAACCACCCGACATATAGTTTCATACGAATCCCCGTCCAAAATGCGAGAAGATTAATTCATTTGATTCGCGGTAGTACTTCGCGTACCGGGTGGCAATTCGTGCCAGAAAACCAAATTCGATCTCCACAGTTCTGTGGCTCATCACAGCTTTTCGCTATGCTTCGCTATTTATAATTTAATTATTTAGGCTCATATTTTCCACAGTAAGCTTCTGTGGGAATGGCTGCGAGGCAGAAAATGTTTACTCTCAATGCTAGCACAAATCCGACCAAAGTTGCCACAACATAAGCAGGTTTTAAATATGACTCAATTATTATGTGCATAGCATAATCTTCAAATGTATATCAAAGGCAGCAATATTTATTGTCGCAGTCGACTATTTTTTGTTTCTTAGTGTGCAATTTCTAGCAACGCATGCGGAATACACCTGAAGCACCGACGTCACCCTGACAGTGAAGTCAGCCAGGAGTGCAGTAACATTATCACAAAGCATCGTGTTTTTGTCCCTTTGCATAGCCTGTCCTCATTCGTCCGTGCGCTACTTTTGTTGCGCTTTCTCAACAATTTTATCTAACATTCAGACGACTTTCACCCAGGCTGATTCGTATTTTCGTCGAGTTAGTAGGCACGTTAACTCAATTATTTTATTTTTCTTTCCTTCTGGCTTCGCTTCACGCCTCATTGTCATACCACTTACGTCATACTGACTCGCTCAGTGGCACCAGGGAACCAGGTACGATTAAGTAAATTTTAACGGAAAGCAAACAAAGTCATACCTTACTCTTTCTTCGACTGGCTGACTATAGCACTTCCGCAGTTTCACAACATTTGCATGCACGAAACCTTATCGTAACTTCCTACTCACCTCCTTGTTTTGTTGTTGTTGTTTTTCGCACGCTTGAATTTTGTTTCAGATTTTATTTCTCTCTGTCTTTCCTCTTTCCTTTCCCCATTGTCTATGTGAAAAATCGGTAATTTTTTCTTCGGTTAACGACCCTGGCCTTTCCGAATTTCTCGCGGTCTCTTTCGCTCCTTCTCCATTGGCTCGAAGTACCGCTACACCGGAATTCCCTTTAGGGCATATTCTGATCCTTCACACCTCTGTATCAAGATCAATACACATCAACATTTCCTCGCTTTTTTTTTTCTCAGCTCAATCTCAATGGGTATTGCAGGCCGGACAAAGCGATTCCGCTGAATGTTCCTGATAAGAAAGGCACGCGGTGAACAAAGGGAGGCCGAAATAACGAGAATAGTTCTCACCTATCGTCGCCAGATGAATGGCCTCTCGCTTTCATTCGATGAGCACAGCCTACTTTCCTCTTCGTATCAAGCACTGCAAGCGTCAATGCTGCAATAAGGTAACAAGGGAAAGTAAAACACACTAATCAATAAACAAGTTCGACATACTGTAGTAGACGTGCAGCCTCAATAACGAAGACAAGAAACTTCATCGAGCTTAGAAGTTAAAATAGAAGGCACAAAGAAAGAAATATGAACAGCAAATGTAGAAATAAACTAAGCCCTATCGGTTTACTGTACCAGCACACCGATAGGGAATCGGGGACAACACAAGCCTAACGGCGGAAAGAACAAAGAGGCAATGCCAAAGAGGTAGGAATGTACCTCAAAAAGTGTAGACGGACCTGCGGAGCACACACGAGGAGATCCCTTTGTGCAAGTATTTCCCAGGTGCAAAGCGACACAATAGCCGGGAAGCGACGTGCACGTGAGCGGAGACCTCTGGGCTTTTCCGGCCACAGGGCTTAACTGTGAGCAGCTGGGGTGCTCCATCTTCGGGGCGACGGGTTTCTTGCCGCTCTGAGAAGCAGAAGCGGCAAAAATCTCAGTAGGTAGTGTTTCCAAACTGTGCTACATCTATCCCCTAAGCGATCTTTGTCTTTCCTGAAGTATGCAAACAGGATGCCAACTTCTGGTTAACCTCCCTGCCTTCCTTCTCACCTCTCTCTCTCTCTCTCTTTCGTGAAGTGTGGACAGCAAGAATAACAAAATGGATATCAAGAGAGGGAAAATGCAGCAGAGGCAGGCCAAATGTTACATGGTGTGGTGAAATTAAGAAACTCGCAGGCATGAAGTGGAACCAATTCGCTCAGGATAGGACACACTGAAAATGGTTGGGAAAGTCCTCCGTTATGCAGTGGACCTAGAATAAGGAGGAGGATGAGGAGGATGTAGTGATGGTAGTGGTGATGATGATGATGAAAATCCCGTCATATGACCTTAATTACATTGTCTTTTATCAGTACCAGAACGGGAGCAGGAGAATCAGTGCGAAATGGGACAACGGAACCAACATCTACATTTCCTGCATGGTGCAGCATATTGACCCCCCCTGCAGTATCAATAAATAAATAAATAAATTTCTATAATCTTAAACAATACTTTTCTTTATAGTCTGTCAATATCATGTTAAAACTGCCATTCAAAGCATTTGTTTCGAACCAACATACTAGCCTCCAGCAAAGCAGACGATTAAGTTTTCTCATCCAGCATGAGACGGTGCCGAGGGAAGGACACTCAAGTTATTAATGTTCTCGAAAACCACAGCGATGTTGTCGAAGCGCAGTCATTAAGACTTATTTTGTGGTGACAGAGGCCGGCCTAAATTGAATGTCTGACTAACGATGCCATAAATACAAAACGTACACGTCAATAGGCTTCAAGTCCGATACTTACTTCTCTATCTTGCCTACAGTAAGTTACCCAAATTGTACTGCGATGTCGGTTTGAGGTGCTTTAGTCACATGAACCCACTGACAAGAACTAAACGCAGATACATCCAGTATGCTATCTGTCGAAACAGCGGAAGTTTTGTTCTGCTGAGTCGACTTGTGAAAATCTATTGTGAATTTCTATGATATTCCGTGATTTTTCACCACCTCTACAGCATAATCGCATCTTTCTTTCCTTCTTTCATTATTTCTTTCTTGGCCTTCGCAGTAATCATTACCATGTAGCAGTAGCATGAGGGCAAGAGTGGATGCAGTGGCCAGTGGGTCAACGTTTCGGAAAGGCAACGATTCGCATGGAGCGTGGCACACCTTACGGACGCCAAGCGCAGTCCTAGAAAAAGTCCGCTGTTAAAAGTTGTCACAGCATATTCAGTCATATTGTCTTTCAACAAGTAATCCCGTATTTATCAATTCCGAAGAAAGTGGGTTCGTCTCTCTTAGAAGAAGCTCCTAGTATGTCGGGCATTCAAGCTTTATTAGTCGCACGCGTTTCCTTTCGTTTACGGTCGGTGAGGTTTAACGCTCGAGCGATTCGTGAACGTTCCCTCGAAGTAATTGTTTCCCGTACCCGTGAGGCCTATCCGGCGCATTCACAGATGGAATAACCGTGTATCACCGAGATGCCCGAGTTTCCAAGTAGGCTTTATCGTCGTCTTCCTGTCTCCATTCGGGCGGCTCGTTCATTAACAGAACAGCGCACAAAGGGAGCCAACTCGTTCCGCTGTCGAATCGCCCACGGCGGATTGCTCAGCTCGGTGAGAGAGCGCTTCGCAAAGTTTGCCAGGATTCCCATTTCCTGCTGCAAACACCGAGACCAACGGAGGCGGAACGACCAGTCCTTTGACATGCACCGCACGATAATCGCGTATTTAACCAGTTTATCGAAAGTTCAGCGATGCGCAAAGCAGCATTCGATGTTTTCTTGCAGAATTATTTTTATTCTCGGCATACTGACCAGTTTGTCGTCGTTGGCATTGTTGTTTGTGTTGCTGTGCATTATAAAAACGACTAACTTATTTTTTTTCTGAAAATTCAGTAGACTTATTTAGCTTTAATTACACAGCTACTCCTCCCCCCCTCCCCCGTTGCTTTGTTTTTGTTTTTGTTCTTTTGTTCAGGTAATACATGAGGGTGGGAGGAGCTGCAGTTTCTTTTTCTAACTACAGCACTATGTTATCAAAAAGTGCCCTTCAGCGGATGTGCGTTACTGCCGTCTCAGAACGCTGTGAGATATCTCTCAGAAGACCTGAAGCAGCCTGCACTCCAAGGGAACTAAAAACTGGAGCAGCTAAGCGATCCTCAGCTACTCGCTCATACGTTTTTTGATATTTGTTAACGCAACGAGCATGTCATTCTTATGTTACACGTCATCATCCAAGCGTTCTAGTTATTTCGGTAAGATCAAAGCGTCTGTGAGTTAAGCAGTTCAGCAGCTGTGACGTTGAATTGGTGAGCTTGTTACAGCGAGTTCAGTTGCGGGCCCACCACTTCAGTCGAGACGGAATGAAAACACACCTGTGTACAGGAGATGGACATTGAAACGCGAACACTTGTGCAAAGTATACACCAATACGTTCTCTCGTTTCTGGGGTTCACTGGCATTCGGAAAGACGAATTTGTTCGGGCTCCGTTTAAGGACAATACACATACTTCGACAGTACATTTGTGTACTGTTGTGCACTAGTAAAACGTTAAGAGCGGAGCGCATGGTCAAGAGTACTATCAGTGCTCCTTGTTGGACACGCTCAGTTGATGCAGTGAGTGCGCGAATGCGTGCTCCATTGCAATATGTTTGGCGACCACGTCCTGAACGCTAGTTCGGGCACACCGTGGCCCAAAGCCGCTAGCAGTGCCGCCAACGCTGTTTTGAATGCGAAGCATTTCTGGCGAAGTTAAGCAACACTGACGGTATCTATCTATCTATCTATCTATCTATCTATCTATCTATCTATCTATCTATCTATCTATCTATCTATCTATCCGCGTACGTGTCGCTGCTCTCCTGGTCGTCTCGTTCACTTGGTATACACCAAAACTGGCATGGTAGGGCGTCAATGTATTACGAGCATGAATGACTAATCTCTACATCACTCACGTGATGTAACGGTCATATACGTCGTGATTAACTATACGGCAGTGACATTTGGCTCATACCCGTAGTGCCCAGTCCCTGGTGAGCTGATATGCGCCACAGCCCCGCCACGGTGGTCTAGTGGCTGCTAATCCGAGGGTAGCGGGATCGAATCCCGGCCGCGGCGGCTGCATTTCGATGGAGGCGAAATGTTGAGGCCCGTGTGCTGTGCGATGTCAGTGCACGTTAAAGAACCCCAGGGAGTCGAAATTTCCGGAGCCCTCCACTACGGCGTCTTTCATAATCAGAACTGGTTTCGGGAAGTTAAACCCCGCAAAACAACAACAACAACAACAAACTGATTTGCGCCACAGCCTATGTCGTTCAAATACGAACTAAAATAGACATTTAACAAACGTAAAAACTCAGAAGCTGTAACGTCTGTCGGAACTTGCGCTTGAAATGTAGACTAGCAAACGCACGGGCACACAGGCAACCTACCAAAGGCTCCCGAGGCGCCAAGCAAGCACGATACCACTAGGCTACGGCGGCTCTTCCCACGCAGTTGTGATGACGGCGCCAGTGTAGCCTGAATTGCACTTATAGTGCGTGTAAAGCGCGATCGATCAAAGCAATGTAATAAGCAATGCATATGTTCTGATACCACTCGGCATGCTCTCGTGCATCTATGCTCGATCGTGTAGGAATACTTCAATGCACAACGCTTATGATACGCACATCAGCACGCCATAGCGTGAATTTCTCTCCGACGAAACAGACGTATGTTCACTAACGAGAGTACCAACACGTCGTACCATGAGCTACCACTCAGTGGCACGGTATTGTCGACGTTCCTGGCTGGACCACTGAAGCATACTCCCACTCAAGGTCTTTGCACAAAGACCTCGATCCTACTCGTAACACTTAGATGAACGTCAAACAAAATGTCATAGGCTACTATTTCCTCCCCGACTGCTTCGCGTGACACCGATTCCCACTATGCGTGCGATGTGCGAGGTTGTTTGCGCCACGTGCTGTTGCCCAAAGGCAGCTTGTACGTTTGAGTCGCGCACGCGCTTAGCTTACTATCAAGCATAGTTTATTTTTATCAGAACTGGCAGTTTGGTGGGTTACGACTCACATTAAAACAGCGCAAAAACACAGGAGGAAGGAAAACACAGGACGGGCGCAGACACAGTCCTGTGTTCTTGTATCGCGTTGTGTTTTTGCCCTGTTTTAATATGAACTCATTTTTATCCTTGCTACCAGTCGTCCTCCGATTTATCAGTTTTTTTTAATGCTTGCATTATCTAGTCGAACCTCTAAAGATACGCATATCATTCAGCGAGTCCGGTACGGGCAGAGCTGCTTTCAAGTAGGCAAAGCTCCGGTGCTAACGAGTCGAAGAATATGCGTACAAAAAGGTACAAATAAAAAAAGGCCGTTGGATAGCAACCTAAGCACGCGCTCGACTCGCACGTGTGGGCGGCCATTATAGAAAACACCACGTGGCACGAGCAGCTGCGTTGGCGGCAGCATTAGCGACGCTCAGATCGTGTTGTGCCGGAACTAGCCTATTTTCGATCGAACATATTGCAGGAAGACACGCACACTCGCACACACCCACAAGAGCTGAGCGTGTGCTACCGGCCGACTGCACCTTTGCCCCCGTTCCGATTTTCCGCGATATTACATATACATTTCACGATATGTCTTGATCAGAGGAAAAAGGTAGATGAATCGTTGCATTTCCCTTTTAACTATGCATATAAAGAGCCTGCTGTTTTTTTTTTTTTTTTGCGTTTTACCTTAGTTTGTGATCATTAGTAATTCGGGGTTCCACTCAACGGCGTCGTTCATATACTACGCTTTGCTTCGCGGGCAATAATTGAACTTTATTGCCAATAAGTGTCTGTATTGCTCGGCGAGGTACTGTCGTATACCAGTAAAGAAAAAAAGAAACAATATTATACATGCCTCAGCAGGTTACAATCTACCGTGTTGCACTGCTATGCTCTATCATACCTAGGTGTTCGTATGCTGAATAGGACGGTCGCATTTCCACTTCCACAAAACAAAATGTACACCCATGCATGTAGATCCATGTGCACATTAAACAGCCCCAGGTTGTCAACATTATTCCCGAGCCTCCCTACTGAAGCACACCGCCTGACCATAGAGTGAATCTGGCCCATGAAACACCCAATTTCTGTTCTAGTATTTGTGTAAATACTAGTACGCGAAACCGTGAGAAGCATGCTAAGCAAATATTTAAAAAAAAGCGTAAGCAAACAACATAAATAACTCGAAATCAACCAGTGCGCCGTTGGGTGCTTAATTGTCGGTACAGAACAGCGTAAACGTGACTGAAGTTCCTTACACGCGCCCTACTTCAGTTGCACTCCCGACCGGTTTAAGCACAGTGAGGGATAGAGTGCGTTAAAAAAGAAAAAAAAATTGAGACATAGAGGCGGGAGAGGCAAACACAGCGATTCACTGCACCGAAAGGACAGTTCTCCCAGTAGCTAGGAGAACGTGTAACTGCCTTGGACAGCAACACAACGGGGAATTAAATTTATGGCGCCATTAAAACGCCTCGCGGAAGCGTGACGCGCTGCTTTAGGTGGGGGGGGGTCCCCCGGTTCCCGGCTAGCCGCACGCCTTTGTGCGTGAGCAGTGGTGCAGTGCACGCGGAAAGCGCGCGTCGTAAACGTCGACGCAGTAAACGTTGACGTCGCAAAGAGAATGCAGAACCCGGCGGAGATTTACGGGGCTTTGGAGCGCGCAAAGCTGTTGACAGAAACGCTTTACTCGAGCCGCGATCAACGCTCCTTCGCCACGTTTCTTGAGCGTCGAATAATGTTAGTGTTCCTGCTGGGATACGAGCTCTCTCAGCGAATTCCGAGGGGCGCGTTATAAATCAATCGACATGTGTCTTGTGTTGTACAGCGTTCGCGAAATGGAACCCGACAATTCAGGGCTTAGTAATGCGTGCGCACGAGTCTTCATCGTCTTCATGTCGTGCCCCATCGCCGTTCCATTAACCCGTACACCAGCATCAGAACCGACGTTACCTCCAGTAGACGGAATCGTAGTGGCATTGTGCGGTTGTCTCGAGCAATTTAGTGCACCAGATGGTATACCTAATTTTTTTATTTCTTACTTCTTACACTTTTATGCGATTCTTCTACTTTATTTAGCTGGTATTGTCATTTCCTTGTACCAAGTCGTCCTGAAACCAAGATCATCAATGCATCATAGCGAATTGAAAAATACAAGGTCTGACAACATTAGCATTTACTGAACCTGAAACACAGAAGAGAATGTCCATTTTTATACTTTTTTTGTAGGCGGCACGAAATTCCTTTCGCAGATATGAAAAGGATTAGAGGTTTGCGTTAGCACCATTAGATCGACTTTGTGCGAGGTTCTATATTTACATCAAACCGACAGCGGCAACTATAGCATAACGGAGCTAACGTCGTTTCCATAGTTGCCGCTGAGTCGATAAGAAAAGCCAAGTAATATAGGAACCACATTTTTTTTTTTTTCATGCGTCGTTGTAGCGAGACAGGTTAGCCAGCGCACTAGAGAAGTAAAGGTGCATAACGCAAGAAGCGAAATTCCGACAGCTTATCCGTGTGCAGAAAACATGCACGTGCAGAAAACATGTGCAGCAACACGTGCAGAAAGCATGAAGGAAAATTTTGCACATTAAATTTCATACAATACAAGTGTCGCTTCAAGACAACTTCCGGGAGATCGGGAACGCATATTCTTTTTAATCTCTCCACAATATCCTGCAAATCCATACAACGAAACACTGTCAGACTGACTTAACAGGAAAAAGCTTCTAGTTCCTTGTTTCTTTTATACATTGGAGCAAGCGCTTCCGGAAAAGGGGACCCAGGAACATTTTTTTTTAAGTTATAATATGTCAACACCAGCCGGTTGTGGGGCAAGGAACAATGGGAAAGTCTGGAAAAGGGACCAAGCAAGCGCTTAATGCCACGGTATGTACAGGAGAACAGTGATGCCTACTAACGCCACACATGGACAACGACGGACATGATTGTCTGGAAGCATTCCCGAAAGTCATTCAAGCATTACGGTGAGAATACGGGAGGCCGCCCATAACGTACCACGTCTGTCGTTCTGTGCCGCTTGCCAATGCAGAGGACTCCACCCTTCATTAATTAATAGGCGGTTTCCCGATGCCATTGGTTACGGTGTAGCACGTTGCAACCCAGAGCTCGTTGAATGTCATCACCATCATCCTCATCATCATAATTACCATCATCGCCGTCGTCGTCATCACTGCCATTTATATTATCAACAAGGGCACCTTCCAAGACAATACTCAAAGGGAAAAGGAGAACAGAAAGAAACACATATAGGTTTACGTTTATGTTCATAACTTAGTGGTCAAAATTTATGTGACCTACAAGTCCTCGCCTGCCACGCTGCGTTTTCCATCTCTGCGCATATTTTAAAAAATTCACCGAGCTCTGGAAAGCTTTGCGCCACTGTTCCAGCTGCAGAGTCGCAAGGACAAGCGTCAGCGAAAGGTGACCGTGAGCTGTTCCAACAGATAAGAAACGTGGGCGTGCTTTGGAGTGTGCCACCGACCAGCGGTCTCTCTCCCTCCCTCCTCATGTTAACCAGCCGAAACTGTTACAAGAAATAAAACTCTGCTCTGCTCTGCTCCGCTCTGCTTTCATCGCAGTATTCTTGAAGTGCATCCCAAGTTTTAAGACGATAATACGATAGTCACAACACAAGCTTAACCGGCATTGTCACACACGTTCTCGGCATTCGTGCGGCATTTGTGCGTTTTTTCACTGAGGATCTCTTACCTGTTCCAAATTAGAATCAGTGTGCCTAGCTAATCTACCTACACAGGTCTGGGCAGGAGCTTTATCAGGAGACTAGAGAGACGCAGGCAGCAGCCTTCTGTTCTGAACTGCGCATTCGGAAGCTGGTAGACAACAAATTCAGCAAACGGCGTCAAATACCGCAGCGACAACGAGCACGGTGCTGTTTTTGAAAAGCAAAGCAATGTTCCATTAGCGTCGGGCAACGGCAGTTGTTCGGGATTTGCGGATTTATAAAGAAGAAGATAAAAGTTTGGGTTGCGAAACCGGCGCGCCCGGATACGCTATACGCATTTCGTCATTTGTTAGAGGAGTACACCCGCTGGAGATACAGAGGCGACTAATTACACTCGTTGACAAATTGTTAATGGGAAGACTGCCTAGAACGATGCTACGAATGAGGCTATTGTGTTAATTCCACGGATAGAGAAACAATGGGATGCCGTTTGTTTAGCGTTGACAGCTGAGACAGAGAAGAATGGCCCACAAAGAGCGCCGCGTTGCGCTTCCGGAGCCCAGCTGGCAACAATCCGCGACCAGAGCTCTACAATGCAGTTCGTGCTGCAGTTGGAGCTTCTGCAGTGATTCTGCGACATTAAGGTACTTACGTTCCGCATAGCCGCAGACATATGCGGGGGACGGCACAATTACTTATCTCATTTATGTAATATTTCACGCCTGCGCGATGCAATTAGTACCACAAGGTAAACATTCGGACTACACGACCTCCTTACCTCGGAGAAGAGCAGGTCTTCCTGTGTGCCATTCCACTCGGTGAACGTGGGTGCGCGGTGGTGTTGTGGTTATGCTACTCGGCTGCTACCCAAAAAACGCGGGTTCGATCCCAGCCGCTGCGGTCGCATTTTCGATGGAGGCGAAAATGTCAGAGGCCTGTGTACTGTGCGTTTTAAGTGCACGTTAAAGAACCCCAGGTGGTCAAAATTTCCAGAGTCCTCCACTACGGCTTTTCTCTCCTTTCTGTCTCTTTCACTCCATTTCCCCAATCCCTACGGACGCTTAGCCGTGCTCCCTATATGGGCTGCAAAATTAGCGTCCCTTCCTTAACCGAACCGCATTCATCATCATCATCATCTCGGTGAATGTGGACGAGCAGCGGAGCGGTGGAATGCATAAGGCTTTCTGCACTTAAGACGGTTTTAAACAACAACCTCCGGGATCAGACCACATTGACTAAACACAGACGCGTAAACGCGCACTTACATCGCACAGCACACGGGCCTCAGCATTTCGCCTCCATCAAAATGCAGCCGTCGCCGCCGGGATTCGATCCCGCGGCCCTCGGATCAGCAGCCGAGTGCCATAACCACTAAAACACCGTGGCGGGGCTCCTGGTGTGATGCTATAAGCTGGTATACATACATACATACATACATACATACATACATACATACATACATACATACATACATACATACATACATACATACATACATACATACATACATACATACATACATACCAGCGATATCGCCTAAGCAGCAGTGACGTGTCATCAGCACAGAACTGTATACACCTGGAGAGCGCCAGTAAATATGTCGAGAACATCTCGGTGGCGATAGTCGAACTTTTCAGCCCCTAGTACCAGTGTGTTCGATGCTCTTGCCACTACGTCATAGGCACATAGGCACCTGCTTCACCAGACGGAATAAAAGCCTTTGCGATTGTCCCCTGTGCAAGCGATCGCACTGGAAAAAAAATGACGCCTTTCCACAACAGTGATCGTTCCCTCGGAAATTTCCCATATGCACGCCAGTGCGCTGAATGGTATGGCGTGTTTGTTCAGTGCTAATGGCGCGTAGTCTAGTCGACCGTATAATGGCTGTGTATGTGCGTGTGTTACCCATATAAATACACATTGGAGCGCAGACAGCTGCCTACGGTGTGTCTAAAACATACTGAAACATGGCTTGCCATGATTTTCTTAAGCAGTACTTAAGGATACTTATACATTTTTTTTCTTTCACACCGGAAAGCAATTAATGTGGCCCTCAACTCTTCATGTTCGTCAGGTTGTGTCACAAACTGTATACATTCCAGAGCCCTAAAGCAATTACGAAAACAGAAATCCTGCATCACCAAAGTGGCTGTGTCTTAGTCTGAGGAGTCTTTAGTGTGCGCTATCCGACAGTTCGAAGGAATGTGGTTTAGATTCCTTAGGCCGCTTTGTGCGACCTCTGCCGTATAATGAAAACCACGACAGTGCATTACAGAGGCTACGCGATATGCGCCTTTCTCGCAGTCAGCTACTAAAACAAGTGTTAACCAGCGCGAACGACGCTGCAGGTATGGAACGGTGTTTCACAGGCCGTGAAAATAATTACCTCGAAGGTGGCACGTACACAACAGCTCTTCTTGCAATTTTGATTCCGTACTGCAAGGATGGAGTGAGTAGCTTACTATCCGTAGAGGGCACCTGTTGCTCCACGAATGTACGACGTCGTGCAGGCGATGGTTACCTGTAATTAGCTACCATGCAATTAGTAACTAGCACTATAGCATAAAGATGGGGGTCTTCACTCGTACGCAATGCGCGACATCGAAAACAAGCAAAAATAAAAAACAAGATGGAAATGTACGGCACGTATTCGCGTCACAGCGAACTTTCGAGCGCTAATTTATTAATTGCGACAAATTAGTTCACATCAGCAATGATTGCGGTTACGTGGAGGCCAACTGCCCCCACAGCAAAGGAAATGTCATAATTATGAAGTTCTACATTCGCACTTCTATAATTCACAGTATTTATAACATACGCATCAGCCGTAGTGCTGCAGTCCATACGGCTTCACTGCATTCACTGCTATTTTCCTTACTCTCTCTGCCTCTCCCACCTTTCTATTTCATTTCCCGTTTTCCCAGCACAGGTTAGCAAACCGGGCACTTCAGTCGTTAAGCTTAGTGCCACCTGCCTTCCTGCTATTTTCCTATCATAACAAAAAATTACGAATTCACGCAGGAATGGACACTTAAGTTCGCTCACACTGGATGCTGTGAAACATAGATAAAAGTTGTCCGGAAGGCTGGGACGTTAACCAGAAAAAAAAAGTATATCCGTTTTGCTACCTTGTACTGGATAAGGAGTAACGGAACACAGAAAGACAGAATGTGCCCTGTATGCATAGGAGAAAATGTGTGTGTGTGTGTGTGTGTGTGTGTGTGTGTGTGTGTGTGTGTGTGTGTGTGTGTGTGTGTGTGTGTGTGTGTGTGCGTGTGCGTGTGTGCGTGTGCGTGTGTGTGTGTGTGTGTGTGTGTGTGTGTGTGTGTGTGTGTGTGTGTGTATGTGTGTGTCATCTACTCATGGCTTTAGTACCCTTTATAACTCACAAGGCACTTCCGCTTTGCATTATAGAGTCATTCCGCGTGACCCCGTTTGTGTGAGCCAGTCTTTGCCACTTTGACGCTTTGCCGAAATACATTGCTGGCTCGAACCGAAAACCTATTTTGACGTAAGCACATTTTGGCTGTCTTTAATTATGCACCGCACAAATCATTTATTCCCGAGTACAACAGTTCTCACTTGCTTCAGGCGAACCCCAAGCGGAGCAAGGCCCTCGGATAGCCGTGGTCAGGTTAAGTCCTTAGTCATTTAACGTAGTGCTGTAGCATTCGACTTACTCGTTTCTATTATGATTCTCTAACTTACCTTTATTTTTCGGGGTCAAAGAGTGCAACATAACCATGATTATAGTGTTATCAGCATGTGTAGTTCTCGCCTAGTAAGCTTTCACTCTGTACCAAGCAATCCAAAGCCCGCCAGGTGAAAACAAGTACAGGTAAGTAAAGCTTCTAGGCCTGCGCGAACTCCGCGAATTCGCAAGAGGTTTACAGAGACGCGAGTGTGATTGGGCTTCCAGCGTTGCTGCAAAAAAGAAACGGGACACTGAGCTCTCCGCGAGAGCCACAGCAACCACAGAAGAATAAAAAGAAATAAAAAGTAGGCCCCCCCATTCGCCTGTTTTTGACAAGATATAAGTTTACTCAGACGGCTGCGCCTTAAACAAGGTGTCCCAACACTGAAGGAGTGCTTTCTTAAAGAAATAGAAACGTGCTTCCATGTGGATCGCGGATTTAATCTGCTGCCGAACATCGACACCGGTTTCTTTTCTCCCACTCCCCCGCTCGATTCGCACAGGCGCGTCAGAAGCAGCTTACGCTGCGTTGATCGCAGTGCACTCCACGATACAAGCCTGCGGTGCGCTAGACGAAGACGTCGTACAAGATAGGGAATGAAAGCGACGTTTGACATTGTTCGATATTTCCACGAAGAAAGCGAGACGAGAGAAAGAAGAGTGTGAATGACATTTTCTTTTAGTCCGTTCTCTTTCTCTCTCTCTCTCTTCTAGTTAAAAAAGTGTAATGAGGACATAGAAACGCACTACTAGTATGTATTGGCATGAAAAATATAACTCGGCCCTATGTGACATAACATGGCATGTACAATGCAAGTTGGAAAGGCTATTTTAACATTATGGCAAGTGAAAAGGTGTTCTCAACTTTGTCCGAGCTATTATCTGCCCACAAATTTAACAGCGTGAGCAAGTTATAAAAACAGAGAAATCGAGTGGGTCCATATTCTAGGTATAGGCAGATGAGATGGCGTTATTGTTAGAACTGCACGTTGATAAGTGGCATTGCTGGGAATCATCGTGCATTAGATTGCACTTACCTTCCTGGCTTGAGAAAGTCTGAGAGAATAAACTTTTATTCTGGATGGATGGATGGATGGATCGATGGATGGATCGATGGATGGATGGATGCTATGAGCGTCCCCTTTGTAACGGAGCGGTGACATGTGCGCCACCAGGCTCGTAAAAAAATTTTTAAGAACTTTTCTTTTTTCTTTCCCCCTCTCTCTTTAAGTTGTCCTCATGCCTTTTAAATCTACTTTAATTAAACCGATCATACTATAGCTAAAACGTAAATTCATAGCCCATTTCTCTGCCCCTTATAGCAAAAAGTCCTTATTTTTCCTTACAATTATCTTTGTCCGTTCTCGCTGGCTTTCTGACGAGTAGGTCGCCCCTGGTGGGCGACCTACTCGTTCAAGCAAGAGAAACAAAAGCGGTTTCCAAGACCGTTTTTTTTTTAAGAAGTACGTGCGGCATACGGATTGGCGTTGCTTTACTTAATGTGATATCGAAAAGCTGCCAGGTTCTTAAGGATGAGTAACAACGCGTTAAATCGTCCACGTCCACAGAATTCGACGGTGGGCATTAATCACGACCGCTTGCGCACAACGAGTGCTCCTTTCGTATGTCGGGCGTGGGGGCATTGAAATTCCGTAATCCCCAGGAATAAATCCTCGGAGACAGTCTTTGGTAATCAGATCACAGCACCTAAGCGAAATGAAGAAACTGATTTCTACAGGACGTTGAAAAGTATGGCGAATAAAACGCGTGTGTTCTTTTTCTCCTTCCTCGTCATATTTTCTTTAACGTTGCTCTGTACCTAAAGAACTCGGATTATGCGTGTTTAAGAAAACCTTAGCTTGCTTTCCGCGAAATGAAGCTAAACATTGCACTAAAGGTTCAATACCTTAGACAACCTTGAGCTTACGTTGCATAAGGGTTTCGAAATAATTCGCCCGTTCTAAGTCACGCAGTAAAGCCCTTAAGTATATATCACTGCACATTACCGCGATATCACTGCCAGTACTTTACCTGGACACTCGATCTTGCGGTGAAGTTTATTCTTTCGGCTCGCGCTCTCCCGCAATGTTTGTCCGCTAATAGTTTTATCACTGCTGTCTTACAGTAGGGAAAGTACGGTACTGCGTGACCATCGTGGTCGGCGGGTAGTTGCTTTAGTATGCAAGACATGTACCAGCCACTCTCCTCATCTCATCACCTTACCGTACACATCGATATTGTGCAGGTCTCGGAAACTAAGGTAGCTACATGCCGACCGCAACGGTACGCCATTACCGTCCTTACCGTACCATGAACGACCGCTGCTGAAACGTCAGCTAAAGGGCCGCCATTTCCGAAAAGTTGTCTGTTGAGTTCATCTAAAGCCGGCAGCGCGTGCGCAGCTTCGATTGAGGGCTGGACATAAAGCGCGGCGAAAGAGGAAGAGAGTAGCGGTGGTGACGTTGCGTCCGCAAACAAGCAAATGACTATGTTCAGACAGACAGACAGACAGACAGACAGACATGAACCTAATTCTATTTCTGGGGTTTAACGTCCCAAAACCACAATATGATTATGAGAGACGCCATAATGGAGGACTCCGGAAATTTCGACCCCCTGGAGATCCTTAACGCGCCCTGACATCGCACAGTACTTGGGCCTCAACATTTCGCCTCTATCGAAATGCAGCCGCCTCGGCCAGGATTCCATCCCTCGTACCACTAAAATAAAATAAGTGTTGTGATAGAGACAACATTCACATGCAGTATATCTTGAATTCTAGTGAATTACAGCCTGTATTCCAGCCCACATGCAGGTTTTAGACGACTGAGGAGCAGGCTCAAGATATACATTTCTCTTCAGCAACTTTCTCAGCTTTCTTATCAAACATTTCCGAAGATCACTGACCGCGTCCGTGAAACGACGTTCCAATTACCTATTTCCACGACGGTCATTCAGAGAGAAATTGGCTGGATCAACTGTCCCCCTCGGTGAAAATGGCAAAAAAAAAAGACAAAAGAAACGCGACAAGCTAAAACAGTTTTCGTAACTCTAGCCATTTGGACTACCTCTTGAAAGGACATCCGATGTGCTCCTATAAGAAAACTTCAGAGTAGGTACGGCTAGGGCGGGAGGAAGGCTAGAGAAGGTGCGAATGAAAAAAGAAATAATAAAATTGAAAGCCAGGAGAAAACGACTACCACCTCGAAAATCGCACTGCCGACACGGTTCAGCGAGACAGAAAGGAAATGGTTCGAAACGAAGACACATATCTGCAATAAACTTAAAAGACAGATGTTCAACTGCTCGCTGAAGACATCGATCATGCGAGGAAGAGCCGATGGTAGCGTTTCAAGACATCGTCTCCAAGCTGTCGCCGCTAGAAGACACCAAGCGACGACTGCGCAGTACCCATACCCCCTCGCCGAGCTCCCCTCATGCACCGGTGTCTTCTATATTCTCCACTTACACGGGTCTATAGCAGACACCCTCTTTATTTAGGTTGTATAGGTTGCGCAAAACGAACAGATGCGGTATCTTTTCGTACTTGGGCTGCTAGCGCCTTCCTTCCGAACCAAGTAGAGCGTGTGATGCTGCCGACATCATTCAAACGACGCCGTTGCTCTGCGACAAGTGGCTGATAAAGGATGTCTGACTGACACTTAATATCTGAGGAATATCACATTTTAATGTATTAGTGAATTTCCTTTCTTCAATTTCGATATCACCGCTTTTGCAGTCTGAATAGAAACTTGGCAAGTCTGAGAATAGGAAGAATATGATGGTAAAAAAGAAATGCTTTCTTACGAAGTAAATTCCTTACAAAAAAAAAAAGAAAGAAATGACGCACGCTCGGCAAATCTAAGGCAGCTAATGTAACTGTTGATATTTCGGGTTACGTACGCATGTCATGACCACGAAAGAGTACGTAGAGACAACTGAATAGCTCTCCCCATGCAATTGCCTGCTATGGTGGTGATGGTGGTGGTGGTGGTGGCCATCGTCGTCGTCGTTCGAGGAGGAGTACCCTCATATTCCACAAATGTCAAGTTTCACAAAAGCGATTAATTTAAAATAACCCTGAGGGGATTTTGTCACATCCAATCGTCTAACATTCTCAGTTGTTGTGAATGTAAATTTATTTCGACCATCCAAGGTTCTTTAACGTACAACGAAATCTAAAGTATGGAAATGTTTTCCATTGCTCCGCCCATCTAAATGCGACTGCCATGGCCAGGAATGGAACACTAGCCCAAGAGCTTAGCAGTGTTACACATTGCCTGTTAAGATGCTACCGCGGGGTGTCTATGATATGTATGTAAAAATTACGACTTCGGTTCAAACCCTTTACAAACAGTCAGGATACACTCCATAACGTGAGGTGCTTAGACAATAAGCGGGTTGAATGCAAGCGACTTTTCGGAAGAAATATTGCAAACTGGACTATTGGTTCAAGTTCAGGGAATGTGAGAGAAAGAAAGAAAGAGATTAATTTGTAGAACGGCACAAAAGTTTGTCTCAGCCCACAGCCTGAGCTCAAGCTTGCTAGCCTGCTACACCACGGTGGAAGGGAGACGGGGATGGAAAAGAGAAAAGAGTGATGATGAAGGAATGATGATAGTAAGACAAGAAGTTGCGTATGTATGTACATTTCCATAACGCTGGCGACACAGTTTTGCCATGCATCCAGTCTAGTGGCTCAAGGAAGAATATAATCGCTATCGTGACCACAGCTGCGCCGCTGAACTCTGCCCAAGGACCTAAAGCAAGCTCATCAGACAAAGGTCTTCTATGAACTCATGCTATTGAAGAGATTAGGTTCGGAAGTTGCGGGGCATACACTGGACATTTGCAAAATATTGTTACGTGGCGCTTAAAGGGCAACTCCGGCGGTTTTTCGACCATATTCTGGATATCGTTGATTTTCCAGTAGTACTGAGATCCCTGAAGCAACCAGGGTCACTCAATTTGCTCAGAAACTCGCCAATAATTTTAAATAACCCAATGAACGATGTGTTGGAACCGAAACCGAACCGGGTAGACGTTTCGTGCAGCGTATGCGTTGACGTCACAGCCTCCCCGCCATCAGAAATATGGAGCTAGTGCCAGAAAAATGAAAGTGGCGATGGCATCTAAGGATGCATTGAGCTCTTCTGAACTTGACAGCGACGATTTGAGCGCTGAAGTATCGCCATCTTACTTTAGAAGGCCCGCCTGCTCGGGTAGGCGGCGTTGCAGGTAATGACGTCATGAACACAGGGTGGCTGATATAATAAAAATTCATTTTCAGGAAAGCTAAACGACTTGCAACAGCTTGACTTGGCATAAATTATTGCAGCACCGACGAGAACATATACTGAAAATTTGGTTGAGAACAGTGTACAATGAAACATCGCCAGAGTTGCGATTTATTAAGGACGCTGACAATATATTTTCAAATGTTTCTGTCACTCGAAAATTCGTGTTCAAATTTTGTGCAAGATTAACACCATTTGAGTCGGCACTACGCTCGATGAACTCAGTAGTACGACACCGCCGCATGCGCATATCCTGTACATGCACAAATTACGTAATAACGTTTGACGTAGAAATTGTGGTTCACGTTTCCAGATGCTGTTACAATTTCTCATGTGGTAGGAACGGATCGGTGCCACACTTACGCAAGTACACTATAGCACAATAGGAACAAGAGTACAGTGCCGCTTTAATAGACGTGCGAGAAAGAGCGAGGACAGATAAAAGTGGCGATGAGGAGACGGAAGGAAAGACTGTACGCATGAAACAGCGAGGAGAAGACAGCGCGAGTGAATCCCGTCCCATCCATTCACGGGCACCCTCTGAGCTCCGCGGGAGCGTGCTTTCGAAAGAGCGTCTTTCGGGGACAAGGGGCAGAGAAAAGCGCCGGAGAATGGACAGCAATCCGATTTCGGTGCCGGAAGCAAAAGATCTGTGCGTCGAGGTGAAGCCCTCTTCATGCGTCTAATAGACGTGTAGGCTGGGGCCGCGTTGTGTTACTGGGCCGCCATGCGCTTTCGTTCGCGCCGGCACGGCATGACGACGAACGATGCGATGGTGCATTCGAGCGTGATAACGATGCCGGCAATTTCAGGCTTGCGGATACAGTACCAGTATTACCATTGTATTGACACTGCGCACAAACGGTCACCACGAGTCCGAAATACAGCTACCCCCTGCTTTCTTTTTTTATTTTTTTTATTATTGCAATAAACTTATGTTCTCAATTAGGCGTAATGCTTGATGTGTCAGTAGTCTATGCATGCTGCAAGTCCTTTTTTGTTGAAGAATTCAAGCAGTGCTTTGCGCAATGTCTCGTCGCGCTGTAATCTAGGCCGGCTTGCAGTAACAGACAATAGCATTCCGATTCCAAACCTGTACAAGTCCTCAGCAGGGCGTGTGCATCCGCCTACGTCAGTTCAATGGATCAGCATGGGCACGCATCACCAAGTACCAGTGGTAAGTGTGACCAGTTCTACGTTCAGATGACAGCCATTGCAAGGGCTAGCATTGTCCGATGCACAATTTTCTATCATTTGTGACGGCATCTATTTATTTATTTATTTATTTATTTATTTATTTATTTATTTATTTATTTATTTATTATTTACCTGTAGGCACGGGTGCACTGTAAAAAGTGTCCTGCAGAATGTTCAATTGTGGGACCTTAGTAAGTAGTAAACAAACCATTACGTAATTTGCAACACAAAGAGAAACAGCAGCAACAAAAAAGAACACCGCTTTATACAAACAGATGGTTCCCTCAAATGATGCAACTAGCTACAACGCAAGAACACCTACAAATATAAAGAAGATGCATCAATATTCCGATATTTTAATTCGCCGACTATTCAAGCACATTTAATCAGCTCCATGTCACTCAAGTCGGAAACGCAGCAGGTTTCACCGCTTAAGCAGTCCCGAGAATCAGTCGTTAGTTGTTTTTGCGTCAGTGCCACTGTTGTGATGCGGCGCGAAAATGACTTAGAGACGTGCTTCAAGCTCACCGGGCATGTCACGTAACTCAAGAGCACGCGACTTTGAAAAGAGTGGCAGGTCGCCCAAGGCCACCAGGGATAGAATAATATTTTAGCAATTTTTACCTATATTGGAATGACTGTTTAGTAGTACAGACACTTGTCTAATGACAACTGAGACATTCTGATAACAACAATTTAATAACTAGTGTTATAGAGAACAACAGCTGTAAATCATGTGTAAGTGTTCTGGCTGTACCTGCACTTGTTAGTCTTGTATAGCTTAATTTTTCTTTCGGTGTGGAATCGAGCCGATACTCATTTACGCACCGGAAATGCAACGCTCTCGAGCAGCTCCTAAAGAAAAAGAAAAGCACGCGCACATGTTCCTATGAAATGTGACAGACCACTACACGCACTGTAAACAAGACAGCCAGATACCGAGCTGCGTTACCGACTGCGAGAGAGTTCCTCATTCAAAAAGCCGCAAACTAGGCGCTCGACTTCATGCATATTTAACGGGGATCACCTGTACATGCCTTCTTTAATATACAGAGTACGAAAGCGTAAACTTCACCTGGCATAAGACGTCGAGAAAGCGTGAACTTCACTGTCGACTCTACAACACGAGGTCCTAAAAGTTGCCTTGTTATTGCGGAAGTTTCGCATCGCGAGACGAGAACCATAAATCACAATTTAGGCGCCAGTATAACTTCAGGAAGGATAACGGGTAAAGCAAGAAATGAACGGGACAAGAAAATAGACAGGAAGTACTTGGCGAACGGGCTTTAGAACCTCATCTTGAGCGTGTCACTTTCAGCTGCGCGTAATCCTGCCTGAAAATTTTCCGAAATGAGAAGGAATTGCACTCTGAAATAAAGGACGGGCGTTCCTTGCACGTACATGTACCACTTCCTATTTTCGTACGCTAGAGCGCTGGCTAGAGCAGCGCTGGCTAGAGAGTCACGAAATTCATTTTTGCGTGGGTGCGTCTTTCGAAACCGTCCTTCCTACGCACATAACATATTATGCATATATAAGTGAGCTTCCACAGGTGCGTCGTGCGTTTCATTCAGTGGTTATTACGCTTTCTCAGAAATATCAAAGAGTGTTGACACTAAATCCTCGAGCAAGAGTTCTGGGTCGAAAGCAAGATGGAAATGTGTTCAGGAAAACAACTCTGGCAACCGGGCATAACGTCCCGCAAGCATTCCGAAAAAAGTGAAATACTAAAGAAAGTAAGAAATGCGGTAATAGCATGGTGAATCTAGAAAATGTTTATGAGTAGGATTTACAATCACCTGTACGTATACGACGGCTCACCGTGTCCGCCTTAATCGTACATAATATATTAACAGTGTTGAGGACATCGGCGAAGTCAGGCACAGAAATGAGAGCTACTCGACGATGGGCGCCTGTCACATTACATTTTCTTGCTCCTTCATACCGGTCACATCGAACGCTTGGAATCAGCTACCAGGCAACATCGTTTCCATTTCCGATGAGTCCCCCTTTTGTCATTCTTTATCAGCCCACCTATTTCGCGATAATCCTCCATAGTCATCTAATCTATTCCCCCTCTTTACAACTTTCTTTCCGTACGTGTCAAGATGCTGGCGTTTATTTTTCTTTCGCATTTATAATTTCGTTTATATTTTGCCGCTAGTACTATATAATTTTACCACATTCACCATGTTCATTTCTTTTATTTTATATTTCTTACGTTTCAGTTTTGTTGTTTCATAAAGTAGAGATGTTATTTGCTTTAGTCTTGTTTCATGTATACACTCTCTGGTTAAACTGCAACAATTCTTCGCACCTAGTGAACATTTGGCGCAGCCAGATCAGAAGGATTCAGCGGCAACTTTACGGTTCCTATATGCTAACATCGCAAGAACGCTAGCTGGATTGTCGCAGTAACCGAACCCAGGCTGTATGCGCGTGTTCTACAAAGAGCCACGCCAGCGGCTGGCTGACGCTGCTTCGGGAAAAAAAAAAAAGCCCCTATACGCGCTGATTACCAGAATATGTCTATGTGTACTATGACAAAAAAACGTGTTGAGAAAGGGAAGTAAGTCTGAGGAGGAGGGAAAGGAGGAGGGCAGAGAGTAAAGCATCGTAAAGCCTTGCATAGTATAGCATAGTATAGTATAGCAAAGGGGTGGGAAAGGAAAATGAGGGTGGCGGTGGAATGATGTGAGAGTGAGGAAGAGGGAAATTAGCAAGAGAGAGGGTGAACCATTTCATACCCGCGTACAGTGTGGTACAGCAAGGAAGCGCGAAAGGGAAGTGTGGCTGAGCAGGAGGTAAAGGAGGAGAGAAAGGCCACCAGCGCCACAGTGTAGTAGTGTAACGAGGGGGTGGTAAAGGAAGGTGAGAGTCAAAAAGAGCGAAGTGAGAATGAGGAATAGGGAAATGATGAGGGGATAGGGTAAAACGTAGAGTACCTATGTATAGTATGGTATAGCAAGGAGGCGGGCAATGGGAGTGAGGATGAGCACATAGAAAGGAGGAGGAGAAGCCCACTATCTCAACTGTGACCCAGCGTTGCGCTCCTGGTGCGAGCTTCCCACAATTTCTTTTTTGAAACGACGCCCACTCGGAACATAATAACGTCGCCGTTGTTGTTTGTAACCATCACTACAGACGTAAGCTTAAAATATTGACGTGAATAACAGTACTGGATAAAATGTGGCAACACTGTCATACCTACCCAGTTCACCGAACTATCCGCAACGTGGCTATCGTACATTCATGTAAGCTGTCTCATTCGCTGCCATGTCGACCGTCTCAAAAGGAAAGCTTGTCCCGCGTGCCCGGTTATTCAGAAAGTGTACCGGCAGTCCGTAAGAAAACGCAGAATGAATGTTTTCGAAGTGCTTAGTGCCGTTAAGGCAATTAGCATTCAAATGATGGGACACGCGTAATTTGGTGGTCACAAAGCTATTCAACGAGTACTTGGTAATTATTCCTTTAATTTTGCCTAATTAGGGCACAATCGCGTGAGTTCGCGAGGGGGGCGCCCCCCGAAACCCAAGCCGTCTACCTTAAAAGCCATATTGGCGGCTGCACTTTGTTCTAGACATGTAGCATAGTGCTAGAATAAACCTTGCACAAACTTCCAATGCTTGATCACGAGAATCTGTGATTTATTTCGTGTGCCTCACTATCAATTGACGTAATTCAGAAATAATCTTGCATGACATACCTCCCACTCCTTCTCACGCCCCCCTCCCCAGCCAGGGATATATTTTAGTGACATATAGGGCTCACTCATGCACATGGACTCCTATTGCTGTGCTGGTACTTTGCTTCATTTACACCAACAAATTCCCATACACGAGTCTGTTGCTCTCTACGTATTTCTCCCTGCTTTAATCTCGAAGAAAGGGTTGTTGTCTCTGCTTTCGGGTTTAAGAGTTGCTCTTGTGTGTGTCTTACATTCAGGTTTCCTTTACAGAGTGCGTTTCTCGTCGCTAATGTGATGGGCCAAAGGATGGTGCTTTCGCTTTTTCCCCGCGCAACACCCAATCTTCCCGGGCCAGCTCCTCTTTTATCTTGACACTTCCTATTCACGAACGACTGCTTCAAGAAAAAAAATAATCAGTTACAGAAAAAGTAAACGATGATCGATGACTTTTCAGACTTCTTTTGCCAGCCTAATGCGAACTTTAGCTACCTAGGAAAGAATAGTGAAACCAAAAAGAGAAAAAAAAATGAGTTGATACGAAACGAAATAAATGTCCCGCCGAACACTGTAAACTGCTTTCAAGGAACGATCCAGTATAAAGAGAGGCAGTGACATGACAGGGGCACAAATAAACGAATGGACCGAAAAAGAAAAAAAACAGCCCCGTAAGGTTTTAAAGATGAGTCGTTCTTGAAGATATTTAAACATGCCACCCTCTTCCGGAAAAAAGCGAGGTCCCCGAAAACAAGAAAAGGGGCACGAGCAGATGGAAGGAAACCCAAACTTCAATATTTTTATACAAGTTTTTCGGTGACTACACTGCGAAATGAAACATCTGTTTAGTCGCGGGTACTTCTTTCTCTGAGATTGTGTCAGTATGCAGGGCGCTGTTTTCATTTGAAGCGCTAGTTCACAAATATATGGCTAACGTTCCCGAACACGACTTCCTCATAGAATGGCTTCAAAGGACATACCTGCATTATAAATAATGCACAAGTGAAACCACAGTCTCGCCATTAAGCCAGCTCGAAGACTGCGAATAGTCAAAATTTCCTGAACTGCATTCAGGCACGCCTGATGGGAAGCTGGAATGTTTCGTCATATATACGAATCAGATTGGAAGCATTGAGGAAGCTCGTACTCTGAAAATACTTGCGTACCGCGAAACCACTTCCTACATGTAGTTGTACTAAGCAACGCTGCAGCGCGCTCGGCGCAAAAATTCCACTGGAATAACATTCCCGCTACTTCGTATTTTTTAACAAGGCGCATTCCAGCAGGGTTAAGCAGGCAGCGTAACGCTATGTGATCAGTGAGTTGGCGTGGTATCCTTACCATCTTACTTAAACAGATATACAAAGGGCGCTCATATTTGAATTTCGATGATGCCAGGGTGAGATTTTTTTGCTTACACGAACTATAAAAGTGATACGAAATGCATTTTCAAGAGATTCGCTGGTTGTTGAAAAACATAACATATACTGTGGCAAATTTAAAAGCTGTGTTCACAAGCATTCTTAACCGAAGCAATGGAAGCATTCTTAGCTCAGTATAATTATGCGCTAATGTTCTAGCTTATTCAGGCAGTCAACGTGAATTTGTGAAAGTACAAGGTGAAATACAAAGAGTCACTTGCGGCCCCAACTGAATGAGTGGAACACATGTAGTCGTAGTTAACATAAAGTGGGAAAAAAAGTTGCAAGAATGTAAATTTCTCTAGGCTTTCCGCATAAATATGACAACAAAATTATAGATAACAGCACTGATGTCACTGAGGGAGAAAGAGAAAGAGAGTTTTATTAATGAATCCGGAGATGTCAGCTTGGTTTGTGGCCAGCTTGCTTACTACTCCAGGCGTAGATGTTCTAGTACAAGCACGGTAGGAAGTACAGGTCCTGAACGTCATGGAATGTTACCAGTGCCCATTATTGTGGCACGGAGGCCAAGAATGTGCCACAGATAATGTGGACATGTGAACCCCGCCGCAAAAAGGAATTGCAGTCTTTTGCAAAAATAAACGCTTTTGAATCACATAATTAGAGTTTACTTGTAAACCTACACAGCCGGAATGCGCATGTTCGGAAATCTCAAACAGGGAAGAAAGGCGCGATAACCTTCAACAGAAACCGATAATCTTCAATAGAAATCGCCCCTGTGCGAGATCACCAATTCCACCTGACACCTCCGAGTCTTCAGGATTACGTATCGCAGGTCACTCGCTCGTGTCAAGAGAAACTTAGTTCGCGATCCCAAGAGCACGCGAGCCACTCCGCGCCGCCAAATATACGACTCGAGGTCGAGGTGTTAATCAGCGTTAAGAGAAAAGCGCGAGGTCCTTTCCGAGGGCCCGTTCACGTGACCCAAATTGTGTTTGTTGATTGAGCGAGTCTTCCCACTCGCGTAACCTCTATTCGCCGCGCTCTTACGCCACAAGAGCAGACACCAGGACACACCCCCGAGCATTGCTATAAGCCTTCTTCTCGCTTTCCGTCTTTGCCGTTATTTCTCACTTTCGTTCGGAATATTCATTTTTATTTCCCGGACAGCCGCGGCCAACGTGCGCAGATAAGGGAGCTTCGTCGGCCACGACGGCATGTCGGCGTTAATGAATTGCATCGATCCCTCCGGCCGGCGGCGGCCGCTGCCCCGTTCACGTGAGCGTTCGCGTACCCGGGGTGGAGGTCCCGCGGAAACGTGTCCGTCGACGCCTTCATTAGGGACACCACCGTAGTTCGCTTGAAAAGAAAATGTATCCGCGACGATACGCGCACTACGTGGCGCTCGGATGGTTGGAGTTTAGCTCACAGTCGTACAGGTATGATGTGCTTTCGAAGATATGAATATTATTCTCCATTGTGTGTTCGACAGGTTGAATACATTGTACGCGTCGGCTAAGGTATCAGCTTTTCAGAGCCAACGTGACGTTGCGGTACGTCAAGAGCATAACTTGTTCGATGTAATGTAGAACTTGAGAGGGCAATGAGATAAAGAACGAACCATTCTATATCATAAACTGCAGGCAAAGCATAAATATTCACACAGAATGGGTTTCTACGTTAAGAACTGTGTGTACTATGAGGCTCCAGTTAATGTCACAATTATTAGGCCCGAAAGCTCGGCAGTGAAGCAGCGGAATGCACGATCGATATTGACAAACGCAGGAGGCGAATATAACGCTTGAATAAGTGTAACTATGGCGGTAATACACATTTGCAGAAGACATGCATTGTAAACGATCACAGCACGTGCATATTTGGGTCTTTGTGAGGACGAATTCCAATCTCGCACTGTTCGTATATGAAACGCCACCATATCTCGCTCGTCACTCAATGAGAACCGATGGCAAGCCATCACATATTTAATCGATGTGCAACCAGGCATTCAATTTGACTGCAATTTATCCAAGTTCATCTGAGCAAGTTCTATATGTCACAGCACCTTTCTAAACTCTCTCTAAATCAACCAAATCCATTCATTCCAGTACTCTTTCTGCGATGAACACTGTACTAGCTCGCAAGGAACGAGAACGCGCCCTCGCCTGCGAGAGACAACGCTGACGCAGGCAGCGTCTGCTAGCAAGTTTCTTGAGTGTAAAAAACCGACTGCTCGCGCCGCACAACCGTTCACCGGTCACCCCGTATATAGGCACTGGATCTTGACCTGCAATGTAGTGCCGGTGGGAGATTTGTGCGTAGTTGAACAATACAGATTCGCAGCGTGCGCGTTAATTAAATGTAATCCGAAACTGGGCACGAACTACGACGTGGGAGCGTAGGAACCTCATAAAGACCAGAAGCGTGAATGACAACGCGTGTTTAAATATATACACGCGTTGTCACTCATTTACATGCGCGAGTGGGCAATGTCACGGGTGATTTACGGTAACACCGAACGATCACCAGTGCTTCGCCTACTCGTCACGATTCACTTCATGGAGGTGCGTGGAATTTTTTTTCGCTGGAGTGGACGCTGCAGTAAGACCTAGATCACGAGTAGGTAGGTTGCTTGTTTCGGGCACATACACGATACACTTCAAGAGAAAAAAATGTTTTGCCTTCGATGCCAAAACTGGTTCGCATAGTAATCGTATCAAAGGGCTATTCTATGTCGGCCACTTCGTTACTGTCTTGTACATTGTTACTGCAGCGTTTTGAATATTTCGTTTTGTCTACTTTCGCTTATTATGCTCTCGGCTGATACATACATACATACATACATACATACATACATACATACATACATACATACATACATACATACATACATACATACATACATACATACATACATACATACATACATACATACATACATACATACATACATACATACATACATACATACATACATACATACATACATACATACATACATAAAACGGAATGATGCGATCGTCTGGTTTTACTTCAAGTTCAGTGTGAACATCCGACAGAAACAAATTATACCTGGCGGAAAAACAACTCGAAACCTCGCACTCGTGAGATCCACGTTGCCCGACCTGCCTTTCCTTCGTTCCTGCATCCTCTGGGTCGACAGCGTTCAATCTAATTTCGCAGGGCTAGACGTTGCAGCGAATTTAACGCTGACGATTTCGCGCGAAGAAACGACGTATTAGTAAACCCCCACGAACTTACGCAAGCAGCAGCGCTATTGTTCTATAATGTCACTCTCTGCTCAGCGTTTGTCCTGATTGCCTTCTTCAGCCTCATCCTCGACGGCAGTCAAAACCCATCTTCCACACAAAAGAAAGGCGACGAGAGTGGTAATGCGAGAGAGGGAGAGCGAGAGACATGAAAAGAACAAGGGATATAAGCAGAGAAATTAAAAGAAACAGAATTACCAGCATGTTTTTGCACCGGCTCCCGCGCTTCCCGTAGCGGGAGGCAGATTTGCGCACCCCTCGCGGGAATTCCATCAGTTATGCTAATGCAGTAGGGGACGTCCCTCTGTACCCTCGACTCACAACGGGCCGAAGCCGACTATCCTCCGCCCGAAAGTTTCTTGTTCTTTTTCTTGCTGGCTGCCTTTTGCCACCTGCTGTTGTCTTCTGTCTTCGCCCCAACCTTCTTCCGTTCAGCGACAGTTCCACAGGAACAAACCTGTTCCCATGCATACGAAATTCGCCTCGCCTCGTGGAACGTCAAGCGCTTGAAAAGGAGGCGACTACCCAACACACACACAAAAGGAAGCGCTCTTTTCGAAAACTAAGAGATGAAGCTACAGGAAGATGAAGGGGAGCTTCGATTAAAAAATAACAGTCCCAAGAAGTGACTGCAAACACAGTTCTTTAGTGCGTTTCTTTCATATATAGCATGTATTTAATTGAATATTTTCCCTCACACTGAATGAATAAGCATGAACTAAGCATCTGTTAAAATGGGGCTAGCACGAAGTGTACAAAAGTGCTTTCCGAATCGATACAAGAAGGGGGGAGGGGGGGGGGCGACTGGCTGCAGAATGTAGACTAACATAAAAGGCAAGTAAGAACGCAAAGCATGCGAAGTTTCGAGAAGAGTCATCCAAGCCAGGGCGGTGCGGTGTATAACGGTTGTAGGTAGGCGTCGGCGTACTGGTCTCCTCCTGTAAACGCACCCGTAAGCAATATGCAAAACATTCTTATTCATGCAAGGCCTCGACACCCATCGCATAAGATGGAGGCGGTGAGAAAAAAAAAATGGGTGGAGGTACATTTCTCTTTCTAGTCCGTCGAGAGAAGGCGGCCACCGCTGATGTACCTTTTGAAAAGATCCACTTGACTGACACTCGGAAGCTTTGCCTTAGAGAACTTCTCAGAGGGGTGGTGATATAAACGGAATGGACGAAGAGCCCGCGCGTTTTCAAAGGTATTGCCTGTGGTGCACTTCACGGAGATGAATTCCGGGAGGTCGTGACTTGCCTTTAGGCAAGCAGATCTTTCCTTTCTTTCCAACTTTCTTTCCTTCTTTCTTTCTTTCTTTCTTTCTTTATTTATTTATTTATTTATTTATTTATTTATTTATTTATTTATTTATTTGGTCTTGACCTATTACAGTTATGCATACATTGCGTCCTACTGGCACCTGACAAAAAGACAGTTCCGTTTCGTACTGTGACGACTTCCACCTTAGCTATGAGAGTTGCGGTCGTGGCCCTGCATACAGACGCTAGTTTTTACCCGAAGAATCATGCTTGCACAAAGCCCCGACCGCGTCAATTTGCGTTTCGCTGTCTTCAGATGAAATTCAGAGAGACGAGAAGGGAATACGCTAAATTGGAAGGGTATTCTTTATCTGTGGGAATCGTTACGGAAGCCGCTTTAGGATGGGGAAAAAAAAGAGCACGACTGCGACGGCCTGTTGCAATCGCTTCGCATCGGTTGCGCCATAGGAAAGCACATGCAACAACAAGAAGGCGAGCGAAAGGAGCTCGAGAACAACGGCCGGAATAAAGGACGCGATTTACATCTAGGCCACGAAATCCGGCATGCACGGCCCTCCAGAAAATCCGAGCAATGACGCGCTGCCTCACAACATGCTGATTGGATTTCTGATGGCCAAGTTTCTAGGACAAGTTGCTGACTGACTCTACCGTTTTAGGCGGTCGAGAGCGGAGAGCACAAGCCACCACATAAAGTCACTGATGTGACCAGGTAAAAAATAGTCAGTTAGCGCCCTCCACGAGACAACTATAGAGTGAGCACGGCGATCTGGAGGAACTAACGGGAGCAATAAGGCCGCTGTTTCATCAACAATGGAATCGTTGAGCACGTCTACGTCTGTACAGGTCGAATGGATATGGCGGAAAATGACACGGCTGTTGCACAAAATACCGGGACTGGTAGTGACTGCGGCTGTCTGTTCAGCTGCAAATTAGGCATCAAAGGCCTGAGGCAAGCGCCGAGGAAGTAACATGCAAGAGTTCTTGCAGACGATTCCTCACCTTGCAGAAGCCGAAACAGAATGCGCAGTGCCAAAAAGCGGCAACGTAAATACACTGAAGGGAAGGAACGCTGCTGCCCTATTACTTACTGCACGAGAAACCAATTCAGCGCCACCTGACTAAAAGAAGGAACACAAACCCGACCGTAGTGATCGTACAGCCTGTGCAACGGAGGTTGCACAACATGACTAATGTACCAAATACGACCACAAGATATGATCTGCGCTGGAGGAGACACAAGAAGAGGTTTCTGTGCTAGAGGGGGGAGTCAAAATCTTGTGCGTGCTGGATTTTTTGCGTTGTTTTTTAAAGAGCTGTTAACCACGTCGAGTCAGAGATGCCATAATGATTGTACACAATACTTAAAATGCGAAGACATGTGTCTGATAGGATGGGAAATGTGCAGCCAAACCTGCAGTATGGGGAGCCAATGAAGAAATTGCCACATTTTGTGAAATTCAGCGCTGCCCTTAATTGAAATGCCACCATGCCCATCAAGTAATGTAGGCTGTTTGGCAGACTATCCTCGTCAGAAAGGCACGGAGTCATGTCGTCGGCGAATGCTGTAACCTTCACCACGTTGTTAACAGGCAGTGTAAGACCGCGGACGCGTGGATGTGCATCTACAACAAGAGATAATGTCTCAAAAGTGAGGACGAATAAATACAGGGCACAATGGACATCCCTAACGAACCCCGTGGATAATGGGAAAGAGAGCATTTTCCCAGCCATCCATAAGCATTGTGCTTTTATTTTCAGCAAAAACGTTTCTGAGTAACTCGACAAATGAATTTGAAACGCTCAAACGCCGTGAGTACGCTAAAGATATGCCCTCTGTTCCAGTCTGTCAAATGTTGTCTTCTCACCCAACGACACAACTATACCAAATGCAGACCACGACAGCGTATAAGCTATGACGTCTGGAGCGGCGAAAGACAAGCTGTGCATTTCTCTTGCTGGCACCGATGAAGCTTGATGATGACCAGTTAGAGTGCTCATTAGGGCTCTCAGCCGTCGAACGACAACGGTAGCAAGGACTGGCTTTAATAAGTGTGAAAAATCACGAATCTTCAGGACAAACGGAAGAAGCGCCATGCTTCGGAATGAGTGCAATGCGGCCAGCTCGAAAGTTGTATGGAGAGACGCAGTTCTCAAAGCACCGGTGAGTAACCGTGGTTATGACAGCACCGATTTCATTCGAAAGTGCGAGGCAAAACTCAAGTGGCCAACCATCCGCTTCATGGATTTCAGTGCCCCCTTTACCGCTTCAGAAGACGGAGAAGTGCACAGGGAATCAGCGGCCTGGCGAGGAACGCGGTTAAGCCATTGAGTAGTTTTCCTGCATGGTCGCACGTGACATGGTTTCAAGATGTGCCAAGAGAGCAGATATATCGCGCGTGAAATGCGGCAGCGGAAGTGGTATCCGCATGGCCACAAAGCTAAACGATGGTGACCGGCCAAAAAAGGAATGCCTCGCGTAGCCTAGCACCTCACGATGCGCACAGGGGTTCCGCCCACAAAGCCATGCTGCCGCTGTGAAAGAGGGGTCAGCAATTTAAGCGCTGAAAGCAATCACGTAACTCGCGCTACCAAGCCCGAATAAATAGATACGGCTTTGCCGTGGTACCGCCAAAATCTCCCGCACAATTCGTATCGCGAAAAATCCGGATGTTCATAAAGCAAGCAAATATCTCTAAAGATAATCTGGTTGTTAAATTTGGTTTATGTCCAGGTACGCTGCATAACAACGAACAGTACCTGATTACCATCAATGCGAAAATTATACACCACCTAGTGGACCATTTCTTTATTAAGGAATATCTTTCATTTTGCGCGGTGGTAGGTTTGCCTGGGGTGATTAAGTTATTCCAGGACCTTAAATACCAATTCATCAATATGATAACGCGACACGCCACAATATGACTTAATTTTGACAATCTGCCGTTTCTTATTTAACATGCGCGTAGATCTCCGTCCTCATCTCACTGTCCTCCGACATTTATCTGGTGGAACGGAAACTAGAATATCATAATTAAATGTAAGCAGAAACATACGGCGGTGGTAAGCGATGGTTTACACAGTCAAATAATACGCAAGGTAGCTTTAAACTGCCCACCATTGATCACTATGTTTCGGGGTTAATCACTGCAACAATGACAAGCGTTGCATTTCATTTTCATTTTGGTGCCAACCACGCCAACGGGCGCTGGCTTTGACCGCCACACAAAGCCCATTGCGGAACTCGCTATGAACAATTTCGCTATAAAAAGAAAGTCTCCCTAATAGAGTATACACACTATGGCAACAGTCTTGCTTGTAACGACAAAACTATATCGATTAATGTAATTGATAGCAATAATGACAGCGAACTGCAGAACAAATGAGCACGCCTAAGTAGCTGACATTTTGCGCAAGTTGTCGCAAGGATATTACCAGTTCTCTTACTAGCGGAGATATCGAATGTAACTATGAAATGCAGAAGGTTTTGCAAGACCTACCTAAGTTACAGAATCATATAGGACCACGTTAACGAGCAGCAGGCAGGTAGACAAATTGTGCATGCAGGGCGAGTTAGAAGAGCACACGATATTTTACTGTCACAACATGCAGGTTGGTTCGCACAAATCAATGGAGCCTTCATGGACACGCAACGAAACCTTACCTTAGTCATGACTCATGGATGCTAATGATTCCGTCCGTTTCGGCGAACGACAACCCGACAACACTAAATAGACATCACCAGAAAGTCTCTGCGTACTTTGATAGCGCTTCGATCTCTCGGATTTGTTGCACAATGTCGCGCATGATTACTTAAGAAAGGAACGTCCAGCCAGAATTTTATTTCGGTGGAGGGGAAAGCGAGGCGCCACGGGGCGTTCGCTTCACGGGGCCTGCCCCGACAGTCGCGCCTCCCACGCAGGAGGTTGTCTCATTGTTACTTTTTCTTTTTATTTTGTTTTGTGTGAGGCAGCGTCCTGCTGCATTGGATCGGTCGCACAGGCACAAGCAAAATTCGCACCCACTTGCACACCTCTTTATTCAGCCAGAAGCATAGAGCCGCCGTCAACTCTGGGAAGCGTGCTCCTGGGAGGCCCTGAGGCATCGGTTTGATTCCCACACAAAACGCGAAATTCCCCCCTTAAATACCGCAAGTTTACCTTGTTTTTAGAAACGGCCTGAAAAATATGACGCCATACGGAGGTTTCTTATACGTTGAGAAGACGCCACAGTGATGTGATCGCATAATATTACGTTGCAGAGTCTCCACGAGGTCATATGACGACGTCGTGATTTGGTCTTATGGCGTTAAACAGGCATCGTTCTCAGGATGGACGCCATACGCCGCATTCTTGGACTTCTGAACCAAGAAAATGTTGGCATTAAAAAATACCGCCGCTGTTACAGACTTCTCTGTATTGCTACCACGTTTGAGAAAGCGAAGCAATACGTGAACTGGATTAATTGATTTTATTCATGCGTTCATGGGCGTACCGCAAACGTTATGGGGCGGCGAGGTCAACGAAGCTACCTCTGCAGGACTCTGCCCGTCCCCTTACTCAGTTCAGCGAGAGCGAAGATTTAATGTACGGTGGTCGGCTGCTGATCCGAAGGCCGGCTGTATTTTCGATGGAGGCGAATTGCTGAGGCCCGTGTGTACTGTGCATGTCAGTGCACGTTAAAGAACCCCAAGTGGTCGAAATTTCCGGTGCCCTCCACTACGGTGTCTCTCATAGTCATATCGTGGTTTTGGGACATTAAACCCAATTAATTATTGATTAATTAATTAATTAAATAAATAATTAATTAATCGAACCTTTAATGAATACTTATTTCAATCTCTTTCATTTCTATCCCAACACATGCCACTCCAATTTCTTGTTTATAACTTACAGCGGTATCAATGCCACAGCCACACACGCTGGTATTTTGTCCTTATGAACTATGAAAGCGCCTTCGTCGCACGAGTTATAAGATCGACATTCCAAACTGATATTGGTTCTCGATCAAAGCGACCCAGGGCAATTACGAAAGATGCTTTTTTTTTTATCAATTGCAGCTAAGCCGATCCCGGTATAAAGCGGAAGTCCAAGAACTGCACGTAGACTTCGAGACAGGATGTTCAGTTCATGTCATTATTGCTGCTACCATTTATGGAACGCTTTTCTAGTACAGCCTTCACTGAGTTCCGCGTTGTCCTTCAAATCGCAGTGGATTCGTCTGAGCCAAGTTAAAAACAACTCGCGTATAAACGTGCACGCACCCGATTCAGTAAAGTGTAGCACACAAAGGCAGCAGCGCGACTTATAACTGTAACATCTAGAAGCGTTACACATCTCCTTCAGGACATACGAAAAGCGCGGTATCTCACTCAAAAGGAAACACCGCGCAGCGTTCCCGGACGAAAAGGTTACCTCCTAATTTCTCTGAGTGCGTAATAAAAACAACGTATTACTAGGAAAGTGGCGAAACACTACAAGAAAAGAAGCCTGAACCGTGAGCTCTCATCGTTACAACTACCACTTACTGAGAAACCGTCGTCGGGTATTGCTCGGTCCTCGCTATGAAGCGGTTCGCTTAGCGTTACGGTCGGTCGTAAAGACGAAGCAAGCCACGACTAAGACTCCAGCTAGTAGGCCAGGATTCCCTTTGGAGGACAGCACAGTTACGGCCGTAAAGAGAAATGTTGGGCGCCTAGTGGCCATCGCTCAAAAGCCGCGCCTTCCGTGAGCTCTGCGAGTATCCGCAGAGCTTACAACGGCACGGCTCGGAGTTAAAGGGTACAATTGTGGGAAACAAACCAGCAGTGTTATGTCCTGTAGCAAGGCAGAAAAAACCAAATTAACTCGACAAATTTTAAGCTCGTTGCGTTCTCTCTTCCCTGTCCAAGGTGATCGGATAAATTCGGGTAACTATACCCTTGCAGCCTTCAAAAAAAGCGTTGTTAATTGGCGGAACGTCTTGTGAACAATCCCTAAAGATTTAAGCATCTTTCAACGAATCAATTTAAATATCCTGGCAGTTTAGCTAGAAGTAAACATTTACAACATTGCCTGTTATTTTTGTCGAATAACTGTGAATACAACAAGAATGCAAGGGATCGAAGTAGAGTCATAAAATCTAATTTTACCGCTGCTTACAAGGCAGCCTTGAGGGATATCGATCGACGGAAACACAACGATCTATGCTGCTTCGAGCTCATGAGAGTTAAGATTAAGCGCTAACGTTAAGCAAATGCTGCGCTTCAGGTGACCAGGAAATTTCGCCTTGCAAAAGGCTATATAAAGTATTTAATAAGAGCAGGTTAAAATTCATTTCAGACTAAAGGGACGTACAGAACGCATATATTACGTAGAAATACAAATTTACTAGTGCCTCAAAAAGCTTATATGTTGAAATCCTGTTTATTTACTTATTTATTTCTCTGTCTTATTCGCTGATTAATCATTGATTGATTGATTGATGATTGATTGATTGATTGATTGATTGATTGATTGATTGAGCGATTGATACCGCTACTAGGAGTCGCTTTTCGCTTGCTTCGGACCGCTGCATAGAGCCGGCACCAGTATGTATTATACCACCTGTTTTCGTTGAAGATTATCGAAAGAAAAAGGATACCACACTACGCAGAACACCGTCGGCGCTCGTTGTGGTGTGCATCCTCTTCTGCCTTTGATTGAACAGGCTGCCTGTTTACTCGATATACGCTGCCCGGTCTTTTTTTTTTTTCCTGGGATTTTCCACAACGATGTCAGCTGAACCTAACGAATGCGGCATAGACAAGGTCTGAGAAGACGGCTGTCGCAGCGTAAACAAGGCGCCGTTTCAGGCACAGATGTCGCAATGACTCGGGCTCACTTACTAGCCCGCGGCTGAATGTGCCCGCCTGAGCCTAAAAGTGTTTCTTTGCACGCTCGATAGAACGCCTTGTCAGAGTCGCATTAGTTCGTCGAAGGGAATTGGGAAAGCTTTACGCCGTAAGTGTCACCTACCCTCGTTTCCGCCAAGTAATCGAAGCACTAACGAGAAACAAACATCCACGCTTTGTGTAGTCACAGCACCTCTTCCCTAAGTGAAGCATCTTTTGTTGCCGTTGTGAGGACAATGTCAGGATGATGCGTTTTCTAGGCGCCTCGTTACCGCAACTGTCGCCAATTATAGCCAGAGGAGGAAGCTGCCGAAAGGACATCGACTCAGTCTCGCCGAGAGAGAGAGAGAGAGAGAGAGCTCTTTATTGAAAGGAAGAGAATTTAGGCAGTCTCGCCTAGTACACATATTGATTAAATTGCATCAGGCTTGAGGCTTTGAACATTGAAACAGACGTTACTGAGAAAGTCAGTGCATCGTGTTCGTGGATCTTCAAGTGATTATTAGTGCGTAGGCGTAAAGCAACGTTAGAACATAAATTCGTGCATGTTCGCATGAAAGACGATCACTAAAGAGAAGAGACAAGGTAACTAAAAGTTTTATTCATGTTGACGTCATCAAGAAGGCAAAAGATGTCGTGGGAACCGTTTCACGATGACTGTCGAAGTGAACGCGATTAAGGTAGGGACAGGCGCGGCACAAAAAGCAAGCACAATAACTGAGACGGGCGTAGCGAGCACTCGGTTCAAACGTCGGAAAGATGTAAGGTTGTCACTAAGTGGGTGGCAGAATGTAGGCAAACGCTTCCGGGAGTCCAACATGTCCTTTGAGTTCTATAACACGTGTCTATGCCATTCTCCAAGACGCCCGTATCGCCCCTTTACAACGAGGCTGTGGCCTGTGAAGTACAGAGCAGTGCCTTTAATTCGGCCTTATGTGAGGTGCAAAAAGCCTCAAGCATATGGTCAATAATAATAATAATAATAATAATAATAATAATAATAATAATAATAAGAAGAAGAAGAAGAAGAAGAAGAAGAAGAAGAAGAAGAAGAAGAAGAAGAAGAAGAAGAATCAACCAAGCAAGAATGGCCTAACTCAGTTTGCGTTAGAAGCCTGTGCCCGAAAAGACAACCCGTGCCCAGTTGTCTGAAACTCCAACCTCTAGAATTTAGCCCACATAGATCCATGCTAGGAGCGTCACATGCATATGAGGTTGTCCGTGATAATCCTAACTCGTTCCTCGATGTAGTGCCAGCAGTTTTCATTGGTCGTTTTATTTAGTTGACTGATTTCTGGAGTTCTACGTCCCAAAACAAGATATCGTTATGAGTGACGTCGTTGTGGAGGGCTCCCAAAAATTCGACAAGTTGGGGGTTCTTTAACGTGCGCTTACATCGAACCTCAACACTTAGCCTGCATCGAAATGCAGAAGCGGCAGCCGAGATTCGATCCCGTGACCTCTGGATCAACAGCCGAGTGCTATAGCCAATAGACAACTGTGGTGGGGTGGTTCACTTAGTTGTACTAGAAAGAAGGAACACATTTACACAGTGTAACTGTCTAGCACCTCAGCTACTTCTTGAAAATAATGGAAGTGTCGCTTTAGCACCAGTCAACCGATATGATAGTGTTCTAATGGAGCGGCAGTCAACCGATATGAACAGTGTTCTAACGCTGGCATTTACATCACCACCGAAAAGTTAAAGAAGAAGACAATCTTTTGTAAAATACAAGACGACATTTGGTTGCCTGACACATTTTAATCGTTTGAGCGAATTACCTGTAATGTGCAGCAGCCTGCACATATCAGTGACAGCTGCCAGTTAATTAGTTGATTTCGTCAGAGCATAAAGCCGCTATAGAATTAGAGTGGCTTTGATATAGTATGGTGATGCAGCATTCTAGACACATTTGCATGCTACTGCAGGTGCTGTCCGAGCAGTCAGGTATAGAACCTCGACTACCCAAACGGGGGGGAGCGCTAAATCCCCCTTCTTCCTCTCCACTTCCATACATTTTTATTAGCAACTGTGACAGGCTTTGTTGATCTCAATGCGAAGGCGCTGCTTTCCTCAAGGACCAGAAAGTGCCAAGCAGTAAAAAATGAATCGTGCAGTTTCACACGCCGAGCGAGGTACCGTCACTCCAGACAGGAACACCGCCTCGTACATTGCTGCAAGCCACGCAGTGTGATGTGCCAGTGCTATGCGTATGCCTGCTAACGACTCACCGCCGTGGGGCCGGTGATGAATATTTTAAAGAAACGGCGCGTAATTGGCGCCCCGTCGCCGCTTTGCTAGCGCTCACTCTCCATGCCAAACCACGCTCACAAGCACTAGCCTCTCCTCATAAATGCCAGCGGGTACAAATTAGCGCGGTAATTCGGACCCACGTCCCTGCCACCACAGAACACCCTTCAACATTTCTTTCTGTTTCCTTTTTCTCAGTTCCTCTCAAACCGGGCGGTTTTAAGAAGTAAACGAAACCACTCAATCCGGAACAGCGAAAGGTAACATTCGATAGAATAAAAGACCACATAAAAGAATAAAAGAATAAGACCACATATTTACATTAGCGCGCTAGTGATGTTTTCATCTTAAAGCCAGATAGTGGCAAAGCAGTTCTGCAGAAGTTCCCGCGGCCGCGGCGGCCGCATTTCGACGGAGGCGAAATGTTGAGGGCCGTGTGCTGTGCGATGTTAGTGTACGTTAAAGGATACCAGGTGGTCGCTATTTCTAGAGCCCTTTTCTACGGCGTTTCTCATAATCATGTCGTGGTTTTGGGACGTAAGACCCCAGCAATCAATCATTCAAGTTCCCGACGTTCAGGAAGGTTTATGAAAAAGTAACAATTGTCGTCCAACCTTTGGCGTCTGACTAGGATAAATTAGACATAAAAGATTTCCATCCAATTTCAATAAAGTGGAGTCCATGGTCTAGGGTAGGCGAAATATCGGCGGGTTCTCCGTTCTGAAAAAGACAGCTTCAGTAAAATGTGCGCACGTTGTGACAAGCTGAAATGAAGAGATTATCCGAACCGAGCTATGGGGCTTATTTCGGATTATGGGACAAGGAAGGGTCCTTATCTCGTAATTGTGCGTAGATCCTGCTCTGAGACTCAATGTGTCGCACCATCCACGTATTAAGCATTCTGCTGCCAATAGGACTTCTGCGATTTCGAGCCCTCTTTTCTGAACGCTGTTTGTTTGGCCTCCCGCTTATAGTCATGCTTCTGCGTTTACTTTATTTTGTCTGCCTTTATTCGTCTTCTCTTTCTCTTATCTTTCTTCTGTTATCTTATTTACTCTCTCTCTCTTCTCCCATCTTCATTTCTCCTATCTGTTACCTCGTCCTGAAAGAGTAGGCAGGCGTTTTGCCCCACTCGGCGCCAGTTGCCAGCTTTCTCTTTCCTTCTTCCCTATGTGTCCTTGTGCGTTTTATGTCCTCATATCTAATAATGATAGTTTTTTCTCAAAGAAACGCGACTCAAGGAGAGAGTGTGCGTGTGTCGTCACACGGTTTTTAGTGGGTTGGCTGGACAACGCCACAGTCACAATGACTTTCCCGAGTCGTCGTACACTGTTCTCTTCTTTCATTCTTCAATACACCCTATCCCATTCCCAAGCACAAAACATCTAGCTAGCTAGAGATCTGCGCAGTTTTCTGAGCCTCCCGGTCTTTATTTACACCCTCTCTCCTTTTTCCTCCGTTTTTAACCGGTTACTGATAGGAGAATTTATATTTTTTCCCATCCGTGTCTCCTGGAAACGTGAAAAGACAACAGAACGTGTTTTTTGCCATTGTTTTAACGAAATAACCGACTGGCAAAGAAACGGCGTTTATCGACTACGAGAAAGCATTTGACTCCATAGAAATACAGGCAGTTCTAGAAGCTCTACGTCGACAAGGGGTACCTGGCGTATACGTGAAAACCATAAACAACATATACAAAGATTGCACAGCCACACTACTTCTACATGAAAGAAGCAGAGAAATCCCGATCGGGAGAGGTGTGAGACAGGGAGATACGATATCCCCGATGCTATTCACTGCATGTTTAGAGGAAATCATTAAACGTCTAGACTGGGAAGACAAGGGAATTCGAATAGACGGAGAATATCTAAGCAATTTAAGATTTGCAGACGACATTGTGCTCTTTAGCAATGATGGAGACGAACTACAAAACATGATTGATGACCTAAACAGGGAAAGTATTAAAATTGGATTAAAAATGAATAGGCAAAAGACCAAAGTTATGCTCAATAGCCTAGCTAAGGAACAGGAATTTAAAATCAACAATGAATCCTTACAATATGTAAACGAATACGTATACCTGGGACAGTTAATAACAGGAACTCCTAACCATGAAAAAGAAATTCTCCGTAGAATAAGGACGGGCTGGAGCGCATTCGGAAGGCATTATGAAATCATGACTGGAAACTTACCGCTCTCACTAAAACGAAAAGTATTCAATCACTGCATTCTCCCAGTACTAACGTACGGTGCAGAAACATGGAGGATAACGAAAAAGCTAGAGATGAAACTAAGGAGTGCGCAACGTGCAATGGAAAGAAAAATGTTGGGGGTAACGCTAAGAGATAAAAAACGAGCGGAATGGATCAGAGAACAGACAGGAATAGCCGATATTATTATATCAATTAAACGAAAGAAGTGGACCTGGGCAGGACATGTCATGAGGAGGAAAGATAACAGATGGACAGTAAGAGCAACGGAATGGATACCAAGAGATGGAAAACGTAACAGAGGCAGGCAAAAGGTTAGATGGAGCGATGAAATTAAAAAGTTTGCAGGCATAAAGTGGAACCAACTCGCTCAGGATAGGGTGGATTGGAAATCGTTGGGAGAGGCCTTCGTCCTGCAGTGGACCTAAACAGGCTGATGATGATGATGATGATGATTATGATGATGATGATGATGATGATGATGATGATTAACCTTCAAAAACATTAGCCCTCCGCGTCACAGGTTCGCAGAGCTATGCAGTCATTTGTACGGCTTTCAGATTCCACTGGCTTGAGTGATCCGCTGCCGACGTAATAGCAGCACATGTTTCGAGATTGTGTGACCTCCGCAGTTGTGGCAATAGGCGTTGCTATGGCCTGTCTTAGAGCCACTGCACCATACTGACGGCTCCAGATTATCCATGACGTGGTCGGCTTGCACATACGCACGTAACTTATCATTTCCATTCATGGCTCACTTTCTTTCTAGTACCCTTTCCTCGGTGCAGAGTATACCAGGATCTATCTATCTATCTATCTATCTATCTATCTATCTATCTATCTATCTATCTATCTATCTATCTATCTATCTATCTATCTATCTTCTTTATCGCATTTCTCCCTCTCAGCTCATTATTTCTTTAATAACATATTACGGCGGTTGTGTGTAATAGCCAGCACCTGCTATTTAATCGTTTTATTCATTTACTATTTTATTATGTGAGGACGCAAAGCCGGAACAACACCACAGAGCCCGCAATGACCAAGTTCTGTCTCATGAACTTTCCTGTGCTGTACGCGAAAATAAAACAAGTGTAAAAAACGTAAAAGATATAACCTTTCATTTCAAAAGGCCCAAAAGAAAAAAAAAATACACGCATAGCAGAACGTTCTTGTGCAAGAAACATTCTTGTCGTTTTATTTATTTCTTGTTTCCTAGTGCGAACAAGCAAAAGCAGAACGCCATACTGCACGCTATCGTGTGGGAGCTGCGCGGTTGTGGAGATTCAGTGAATCAATTTTGAACAGGCTTGTCCGCACGCGCGCTGCCACCGCAACCGCTGCAGAAGGTTGCGAAATACAGCTGAGGAATGGCAGAGATAAAGTAGAGAGTTGGGCGACGCCAAAGAGCAGTGGGGAATTCTTGGTGCCTCCACGCAAAAGATGCGTGAGGGCCATATATCATGACCTTAGTGGCCCTATACAGTATTCGAGGAAACCCGAAATGAAAACAAGAAGAAATCTCTAGACGGCAGTACAGAAATATATTGGAGGGTATCGAGATTCTCTGTGGCGATTCTAGATTGGAAAGCTGCACAAAATATCACGAAAGGCGAAGCGGTATGTTGACGTAAGCGGCCACTTGTTCGTTGGCCGACCTTGTTGAAGAAAACGAATGGCCATCCAAAACAGCAGCGTTGGGAAAACACCACGAGCACAATAGGGCCTGCTGAAGTGTCCCGAGAGCTATAGGGTAAAATTCTGAAGCCTCTCAGTGCGTAATAAGCATTCAAAGTTGAATTATGCTCCCGTGTTACGCGCGCCAACAAATGCATTCCCCGAATTCGTATGAGTTTACGACCCTGCTCTTATAAACAGCAATTTTCAAGCGAATTTTCCATAAGGGGTCTCAGACGTTTCTGACTGAGAGCAGGCACCGAACGTTACGTCATAAGCATGAAAACGTGAATTACGTTTGCGCGTTAAGTGCCCGAAAAGAAATTTCTTTACCGCAGTCGGAGGAGTTTGCACTGTTGCTTCAGATAAGGTGCCGATTTCTAGTAGCATACCTTTATTAAGTGATCTGTCGTTGGTCCGCCACCTTCGCTAATTTCGTTACGTTAAGGATAAACACTTCGTTAAGGATAATTCTAGCCTAATGTCTTTTTTTTAATATTTAAGCTGTGGTTTTATCACAGGATCCCTATAGAATTCTCGAAATCACAGGAGTGATTTGGCAACAAATCGAGCTAATAACTTGGAACATAATCTGCGTGCGTCTTATATCAAGGTGCCCATAAGTCAAAACCGTTCCAGAATTTCTTTGAACGTACTCACAGTTTCCTCATCATGATTGGTTGTGGCTGTTTTGCCAAGTAGGCACCTACGTCACACAGGAATGCCACTGGCGTGAGGATGCTACGTTCGCGCCAGCTTCAATTAGGCCTCGAATGTATGAACTAAACTGGAAGAACCATACCCAATATTACGTCTGTTCTTCGCGTCGCATTTGTCGTCTCTCGACACACATCGTGTTGATCATCATGACGTCGCAACGTCGACGTTTTGCAGCGTTCTATCACGCACATCTTAGCTTCGATTGCGGACGTTGTTGCTGTTATGTGGGATTTAACGTCCCAAAACCAGCTCTGGTTATGAGAGACGCCGTAGTGGAGGGCTCCGGAGATATCGACCACCTGGGGTGCTTTAACGTGCACTGACATCGCACAGCACACGGGCCTCAACATTTCGCCTCCATGCCTCCATCAAAATGCAGCCGCTGCAGCTGGGATTCGATCCCGCGACCCTCAGATCAGCAGCCGAATACTATAGCCACTAGACCACTGTGGCGGGGCAATTCTGGACGACGAAGTGCGTAGAACAATTCTTCATGTATAATGTAATGACGGTGCATGAACATGAACATTCCTTGAGACGACGAACAGCCGAGGTGAGAATAAGCGGGCCTGTTCACGTTATTGAAGTGTTACTTAACTCATGTTAGCATTATATTCGCGAGGCGTTGAGTAACTTTTCCATTTTGCGCAGTAAACGCACTGCTAGAATTTCTAGCCAGATAAAGAGAGAGATGACAGAAAGGGCAGATAGGGAAGCAGAAATGAACGAGTATCCGGTTTGCTGCCCTACACTGGTGTTGGGTGAGAGGACTTGAAAGATAAGAAGATGAGAATGAGATATAAATAGAGCAAGGGGACACAATCAGTGCTGTCAACAGAGCGGGTAACACTTGCCAGTGCTAAGATCGTTCAGGCACGTTTGTTGTTCTTGACAACTGCAAAAGCGAAATTGTAGCTGTTTGCTGCGATGGTTCTGCATTCTAATATGACTTCTCACACTAATCTGTCGTCAACAGGCGTTGTTTACTTCGAAAAGCTGAATTGTTGGAGAGACAGTAGCGGAAAACAAAAAAAAATGTTCAATGGCCTCCTCAAACTGGCAGTTATTGCTCGCAGCGATGTCAGTCATTCCAAAACGTGGTGCGAAAGTACGTGTAAAATGCTACGCTGCCGTCAGCATTGCATAACTG